>CM059433.1:40942329-41302329 GCA_030390025.1 Squalus acanthias | reverse complement strand
GTTACCTCATCAAAAAACTCAATCAAGTTAGTTAAGCATGATTTGCCTTTAACAGATCCGTGCTGGCTTTCCTTAATTAATCCACACTTGTCCAAGTGACTGTTAACTTTGTCCCGGATTATTGTTTCTAAAAGCTTCCCCACTGCCGAGGTTAAACTGACTGGCCTGTAGTTGCTGGGTTTATAACACAATTTTAATTTAATTTGTTAAGTTTTATTAGTTACAGTCTATTTGTTTAAGCACCCAATCAAGAAGAGTACACCCTTTTTTGAACAAAGGTGTAACATTTGCAATTCTCCAGTCCTCTGGCACCAGCCCTGTATCCAAGGAAGATTGGAAGATTATGGCCAGAACCTCGTCAATTTCCACCTTTACTTCCCATCCGGTCCTGGTGACTTATCTACTTTAAGTACCAGCCTTTCTAGTACCTCCTCCTTATCAATTTTTATCCCATCCAGTATCTCAACTGCCTCCTCTTTCACTGACTTTGGCAGCATCTTCTTCCTTGGTAAAGACAGATGCAAAGTACTCATTTAGTACCACTGCCTCCATGCGTAGGTCTCCATTTTGGTCCCTAATTGGCCCCACCCCTCCTCTTACTACCTGTTTACTATTTATATGCCTATTGAAGACTTTTGGATTCCCTTTTATGTTATCTGCCAATCTATTCTCATACTCTCTCTTTGCCCCTCTTATTTCCTTTTTCACTTCCCCTCTGAACTTTCTGTATTCAGCCTGGTTCTCACTTGTATTCTCAACCTGACATCTGTCATACGTCCCCTTTTTCTGCTTCATCTCACTCTCTATCTCTTTCGTTATCCAGGGAGCTCTGGCTTTGGTTGCCCTACCTTTCCCCCTCGTGGGAATGTACCTCGACTGTACCCGAACCATCTCCTCTTTCAAGGCAGCCCATTGTTCGATTACAGTTTTGCCTGCCAATGTTTGATTCCAATTTACCCAGGCCAGACCCATTCTCAACCCACTGAAATTGGCTTTCCTCCAATTAAGTATTTTTACTCTAGATTGGTCTCTGTCCTTTTCCATAGCTAATCTAAACCTTGATACTGTGATCACTGTTCCCTAAATGTTCCCCTACTGACACTTGCTCTACTTGACCCACCTCATTCCCCAGAACCAGATCCAGCAATACCTCCTTCCTCGTTAGGCAGGAAACGTACTGATCAAGAAAGTTCTCCTGAACACACTTCAGAAATTTCCCCCCCTCTCTGCCCTTTACACTATTACTATCCCAGTCTATATTAGGATAATTGAAGCCTCCCATTATCACTACTCTATAGTTCTTGCACCTCTCTGTAATTTCCTTGCAATTTTGCTCCTCCATATCCTTCCCACTAGTAAGCGACCTATAGAATACACCTAGCAGTGTAATGGCACCTTTATTGTTTCTCAACTCTGACCAAATAGATTCTGTCCTTAATCAAAGAGGGAGGTTTTAAGGAGCGTCTTAAAGGACGAAAGAGAGGTGGAGAGATTTAGGGAGGGAATTCGAGCTTCGGGCCTAGGCAACAGAAGGCACGGCCACCAATGGTTGAGCTATTATAATCAGGGATACTCAAGAGGGCAGAATTAGAGGAGCGCAGATATCACGGAGGTTTGTAGGGCTGGAGGAGATTACAGAGATAGGGAGGGGGCGAGGCCATGGAGGGATTTGAAAACCAGGATGAGAATTTTGAAATCGCGGCATTGCTCGACCAGGAGCCAATGTAGGTCAGCGAGCCCAGGGGTGATGGGTGAATGGAACTTGGTGCGATTTAGGACACGGGCAGCCGAGTTTTGGATGATCTCAAGTTTACGTAGGGTAGAACGTGGGAGGCCAGTCAGGAGTGAGTTGGAATAGTCAAGTCTAGAGCTAACAAAGGCATGGATGAGGGTTTCAGCAGCGGATGAGCTGAGGCAGGGGTGGAGTCGGGCGATGTTCCTGAGGTGGAAATAGGCGGTCTTAGCGATGGCACGGATATGTGGTCGGAAGCTCATTTCGGGGTCAAATATGACACCAAGGTTGGTTCAGCCTCAGCCGGGGAGAGGGATGGATTCGGTGGCTAGGGAACGGAGTTTGTGGTGAGGACCGAATGTCTGGATGTCGGACAAGCAGTCAGACAATTTAGAGACAGTGGCGGGGTCGAGAGAAGTGGTAGTGAGGTAGAGCTGGGTGTCATCAGCGTACATGTGGAAACTGACGCTGTGTTTTCGGATGATGTCGCCAAGGGGCAGCATGTAGATGAGAAATAGGAGGGGGCCAAGGATAGATCCTTGGGGGACACCAGAGGTAATGATGCGGTCACCCTCCCTCCCCCCATTGCTCTTTGTGGGATCATGCTGTGCGCATGTTGGCTGCTGCGTTTCTCCACATTACAACAGTGACCACACTTCCAAAGTACTTCATTTGAATAATGAATCCAGTGGTCTTATTGAAAGATTAATTAAATAATCAGCTTTTTACCCCTCTTTCCACCACCGCCCCCCCCCCCCCCCCAAAAAAAATCCAGTACAGTAAACATTCTCGCCATCCAAGGGGCATGCTGTTCAGTTGTATGATAGTCACCAGAGAGCCACCATTTCACATCTCCTTGTTGTTAGCCTCTTATTGTGAAGTAGGCCATTAGGAACAGAGGTTGAGACAAGCCCAGCTCCACAGGGACACAATCAAGTGCCTCCCTTATAACCCCAGGGAGGGGAATGGTCTTTGCTGTGTCAGCGATATCACTGACAGCGACCAGCTCTAAGTGGCTCCATTAACTGGAATGGGGCTGTGACTTTGGACCAAATCCTGGGAAACCTTGTTCCTGAAAGCATATATGTCATTGGAGTGACCTAGAGACAAGGGAATCAATCACAATGAGTCTGCAGAGTGAGAAATATGACATTTTAAAATGCCAATCAATATTATAACTTTTTTCAATATACAATAGAGCAGCACTTTGAATAAAAATGGTTCTCTCCAGTCTTTCCTTTTTTTTAAAATTCGTCTTTCTAGTTCCATTTGCAGGTGGATTTTTGTTTCAAATCAATTCAAGGATAGTGTTTTAAATTGAAGTTTAAATAATGAGACTTAAATATAATGGCCCAGATATTCTGATCCCTACGCAGAAAACCCTTACAATTCTTATGCCTGGCAGGCGTAAGGCCTGCTTTTACCAGGATAAGAGTTGAAAAAAAGTAAAAAAAAAAAAAAAAACATTTTTCACTGATTTATCATTTAAAAATACTTTTTAAAAAAGGTAAGTTTATTTGTAGCCCCGTAAAAAAAACTTAAATTTAATTTTTTGAAAAAAATAATTATTGTTTAAAATACGTAATTTATTGTAATTTCAAGTAATTTAAAAAAAAAATGTATTTAAAGTTTTACTATGTTTTTTCATTGCTCTCCATTCATATATTTGACAGGTCTTCCTGTCAAATGTATGAAGGGAGATTCCCTTCTGTGATTGGCTCCCCATGGCCCACGTGATCCCAGGGACACTGCGAACTACATGCGCCTCTGGGATACGTGGGCCCTGCGCACCTGGAGTTTGGAGAGGCCCAGGAGCGGAAGCGTGTGTGTCCCGGAAGCCCTCAGGTAAGGGTGCAGATTTTTCCAGATCGCGGGAGGCCTGCGATTGGAAAATACGGGCCAATGAAAATTTGAGGGTGTCTTTGTAATTATAACACTGGATCCCAGCTGTAGAGAGCAAGAGTTTGTGAGTACAGTGATACCTATCTTTCCTTCTCCAAGGGAGTTAGTTTTACTTTCCTGGAAAATTGGGGGGGTGGGGGAGCGAAATCTGAAATTTTTGTGTCGGTAAACATTTTTTTCTCTTCCGATTCTGTTTTCACCACTCTATTTTCAAAAAGACAAGTGTTCTCCTGTGATAAGAGCTAGCTACATTTACACAGTGAGACAGTTCACATAAATTGTTTTGTTGCAGGCATGCACAATCTTCCCCCGGTTGCACTTTTAAACTAAACTGTTAAGGCCAAAATTAAAATACAAAGGAATGCCATATACATGTTAAGCGTTAGTTCGCTAATATTACCAACATTATTTCTAGGCTTTGGTCTGCATCTGTGAAGAATCCAACGGGGGAGAGAGAAAGTGTGTGTTTGGGTGAGGTGTTACGATCCATTATATCAGTAGGTTGAGTTGGGAACATGTGGCAACAGAAAATGTCATACTTTAAAAAAAAAAATACTAATGGGGAGTCGAGATCAAATGTAATATTCAGGTGGAGGGGGGAGGGGGATATTTGGACCAGGAAGTGTGGATGTAATTCAGTCCCCATTTTAAACATTTTGTCATTATTTTCACACATCCATTATAAATTCCTGTATCCACATTTATAATGGAAACTGCCTAAGTAAAACTGTCACACAGTAATTACAGGAAACTCTTTGGTATACGGGACCGGGGTGGTGCCGGTTTATCAAAAATTCCGGATAACGGAGAGTTATATCTACTGAGGCTATTTTTAAGAAACAAAAATAAAAAAATCAAGAAATGTGCAGTATACAGTAATTGGGTACTCACCTATAGAATGTTGTGTTAAATGGATGGTGGAAGATGCTTGATTAAGTACAGTACTGCCAGTTGAGGGTAATCCATAACTCTTTAATTACTTAACAGTAAAACAAAACTTATAAACGACTGTATACAGTA
Organism: Squalus acanthias; assembly: GCA_030390025.1. NCBI lineage: Eukaryota > Metazoa > Chordata > Chondrichthyes > Squaliformes > Squalidae > Squalus > Squalus acanthias. The sequence continues at coordinate 41,297,675 of CM059433.1, read as the reverse complement.
CTGTAGTTGACTGTACACTTATTCCGAGTCATCTGGTTCATCAGGAATATCCGTGCCAGCTGGGTCATCAGGATCATGCAGTTCCACAGATTCTTCAGGCACTTCCGCTGCTTCGACTCTTTTGGAAGCTTTCTTAAACATGTCCCGGATGTCTGCTTGCTTAGTGGACTCTTGCCTTTTCTGTAGAAACGTGGAATGCAGAATATGGAGTTGCATAACTTCTTGGGCAGAGTAGCAAGTCTGCCTTTCAGCAAATTTGAGGATTGAAGAAAATCCTTCTGCAGCTTTAGCCCAAGAAATCTTGTTCTCTTCAGAACTATCATCCTCTTCACTTTCCATCTCACTTTCCTTTTCTTTCTTTGGATTCAAAACATTCTCAATTATTTCATCATCACTTAGCACATGCACAACGCCAACTTCTCTATCTGCATCAACCCACTGCTCGATATCACTTTCACTGAGGTGACGTAGAGGGTTTGCTGGGCCTGCATTTTTCACCATGCCAGCCATTTCCATTATTGTACTCTTCTTGGGACGAACATTGAACCCATGAAATTCCTCCTCTGAAGAAGAACCTTCAGCAAACATTACAGAAGGCCACAATTTGCGCCAGGCTTGCCTCAGAGTGTGACCTTTCACCAAGTTCCAGGAACATGCAACATTATAGATGGCATCTTTAATATTGTTTTCCTTCTGGAATGCTTGAATATTGTCACCTTGGTTTATCAGTTTACGTAGGAAGTCTTTCTTGTAATGACACTTCAGATTTTGGATAACGCCCTGGTCCATGGGTTGGATGAGAGAAGTTACATTTGGTGGCAAATAAATGGTGAAAATATTTCCCGAAACCAACTCGGATTCATGCGGATGGGCTCTACAATTATCAAGCAATAAAATGCATTTGCTATCTTCAGGTTTCCCTATTTTACGGAAATGTTCCCTCACAGATGGAACAAAAATATGATGGAACCAATCGGAGAAGATTTCCTTATCCATCCAAGCATTTTTTTGAGCTTTGTACTCAACAGGTAAGTGCCTCACATTTTTAAATGCACGGGGATTTTTATACTTCCCAATAACAAGAAGTTTAACCCGGTGTGATCCAGCAGCGTTCGCACATGTTAGCACGGTTACACAATCTTTATTTTTCTTGTAACCTGAAGCATTAGCCTCACTAGCCCCAGCAAGCGTTGATTCTGGCAAAAACCTCCAAAACAAGCCAGTTTCATCGGCATTATATATCTGCTGGCGACAAATCATGTTGCTGCACAATCCGATTGAAATAATCGCAGTATTCTTCTGCGGTGTCGTGATCAGCTGATTTCTTCTCCCCGGAAATATCGAGTCGTCGTATCCCGTGCCGTAACTTGAAGCACGTTAGCTATCCCTCGGAGAAAGCACACTTGTCAGTGAGCTCCATCCTTTCGTAGAAATCCTTCGCTTTCTCGATTAGCATGGGTCCGGAAATTGGAACACCCTCTGAACGCTTAAGAGAAAACCATTCATAAAGCACGGTATCCAGCTCTTCAAGCTTAGGCTTACGAAGTGTACGCCGTTTCTCTACACTCTTACATGTCTCCAAGCTTGAATAAAACTTGAGCAGCTTATCCTTCTGCGATTTGATGTCGTAGATTGTTGACGAACCGATTTTGAATTCATTCATAATGTTGATACGCTTCTCTCCCCTTTCTAGTCGTTGGCATATCTCGATTTTCTGTTTTAAAGTTAAGACCACTCTCCTCCTTTTGCTTGGACCAGCTTTTGGGAATTCCATAATGCAAGATGGGGGAGATAATTCCCGATAAAGATGGAGAGACACACAGAACAATGGTGGCTAGGAAGAGACTACCAGCAGCGTGGGAGACACACAGTAAAATGGTGTATCAGAAGAGACTACCAGCAGCGTGGGAGACACACAGTAAAATGGCCAATCAGAAGAGACTCCCGGCAGCGCGGGAGAATCAGACTCTGTTATTGCGGTGTTCGGACTTCCGACAGCGCCAGGAGGCCGAGTAGTGGCACTTTGGAGAACTACCCCCACTGTCTAACTCGGCGTTTGCGGGAGACTCGGACTCGGCAACATTGCCGGTTATTTGAGAGGAGTTTTCGGAGTATGATTTTTGCCGGTTAAGAGAGAATTCCAGATATTTAGGTGCCGGTTAAACGAGAGTTTCCTGTACACTCTTACATTGGAAGTGTCTGCATATAACAGCCAGCATGCTAGGAGGACGTGGTGTACCAGGTACTCCCTATTTCTGTAACATGTTTTACTACATTATAGGTGCTATATACATGCAAGTAGTTGTAGAAAAAATTGAGTGGTGAGCTGATCAGAGTGACATGGGCAGAGGTCTGTGAATAGGTTCGCTGTCTGCCCTCTCAACTGATCCATATTATTTGACATTGCTTCTCTTGTTTCTGTAGTATGCTAGTGAATGTGTAAGAAGTAATTCGATCAAAATCTTGAAAAGATACTAAGCACCATAAATACAACTGTCATTTATATAGCACCTTTAACGTAGTAAAACGTCCCAAGGCGCTTCACAGGAGCGTTATCAGACAAAAATTTACACCAAGTCAAAGAAGGAGACATTGGGACAAGTGAGCAAAAGCATAGTCAAAGAATAGATCTGTTGTACTAATGAATCTAAACAGCTGGGTATTTAAAGATGTACTGGGTTTCTTCACAACAGACAATAAATAGCAAAGTACACAGCAAGATTCAAAACTTCAATAAAAGCTATAGCTAAAATGTTAAAGGCATCTTTTTGTAGTTGTAATGTAACTTGGTGCTGTATTAGTACAGTACCGGCAGTCTGAGTCCTGCATTTCACATTTGTTCCACTGGTAATTCAGTCAGTGCTTCAGCTCGCTTTATAGAGCGTGGCAGATAGATGTATGTAATAAAGTGCAAGGACTAGTGTACTTTTGGGCTTTAATTAGGGAAATGTCAGTCCTCAGAATTTTACAGGAAATGTTATTACTGTAGTGCAGCATTCCCTTTAAAGCTACTTTGTGATGGAAATTGTATGAAAGTCTTATCTTCCATATACTGTAGTTTTAAGATCAGATAATGAAGTATTTTACCCTACAATGTATGATGGAGTGGACTGTGAAAATAATTTTGCATTTAAAAATAAAAGTGTAATTTTTCTTCAGTAAAACAATTAGCTAGTAATTCAAGAGGTTTTTCTTCACTGTTACTCAAAGCCCCAACCAGAAGTTGCAATAACTCTGCCAACATTCCATTCAGTGTTCTCAATAAAAGAGCTTTCACATGATGAATTCCTTACATCACCAGAGTCACCAAGGGAGGTGCTGAGTGCGGGGGGCGGGGGGGGGGGGGGGGCACTGTTCCTGAGAAAGGAGAAGGAAACGCTACTCAATTATAGAGTGGCGTTGGCTACATCACACTTTTCCAGGTATGGGGATATTGCCTGGGGAGAGGGAAACCTAAAGAATGGGGAGTATACTAAAAGTTTAATCCACAAGGTTTTCTTTAGTCTATTTCATGTTAATACTAATTATTTATTCTATTTTAGTGGTTACACTAGCCAATCCTACTTATCACTTGAAGAAATTGTTTCATATTTCACTAGGTGTTGGTAAAACAACCTTAATCCACAAAGCCATAGATGTGTTGAAATCTTCTGGGGTTCCCATTGATGGATTTTACACCGAGGAAGTGAGAGAAAATGGAAGGAGAATAGGATTTGATGTTGTTACGGTGTCTGGTAAGCGAGGAACTTTGTCCAGAACTAGGTATAAATTGTTTTCATTCCTCAAACCTATTAAAATATTATTTCAAGATAACAAATTCAGTAGTTTAAAAAAAAAAAATGATATTTTCCTGCCCCCCTAGCAATGATTCAGGTACTCTGAACAGTGGAAGACGTGAATACAGAGTTGGTCAGTATGCAGTGGATCTTCCGTCATTTGAATGCCTGGCTCTGCCACTTCTCAGAAAAGTAGGTGGCGAATTATGATCTTGAAAGATACACTGGTCCTATTTGTTTTCCATCTGTTGTAACTATGTGGGTGTAGACCATTTGACACAAGAGACTTGCTCTAATTATGGAGATTCAAATTTAGTAGAAGAAATTAATGACTGGTTGTGATAGTTGAGAAAATGCTGTCCCGAAATATGAACCTTATGATGCTATTAGACAAATCAATAGGTTAATAGGGTAGCACTCTAATTTGTTTCTCTCCTGTAACTCTTGTAGGTTAATGGCGGCGATGACATAGAGAAAAAGGTGTACGTGATAGATGAGATAGGAAAGATGGAGCTCTTTAGTGAACCCTTTATCCAGGCTGTACGACAAATCCTAGACGGAACTGGTGCCACTATACTTGGGACTATTCCTGTCCCGAAGGGAAAACCTTTAGGACTTGTGGAAGAAATCAGAAGCAGAAGGGATGTTAAAATCTTTAATGTAAGAACCTGAATATTGACATTTGAACTTGAGCAGGCACTGCGAATTTATACTACAAAGCATTATCAAATAGTAAAATATTTAGAAATGTTTACAGAAATATACCGCAACACTTGAACACAACTACTAAATAATCTTGAATAAGGACTTTCACCATACCTTCCTCCAGTATTCCCTAGATTTGAGATAGCCTCGAGTGTAACAACATGAATATTAACTATTAAATAATATTTGTTTTACAGATTACAAAGGATAATAGGAACAGTATTGTACAAGAAATTGTCACAGCAGTGCAAGACTGCAGAAAGTTAAATGGAAACTGATTGAATTACCCTCCGGGACCTGAGATTCAGATTGTGGATAATTACAGGAAGGATGTGCTCCATAAATTTCAGGTTTCTGGTTGGGCTTTATATTCTGTTTTGTGCTTTGGATTTATTTTTGCCTCAAGACAACTTTCAATAATACTTAAAGATTTAATGTACTTCAAGTTGCTCTTTCAACTTCCAGTGTACTAAAGTAATATTTTGTTCTTGTAATAAAAGTGGTTATTTGCATTCATACTTTTCTCCCAATTTATGTACATTCTTTAAGGTAGTGGTTGAATCCTGACAGGAACGTGTACTCATTTGTTTTGGTGATCAATCTATATGAACTACATGGAAGCAACAGTCGAGTGATCTGAAAGTTTAAGAACAATCGTGGGAAATCTTACTTGTCCTTCAAAGTGAACTGATTTGAAATGCAGATGTTTTAAATATGAGAACACGTTTGAAATAGTGCTATCACCAAGCTTGCCACATAAACAGCTTTTCTGCATTTCCTGAGGAACTCGATTTTTGTTTTGTTAGTGAAATTCATTCTATTCCAAACTTTAAAATTACAAAACAAAAGAGAGGTACTGCTGCTGTTTGAATTCTGTACTCTTTGAAAATAGCTGCTGGCATCCAATCCTGCCCATGTTAGTAAATTCCAGGAAATGGCTTGTGTTATTGATCAAAATACCCCCTGGCCTGCCTGTGCAAATTAAAGTAAACTTCTAATACATTGTTAATCGTCACTACTGCATTCTTTGTTGATGCTGCTCTGCTGTTAATCAATTAAAACTCAGATAATCATGCAACAGAGTCAAGAGTGAACCAAAAGAAGTTGGTCCATTCAAGCGTTCTAAAAATGTTAATATTTAATAAAGTTCCAAATCTCCACTATTACCTTTTTTTTATATTTAGTGGAAAATGCAGTACCTTGCAGCCACTGAGAGTTTTCTATAGATTTCTGTTGTTTTGGCAATTACCTTATTGTTGGTAAGCACTAAATTAAATACAAAGATAGATTGCTTGTGTAGTGTAATAATCTACATTCCCTGAACTGCACCCAACACCAACATACCATGGGACTGGCTATGTCACTACTCCAAAGAGTGATGGTGTTGGGCCTGCCTGTACAACAGTTAGATATTGGAACATCATAAACCAGGCATGTCCAAACTTATGCTTTCATGGGCCACTTAGGTGCATACCATGGGAGTGCTCCCATTAAGTTGCACATCCCTCACTACGGATATTAAAAGATCTTGGTGTTCTGATTTGGAATTTATCCACAAATGAAGCAACAGCCCTTTCCAAACCACCAACCCAGAAAAATTAAACAGAACAATCCAGTGAATAAAAAATATAAATACAAATAGGACTGAGTTACCTTGGCTTGCTATGGCTTTGGGATTGCATGTGGCCTGAGGGCCATAGGTTGGGCACCTCTGCTTTGAGCCACACTCTCTGATAGGGGTCACCTTGTGTTGTATTCATATTCTATTTACTGCCACTACTACACACACTCATTTGTACTGGGTCCACCTAACAAGATTTAAATCAGACAATTACAAAGAACTTATCTTTATTAACTGTTTACTACTCTTTGTCTTTCTGTTTAGAATAATTTAAACAGATGAAGACTTTTTTGGGGGGGAGGGGAGAGCTTAGAGCAGTTAATGATCTTAATAGTGTGAGGAGGCTGAGTTAATGCTGTATTTGTCTACGTAACAACAGTGACTACACTCCACTGGCTGTAAAGTGCCTTGGGCTGTCCTGAAGATGTGAAAGGTGCTATATAATTTCAAATTTGTTCATTCTCTTTTTCATCAATCTGAGCTTCATTCAAAGTTCCGAGGTAGAAAGACACATTGCCACTGCGCTAACCAGTCCTATGTGGCACTCCCTCAGTAACTATCTAAAACTTATGGGTGCTGAACATACCATGGCTACTCCAAGCGGAAGGTAATCAGCTCATCACGCACAGAACTTAACTTTGCTGTGGGGGGGGGGGGGGGTTTATATAAATCAGAGGCAAGCTGGTAATCTGCAGATGTTCCTGTTCTCCTAGCCTTAATAATGCTGTAACCTTTTAGTTTTTAAACCTGTAAACAGTCAGCATCTTGTCTTTAGCTCATTTTGGCCAGATGTCCGTGTTCACCTTTGCTGCTGGTGGGTATTGTGATTTTGGGTGCAACATGGCTGATCTGCACCTGCTGCGAATCCAGATATTTAAATAACGACTTTCACCAACCAGTGGCCTTGGCAGGCTTGTAATTAATTCCTGAGGGTCGTAAGTCCATGCACCCACTCCAAAAAAAAAAACTTAAATCATGATAGAGGGATTGCCTTTTTAATTCTTTGTGGCAAATGGGTGCCAAACTCCAAAGACACAAGGTAGTTGAAAAGATTTGGATACGGTTGTACTTCCACTTGCTACTTCAGACTCCTTCCATGGACAAGTTGTGTTACTTAACCTCTGCTGTTTTAGTTCAATTTCATTTTTTTTCCTTTGTAGAAATAGCGTTGGACATACTTGGCAGGTATAAAACAATCTCGTTTTATTTGGGTATAAAGTTCTGCTCTTGTATTTCATGCATTCCTCATGTCGGTGCCCACGTGAAGCTCTCGTCTCCAGAGTTCTTTGAGTGGTGTACCTCACAATTTTATTCTACCACAGAATTTTCTCAATTAAAGATACCCCTCTTCTTGGCCCCCCCCCCCAACAAAATATCACCTGCGGGTAGTTCAGGAATGAAACTCAAGACAGGAAACTGAAGCCCACCAAGTTCCTTCAGCAGGTCCTAGTATCTCTCCAGACATCATTTGTGCTTCACATAAAGACACTCGGGAAGATTTTCATTTTCCTATTGCCCCGTTTAAAAAAAAAAATAAGTCCTGCTGCTTTAATACTGACAACCCACCGAAAATACGTTAATAGACCTGAGCATGGAACATTCTCCAACTACCTTGGATGGGTGGAAAGCCGCCTCTCCCCTCGCCCTCTCCCTCTCCCCACCCCGCCACACTTAGCCCGGCAATCGTCCCAGCAAGGAAAATCTAGGTCTGCAAGTTCTGAAGCCTGGAAACTAATGTTGGTAAGAGAAGCAGATGAACATGTAATACACCTTTGCGACATTCCCTTTATTGGCACATATTCTAAATTAGCAGACAGAGAAATGTCATGTGAACACACTAGGCATTTGTCTGCTAATACAACCTGCCCTTTGTCATTTCTAGCCTTAGATCTTTTAGTTTCAGTCTTTCTGCACTCATTTTGGAATTGGTTTGTACCTGTTTTCCCCGATATATTTTAGCAAAGCAAATAGATTATAGATGTAACAGACTGTACACAACAATCACAGAACATCCTTAAAATAACTACAGTATTTTGGATTTATGCTATACAACCTAAATTCACTATTTTCATAATGGCAAACTGGAGCTGAACTTTTAATTTTTGGTTCCAAGTATCACTATTAACAAAGTATGATGTAACTTTGAAGTAAAAAAGTCCCATTTTATGCCAGACTGGCTCTGAACTAAGTGACCTTCACTCTGACCTAAGTGAGTTTATGCTCGTAGCTAAAACAGGGTCACCAACTGTCGAGGAACCGGGGGAGACCTGCCGTGTGTGAGGTGCCTGAATGTACTTTTAAAGCTCCCTTAGCAGAATGCCTGAGAGCAATGGAAAGGGCCAGAGGCCATGGAAAAAGAGCAGGGTCAGGGGACTGTAGCAGGGAGGCAGTAAGTGCTCTATGTCTGAAGCTGGATGTGTGCTTATACTGTTGGGATAAAGTATAAGCAGCTTATCAGTGACAGTGGTCTACATCACGATGAGCTGATGTCAGATACAACAACAGGAAACCATCTAAATTGTTGCAGTGAGTCAAACTCAGCAATTTGGTGATTCTATCATGCCTTCCTTGTGGCAGGAGTTAAGGCTGAATGCTTGAGTAAATTAGTTAGGGTCACTCAAGTTTGTTTTATGCTGATGGTAATCAGGCATTTGAAGGACTAAAATCTGCAATAGCACCTGGACTTCAGGAAATTACTGGATTAAAAAAAAAGTAAATCACTAACCCCACCCTCAAACAATTGCTCTTATTTCACAGTCAGTCTGAAACAAAACCCTGTTCAAGAAAGAATATCTATAAAAGTGGTGTGGAGATAAATGCAATTTTGTTTTGTCCTCATCACTTGGCCTGTTATGAAAAGGCAAACTCAAATGTGGGCTTTGAGGTCTGCTGACTCAACACCAGGTCTCTTCCCCCCCCCCCCGTCCCCCACCATTTAGACTATTCAGCCACTTATCGATTGTGGTGTATTGACATTACCAACTGAAAAACTACACCTGGTATTTAAGAAGCATTCTTAGTTTATGTGAAGATGAGTATCTGTGCAGGAATTGAGTCACCTGCCATTACTAACTATAGACCAAATCAAATCTAAACTCAACACCAGTCTTTTCACCCTAATGGATGGATAATGATGCCCTTCTGTTGTGCACAAGGCATTAAAATTGCCTTGTTTACCCCCATAAATTATAGCAGCCACTGTGGTGTTCCAATATAATCAATAAACCTTTCTGCAAACAAGGTAAAAATTGCAGTGTTTAATTTTCTGAAATAATATAAAGACTCCATACTGCATCATGCATAGCAATTTAAACTGTGTTCATAAAATTCCAAGACAACTGAATTAACATAACAAATATATACAGTATTTTAAGTTAGCAGAAATAAGATCCAGAACCTGATATTTATAGTGCATATTCCCATGTTGATCATGGGTATAAAGAACGCACAAACATGTGCATATGGTTCAAGAATATGTTCTCAGTGCAATGATTTTTTACAATTAAACTTTACATTTTTTAATGTTTAAAAACAAGTTACATTCCATTCTATTCTATAACTTGATCCAATAATATCTTCAAACCTTTAGTTTTCACCTAAACTAACAGGGCTATAAGTTCATAATTCTATTATTTAGCATATCTCAACAGGCAACTTCATGCAGTTATATTTAGTGCAGGACTCTTGAGTAGCCCAAAGCAAAATTCATCTGTTTCCCTGTGCATCATCAATATAAAGCAGAGAATTCTGAACTCCTGGTATTACATTGACTTGTTATGCCCATAAATCTGTGTTTGGCGAGGTAAAACAAAATTTGTCATTTAAAAAAAAATATTTTAAAACTTCATTTCTGTAATTTGAAGAAATAATTAACTGTTGAAATGATTTATGTAGTTTCCAAGAACCAAAAATACACTCCATGCAGAAAAACACAATTATGAATTATTTAAAACAGAGTACATTACAAGCAGTGCTAATGTACACTAGAGTAAGGCAGTAAGAAAAAGTACTTACTGTGGACAGTTGGTTCTCTTAACTGGTATTGCACATCTTACAGGAAAACATACTTCCTGCAATAACCCAGCATGGTTACTATCAACCAGTTGATAACCATATAGTTATTAAATTAAGATAAGCAAGTAAGTGAAAAAGATGTTTTCAAAGCAAAAACCAACCTCTGCTACAAGTCACCTTTTCTGGTATGGTGATTATATTAGTGTAAACTAACATATTCAAAATTGCTAAACAGTTGGATACCTGTTTCTGAAGCTTTGAACAGATTGTTCATACTTGCACATTCTCTCAAATGGCCAGATTTTCATACCTACTTTGCATTGCCATGTGATAGGATACAGTCCAAAAGGCTGAGCAGATTTTACTGATATAATTGCACAGTGCACTATGGCAACTTAGACTCAGAATTCAATAGGAATTTTAATCTTGCTACTCAAGAGCAAATTAGTACATTGCGTATTACTAAAAACAAATAGAAAGCTAGGAGGAAATTAAAGGGGGAATTGCCTTGGGGAAGAATTGGAATTTTTTTGGTATCTTACAAACCAATTCCAGATATTCATAAAATAACAGAAAATGCTGGAAACACTCAGCAGGTCAGGTAGCATCGAGGAGAGAGAAACAGAGTCAACGTTTCCGGTCAAGGACCCTTCGTCAGAACTGGAAAAGGTTAGAGAAGAGAGATTTTTAAGCAGGGGCAGGGAGGAGGGGAGGAAAGAACAAAGGGAAGGTCTGTGATAGGCTGGAAGGCAGGAGAGATTAAGAGACAAAAGGGATGATGGTGCAAGGCAAAAAGAGAGGTAATGGGACAAGTTAAGAAACAAAAGATGGCTCTATATGAGGTGTGAATGGTGATGGCAGAATCATCAACAGCTGAAATTGTTGAACTCGATGTTGAGCCCGGAAGGCTGTGAAGTGCCTAATCGAAAGATGAGGTGCTGTTCCTCAAGCTTACGTTGAGCTTCGTTGGAACAGTGTAAGAGGCCGAGGATGGAGAGATCAGAGTGGGAGTGGAGCGGAGAATTAAAGTGACAGGCGACCGGAAGCTCGGGGTCACGCTTGCGGACTGAACGGAGGTGTTCCGCAAAGTGGTCACCCAATCTGCGTTTGGTCTCCCCAATGTAGGGGAGACTGCATTGTGAGCAGCGAATACAGTATACTAAATTGTAAGAAGTACAAGTAAATCGCTGTTTCACCTGGAAGGAGTGTTTGGGGGGTGCTACAACAACAACTTGTATTTATATAGCGCCTTTAATGTAGTAAAACGTCCTCAGGTGCTTCAGGAGTATTAAAAGATAAAAAATTTGACACCGAGCCACATAAGGAGAAATGAAGGAGCGTCTTAAAGGAGAAAAGAGAGGTGGCGAGGCGGAGAGATTTAGGCAGGGAATTCCAGAGCTTAGGGCCTAGGCAATAGAAGGCACGGCCACCAATGGTTGAGCAATTATAATCAGGGATGCTCAAGAGGGCAGAATTAGAGGAGCTCAGATATCTCGGGGGGGGGGGGGGGGGGGTTGTGGAGCTGAAGAAGATTACAGAGATAGGGAGGGGTGAGGCCATGGAGGCTGACTGATGTCAATTTTTATCAGGCAAAACCCTGTGAAAAGTTGAATTGCACTGCTATTTTTGTCTGATTATGCTTCCATGAAGCGCCTTGGGATGTTTTTCTATGTTAAAAGCACTATAAAGTTATTTTCATAGGCACAGGAGTAGGAATAGCAGGCAAAGGATTTTGTTCATGAATAAACTATTAGAAATGACCACACTGGAAGGCTCTGTGCAGAAAGGCGGGGGGTGGGGGGGGGGGGGGGTGGGAGTTAAATAGCGAATCAACAAGCACTGTTCACTGTACCCTCTACCTACTAGCTGAACTGTAGCATAGTCAGAGGATCTGGCCCAGTTATTTGCTCCCCATGGCCAGGAAATCATTGGGTTTACAGCACAGAAAGTAGCCACTTGGTCTATTGTACTTGTCTCAGTGCTAGCTCTAATTGAAGCTGCCTACTCTAATCTCATTTCTCTGCCCTTTCTCCATATCCTTTTACACTCTTTCTTTTCAGATACTTATCCAACTCCCTTTTAAAATACAACATTGGGCTGGATATTTACTGGGGTGGGTTGCGTAGTCGGGGGTTGGAGTTTTGGACGGGAAACCCGGAAGTCTGGGTTTCCCTGCATGCTGTGAAGTTTTAACACCACACCGTGCGACTTTTGGCCCTGACAGGTTCCCTGCCCGGAAGTCAGCCTGACTGACAGGCTTGGATTCCAGTTGGGTGGGGAGCACTCCAGAAGGGCCCACAGGACCAGGTAGGTCCAATCCCTGACCCTGGGGCGGTGTCTGATCCCCGGGGGGGGGTTTGTATGAGGGGCAGTCCGATGGTGGGGGAGCTTGGGAGGCCGGGAGGAAGCACTCCTGCACCTCCTGGCCGACAAGGTGTGCCGTGAAGGCACTTACCTTCTCCCCGAGGCTGTCCTCGCCTCGCTGCTGCCAGGTTTCCTGCCGGCCGGCCAGCCACGTTAAAACAGAGGCTTCCAGCCTCATTAACATATTTAAAATGCCAACCCGCCTCCTGGGAGCGGGTTGGCTGCCCGCCCCTTGTCCCGCCTCAGTAAAACCCAGAAGTCGGTTGCAGCTGGCTTCTCGACACGCTCAGAAATTTTGACCATTTAACCCCCCACCCGCACCCAATCTCACCTGCTCACCCATGTTAAAATTCCCCCCATTGTTTCTGCCTAAATATCAATTTTGTGATAAAGCATTCCATGTTCTGGTAACTCTCAATTTCCCCTTCATTCTTCGAGTGATATTCCTCAGTCTATGATACCTCATTAAAACATTACCAACCAATGGAAGCACTCTTTCAATATCTTCTCAAAACCTTTTATAAATTTGAAAATCTCTATTAGATCCCCTTAACCTTCCTGTTCCAGTGAAAAATTCAAATTTTTTCAAGTCTTTCTTCATTACTATAACTTCTCAGTCCTGTATGTTTCTGCTGAATCTTCAGTGGACATTTTCCACGGCTCCAATAGCTTTCCTATAATGGGGTAGTCAAACTGCACACAATACTCCAACTGTGCCTAACCAATATCATAGAATAGAATCATGTAGCACAGAAGGAGGCTGTTGGGCCCATTGTGCCTGTGCCGGCTCTTTGAAAGAGCTGTCCAATTAGTCCCACTCCCCTGCTCTTTCCCCAGAGCCCTGCAATTTTTTCCTTTTCAAGCATCAATTCCATTTTGAAAGTTACTATTGAATCTGCTTCCAATACCCTTTCCAGTGCATTCCAGATCACAATAACTCGCTGTGTAAAAAAATGTTTCCTCATGTCGCCTCTGGTTCTTTTGCCAATCACTTTAAATCTGTGTCCTCTGGTTACCGACCCTTCTTGCACTGGATACAGTTTCTCCTTATTTATTTTATTAAAACCATTCATGATTTTGAACACCTCTATCAAATCTCCTCTTACCCTTCTCTGCTCTAAGGAGAACAACCCCAGTTTCGCTAATCTCTCCACGTAACTGAAGTCCCTCATTGCTGGTACCATTCTAGTAAATCTCTTCTCCACCCTCTCTAAGGGCTTGAGATCCTTCCTAAAATCTGGTGGTCAGAATTAGACACAATACTCCAGCTGAGGCCGAACCAGTGATTTATAAAGGTTCAGCATAACTTCCTTGTTTTTGTACTCTATCCCAAGGTTCCTGGGTGCTTTTTTAACAGCTTAATATCTGGTAGTAATTCAATATCTCTTTCATGTTTTAATATTCAATACCTCTACATATTAAAACCCAGAATCTTATTTGCCTATTTATGTCCCTTGTTACCTGCATTCCCATCTTAAAGATCTATATAGCTGCAACCCTAGCTCTCTCCGTACATCTACTCTAAGAGTCTTACCATTTAGGATATGTTTCCTTTCACTCTTTTCCCCAAAATATATACTTCACATTTCTTTGTATTGAACTGCATCTGTCACCTATCTGCCCACTCTGCTAATCTGTCCTTGCCCTCTTGCAATCTTCCGAACAGTTTGCCATGCAGCAAATTTTGATACCATCCTCTTGTGCCCATGTTTAAATCATTATATAAGTAGAAAACACACTTCCTGGGACACAGCACTACTCACCAATATAAAACACCCATTTTCCCTTACTCTATGCTTTCTGTTCTCTAGCCATCCCTCTATCCATGCCACTACATTCCCTTTAGCACTATGCGCCATAATATTTGTAACAAGTCTAAGTTGGCACCTTATTCAAATCCCTTCTGAAAATCCATATATAAAGCGTTCCTTCACATTTGCTTTATCTGTTCATTCTGTGATTTCCTTAAAAATTCAAGTATTACCTATCTGTTACAAATTCATGCTGACTGTTCTGATTAGCCCATACCTTTCTGACACTTGCTCACTAATTTCATATGGACTCTTATAAAGACTTCCCCAGAGCTGAGGTAGGACTAATTGCCAGACAATTTCTGGATTATTTCCTTTTTTTTTTGAAGAGGTGTAACATTTGCCACTTTCCATGCCTTTAGCACAATTCCCATTTAGCCTGTCTGCTGTCTCCTCCCCAACCTCCTCCACTATATGGGATCCAGATCATCGGGACCTTTTCGTCTCACTGATTTAGTTCATGAATATTTATCTCCACACTGTGCTCAGGTCCTCCTACAGTCCCACTTTAATCCTCTGTAAAAACGGATACAAACTACTTATTAAGCATCTTTGCCATTCCCTCTCTGTCATGTGGTGACATTCTGAAACAACGCATTGAATGGTGTTGATTCAAATGCTGATCTGAATTGTCTTGTCGGAAACTCAAAACAAAATGGTAAAGGCATTAAACATTATCGGTTATTTCATCTCAATGAAAGAACAGCAATGTGACACATCTTTAAAGGTTAATTATAGTTTTACAGCATACAAACACAGACAGACTATATTCAATGAGTGAACATTACTGAGATGACTGATTTAGATATCTCATGCTCTTCCATCTTTCTTCTGCTTGTCCCCAAGTTGTAGCTCAAAAACTCTTAACAAAATACAACTTCCTAAAATATACCATTCTTTGGAGAATGGTTTGTGCTTCAGTAAAATACTACATTCCGTAAACTGACTGTATTGTGTATCCCCAATTCAACAGGGGAAGCTGATTCACCCTGCCAGCCATTACCGTAGAATTATGTTGGAACGTGTCGGGCTGTATTTTCTTCAGTTCGTAGGAAACGGGAGAAAAAACAGTTTTTCTGCATTATTTTGAATCTAATGAAATTGTGGAAAAGCATGGTTTATAGACCTGCAATTTCATAGAATGCAATTTAGTTCGTGGAAACGAGAGAAAAAAAATCGCCAATCATCAACCTGTAATAACGAATCTCTCAACACGTCACAAACAGCTGATGAACCACTCAAACCAGCATAGACGTTGCAAAGTTATCCAATCCAGGCGTGGAATGCACAATTTATGTACAAAATGGGCTGAGTAGATAATGAGAAATTTCCTGTATGTCTCTACGCGAGTGCTCTTGGCCCCGTCTCAATGGAAGGCCTTGCCTCCAAATCCCCACAAACTCACTCACTGCACAGACTATGGGGGAAAAATTCAGTTGGTTTGCGCCTCCCGTTAGCGCCTTAAGAGGGCGCAAAGCAACTAGCGCCCGTGCGCGGCGATGTTTGCGCCACTCACGAAATTAACTAGACATTTTGCGGCAGCGCTAAACACTACCGCCACGATCTCCTGCGCCGGCAGATCGTGACGTCAGTTGAGTGCGCAGCGCCCCGGACCGGATATTGAGCGGCGCCCCCTGCCTTACCGCCTGCCGCTAGCAACAACAGGTTGAGGGGAGCGGTTTGCAGTCAGGAAGGGACTGGGGGAGCGCTATTTAAAGGCGAACGCTTCCTGCCTTTTTTTGTTGGTGACATTTTTGCACCACGCATTCTGAGAGAGAGAGAGATAGACTACTGGTGCGATTCAACGCTGTGTGAAGGAGTTTTGGGTACTGAGCAGCACTTTGCAGGTTCATTTTGATTTGCCCTTCCTTATATCGATTTAGAAGAGATTGTGGGGGCTGCACTCTGAGATCTTTCCCTGGTTCTCTCCATTGTTCTTTCCAGCAGATTTGATGTGCAGGTCTCTCCAGGCCGAGATTCAAGGCTGCAATGAGCAGGATGTGGATGGAGAGCAAGATCAACCCTCCCCTTTAAGAACTGGCTGGTGCCATTGTGTGTGTGTTCCATTGCTGACTGACATTACATGAGCTTCGCCAGCGCTCTGAGGTAGCGCCTCGCTCCTCGGCCTTTGCGCCTTAAGACAGGTGTGAAGCGCCTGATTTAGCGCTCCAATCACCTGCAGGGGCGATAAAAGCCAAGTTTGCAGTCGGAGGCGATAATTAGCGTCAGGCGCTAATCTTTGTGCCCGGCCGATATTTGCGCCCCAAATGGGGTGATACTGAATTTTTCCTCCTATTAGTTTTAATAGTGATTTTAGCATGAAATTTAGGTCTCAATCTGTACTCCTGGGCGGGAATGAAGTAAAGCGAATGGTCTGAGCGTCCGGGAGTAGGCAGCAGGCAGACTCGGTCGATTTTAACGGCCAGGCCTCATTTACATGCTGCTTACCAACTTCCTGACCAAACTGTCAGGAAAGAAGCTGCCCATTAATATTGTGGCATTCGGAGGCAGCCGCTGGGGACCAGTTCCCCAGCACTATGGTAAGTGGATAAGTGGATTGGCGGGGGTGGGGGGAATCCTGGAGCAGGGTAGTCCCAAGATTTCCTTGTGGAGCCCGGAGGAGCATTCTTGCTCCATCTGGCCCACAAGGAAACTAAAAATAAAGAACTTACCTTACTCTGTCTCTTCAGCCCCTGGCCCCTGTTCCTGGCAGGTCTGGCCTGGTGGGGAAACAGCCCCTGCTGCTCCCCCCGCTCAGGTCTCAAGTTAAAATCGTAAACCGTGCCCCAGTGACATCATCGGAGCCCAATCTGCTTATTTAAAGAGGACCCGCTGGCTTGGGGCATGTATCCTTGTCACCTGCGATTTAAAATTGTAGTCAGTCAGACCGGGGCGGGACAGGAGTGGGTTAGACCCCCCACTCTATTTTAAGAAGAAAGACTTAAAGGAAGACTTACATTTATATAGCGCCTTTCACAACCACCGGACGTCTCAAAGCGCTTTACAGCCAATTAAGTACTTTTTTTGGAGTGTAGTCACTGTTGTAAGGTGGGAAATGCGGCAGCCAATTTGCACACAGCAAGCTCCCACAAACAGCAATGTGATAATGACCAGATAAATTGTTTTTGTTATGTTGATTGAATGATAAATATTGGCCAGGACACCCCCCTTCTAACACCCCCTCCCCCCCGCCTTGTTTTCCCCAGGCAAGGGGATTTAAAATGAGGCCATAGTGTCTGAAGGCTTATCTTTATACGAAAGCTACATGACATTTAGCATCCAACTAAAGTAACGTTTTACAAGTATTGTTGGAAATTATTGACCATCTGAATTCTTGATATCCCCACTTTATAATTCTACCACCTATTCCACGTGAGCTCTTGCCTCCTTCTCTGCATGTGCTTTTCATGGCGATGTGCCCAGATTCTCTAATGATAAACCTTTGTTGAACCCTATTTCATTGAATTAATATTCACTATTGTAAGCATATGAAATATTTTGAATTTAAGTATGTTAGTGAAAGATGCCCTGAAGGTTAACAGCAATTAAATGCAACATTCAGTATAAACTGCAGCTTCATACTCATACATACCCTTCCAAAAGTTTATAATTATTAGCAGTAGAAAGGGTTATCCTTTGGAACTGATGTGGGATTTCCACAAACCGCCTACATTAGTGCTGCAGGAGGACTGTGCAAAGCATACAATTGTAATGTAAAGCATGTAAATCACCAATCGCTGTTCCTGCAAGTATGACACCCTCAACTCAAACTCTTTTACCTCTTTACTACTTTTTAAACTTATCATCCAGGTTTCATTTTTCTTTCTTGCCTGTGTCACAGGAACAGGAGTAGGCCATTTAGCCCCTCGAACCTGTTCTGCCATTCAATGAGATCATGGTCAATTTATGACCTAACTCCACTCTTAATACCTTTGGTTAACAAAAGTCTATTAATCTCCGATTTAAAATTAACAATTGACCCAGCATCAACTGCCGTTTGGAAGAGTTCCAAACTTCTACCACCCCTTGCGTGTAGAAGTGTTTCCGAACTTCACTCCTGAAAGGTCTGGCTCTAATTTTTAGGCAATGTCCCCTAGTGCTAGATTCCCCAACCAGCAGAAATAGTTTCTCTCTGTCTACCCTATCAGTTCCCCTTAATATCTTGAAAACTTTGATCAAATCACCCCTTAACCTTTTTCTAAATTCCAGCGAATACAACCCTAGTTTGTGTAATCTCTCCTTGTAATTTAACCCATGGAGTCCAGGTATTGTTCTAGTAAACCTACGCTGCACTCCCTCCAAGGCCAATATATTCTTCCTAAGGTGTGATGCCCAGAACTGCTCACAGTACTCCAGGTGTGGTCTAACCAGGGCTTTGTATAGCTGCAGCATGATTTCTACCCTCTTGTATTCTAGTCCTCTAGATATAAAGGCCAGCATTCCATTAGCCTTTTTGATTATTTTCTGTGCCTGTCCGTGACATTTTAATAATCTATGTACATGGACCCTCAAGTCTCTTTGGACCTCCACTGTTTCTAGGTTTCCACCATTTTGAAATTATTATGTCTTGCGTTCCTTTGCATTCGCTCCGTCTCCTTGTATCTTCCTTTTCATTGGCCCTAAATAATGAACACAACAGTGCTGTAAAACGTCAGTGCGAGTTTAGCTCATATTTGTTTACTGTCGTTTCACTATGAGAAAGGTTTTGCATTGTTCCTAAAACCTGAGCAACTGAGAATACCAAGAACGTTTACAATCCACCAATTGTGGCATTACCTAACCTTGATTTATCTTGATATTTTCAACCCTGGTGTTAACCTACACTTTGGATCTTAGCCCCTCACCTAGGCTTCTCTAAATAAAAAGGATACTATTACATTTTACCATTAAAATTCTCCATTCCCACAACCTGTGCGTCATTCTCTGTCTGAAAAAGCACCATCAACAATGGAGTGCATTGAGTATTTTAGCCACGAGACAGCTTCACATACGAGCTGCCACATTCGGGGTGGTGTTGGTCTGGAATCTCGAAGCTGACTGCTGGCAGTGGTGCCTGAGCTACTCTCGTAGCACATTTTAAACATATAAGAAATCCCCCAAAGACAGCAGTGTCAAACAGTCTGACAAAATCAATACAAGTGTCAAAAGATGCCAGGAAACATGGTGCAAGGTGTCTGCATTTGAGCCCATGTATAAGAACATGTCTGTGCTGAATCAGCACCAATGCTCCATTATGAAACGAGCACAGATTTTCATTTCATTATTCTGCCCTTTTAAATGTTCACTTCTGCCTTGTTTCTCCCCCACCCCCAATACACAGACAGCATTAGGGTAAGTACACCACACACCAAGCTAAAGAGCCTGAGTCTTACCTCGAGCGGCACCAAGCCAGTTACATGTGCACTAGTTAGAGCCACTCGGCTCTGAATATGGATGCTAAAAGAGTAATAAAGGTATTAGAGCTTCCCGCTTCTTCCCTCTCTCCAGCAGTTCTCCCCGTCTGCGTTCAATTGAGAGGATTCATTCAAACCTCCCTCTCCTGCTTCCTTCCACCATCCTGGCTTCACTGTTGTGGTAATACTTCAAAATCTTTCCATTCTCCAACTCTCCAACACCAGGACTGGAAGGAGTAAATACTCACTTTTTAATATTACATTGTATTTACAGCACAGAAACAGGCCATTTGGCCCAACAGGTCCATGCCAGTGTTCATGCTCTACACCACCTTACTTCATTTAACCCTGTCCTTCGATTCCTTTCTCCCTCGTGTGTTTATCTAGCTTCCTCTTAAATACATCTATATTATTCGCCTCAACCACTCCCTGTGATAATGAGTTCCACATTCTCACCACTCTCTGGGTAAAGAAGTTTCTCCTGAATTCCCTATTGGATTTATTAGTTATCTTATATTCATAGCCTCTAGCTTTGGATTTACCCCACAAGTGGAAACATCCTCTCCAAGTCTACCCTATCAAACCCTTTCACAATTTTAAAGACCTCTATTAGGTCACCCCTCAGTCTTCCCTTTTCTAGAGAAAAGCGCCCCAATCTGTTCAGTCTTTCCTGATAGATATAACCTCTCAATTCTGGTAACATCCTTGTAAATCTTTTTTACACCTTCACCAGTGTCTCTATATCCATTTTATAATATGGAGACCAGAACTGTGGACAGTACAGTGTGGTCTAACCAAGGTTCTATGCAAGTTTAAATGATATAATTTGACTGTGCAGCTGTGGAATGCTACACAAGTTCATCAGTAATGATTTTAATAAGTCATTAATAAGAAAAATTGCCCCCCCCCCCAGCTTTATGATAATGTTGGCTGAATAAGCAGGAATATGACCTTTGAAGCCACACGAAATGACAGTTATTCACAGGCATCCAGTTCTTGATGGGATTGTGATGGACTTTGAAAATGACAGTATATATTCACTTCACTACACAAAGCAATTTTTAGCATTTCATTCAGTATAATTCCACCGGGTTATTATGTTTGCTCCAGCTTTCGTTTCTGGATGATGGTGAATTCTCTCCCCATTGCTTCTCACTCTTTAGCATTCTATGCTTTGTCACTCTACTGGTTTCACTGTTTTATTTAGACCTGAGCACCTCCGATTTACGCTCAAGAGGTCACAGGTGATTCTGGTCTAACAGTGGGTGAGGAGTCACATTGCTCTGTTCAGCCTGCATCTTACGATCTCCATTCTGAGAGCGTGAAGCATCATCTGTGCGCATTGTGTCTTTCAGCTGACTGGAGTTTGTAACATCCAGAGACGACCAGGCATCAGAGGTGCCCTTTAATAAAAGAGAACAAAAGAGTTAATCACCTTCCACATAGTGTAGAAACATACAGCGCAGAAGGAGGCCATTCGGCCCATTGTGCCTGTGCCGGCTCTCTGAAAGAGCTCTCCAATTCGTCCCACTCCCCTGCTCTTTCCCCATAGCCCTGCAAATTTTTCCTTTTTAAGTATATCCTCCCATTCCACCTTCTACAAACAGCAGCACAACACGCCAGACTTCATTGTTATAAATAAAACTGCTAATATATACACATACACATATAATTATTTAAAAATTCCAATTTGAAAGTTACTACTGAATCTGCTCCAACCACGCTTTCAGGCAGTGCATTCCAGATCACAACAACTCGCTGCGTAAAAAAAATTCTCCTCCTCTCCCCTCTGGTTCTTTTTCGAATTACCTTAAATCTGTGTCCTCTGGTTACCGACCCTCCTGCCACTGGAAACAGTTTCTTCTTATCTACTCTACCAAAGCCCTTAATAATTTTGAACACCTCTATTACATCTCCCCTTAAGCTTCTCTGCTCTAAGGAGAACAACCCCAGCTTCTCCAGTCTCTCCACATAACTGAAGCCCCTCATCCCTGGTACCATTCTAGTAAATATCCTCTCCACTCCAAGGCCTTGACATTCTCCCTAAATATCTTCACCTCTATGTCCTTCAACATTAAAAAGGTATATCGCCTGCTCTAATTAACTAACAGTGAGATATATTACAATCAGTTAAGAACACTCACTGTAAATAAAAGTACCATTCGACATTTTGTTATAGAATGTCACCGGATGGATTTTTAGGTGTGGTGGTGTAGCTCAGATGGTTGGGTGCTTGTGCAGATTGAGCCAGAAATATGCAATGAGCCAACTGTATTCAATGCTCTGTGGTCAGCTCATTTACATCATTATGTATCGCTGCCACTGCAGTTTTGGCCTTGTGTAGGAGCCAGCCTAATGGGAGGAGGGAGGGAATGTGTAGGTAAATGGCCACATAGCAAGGCAAATATTTTTCCATATGTAAACTAGTTGATCATTTAACGCGGTGCTCATAGACAAAATAAAATTTGCCCCTCTCTCCCTGCACCTGTCTCTCCTCTCCCTTTCCTTTTCTGTTAGTCTTCCACTTTTTCTGTCTCCCACTATGGCTCTCGCACGCTATCCCTTGTTCCCGCCTCTATCACAGTTTGTGATCACTTCGATTTGGTAAGTTGATGAAGCAGGTCTCCACACTGCACGGTGGTGGAGCTGTCTAAAGTTGGCCTTATTTCCATATTCCTTTTGTGCTCACAACTTTGCAGGACAGAATACTCTTCCGCTTCAGTTCTTCAGGAAGTTTGGGTGGATCAACAACTCCCGCTCACACTCTTGATCTTGGGAAGGTTTTTTTCCACCTCTGCTTCAACACCCAATCTCGTTTGGAACAACTCAGTACTTCACTCTCAGATGATTCTGTTTCTCTTTTGTCCAAACTAACAGAATATACACTTATTAATGAAGAGCCATCTGTTCCTCCACAATCTTTGGGAGACTGCCAGGTCTGTACTGAGACGTCATGGAGGGACTAATTCCTGCTCCATGAATATCCACCAATTTCTGCTCAGCATCCTTGTGACTCATCCCTCCTGTGGGTAATTAATTTTAAAAAAGTGGCACCTGGGACTGTCTCCTGGTTTCCAGAAATTTGGAAGTTGGTTTAAACACAACAAAGTAAATAACTTTTTCTACAAAATAAATAAAAGCGTAGCTGCACTCAAACCCCCGCCCCCAAGGGCAAGGCCCCAAAGGGCTCCTAGTGTAACTCATAACGCTTAATTTCAGTCCCAGCTTCTACACCATGAGGTGGATACACACACTCACACTTGGTGTGGTTTCACCTGATCAGCGCCTGCAGTCAGTCACTAAACGGTGGTAATGCTGAGTGCAAAATTATAAATATTTCCCAGGCACTAAGGGCTTGCACTTGATGAGAATACAGGGGCATCACACACCTCCCATTTTTCGGGCGCTATGTGGCACCTAAGACCCCAAGATGGCAGGCAGGACTCGCATGCACATTTCCGGCCGGAAGTGCGCCATCCGCCATATTAGATGAGGACAAACAAGAGGTGTCCTTTACCCATGCCTAAAGTGACTCCCCATTTCCCCCCGCGACTCCCCCAAAGATTGATGGAGTGACTTATATTGGAACCGGAAATAGCAACATTACAAGGTCAACTTTAAACTCAGCTGTCTTTGGATCTATATCTTTTTTGTCACTAAGATTGAGACCATCCATTCAGTTGCCTCTGCCGATTCCCTCCCTTCCCCTAGCCCACCGGGCCAAAGTTACCCTAATGTTCCTTGTTGCCTTAGCCCTGAATTCACATCTTTCTCTAGATTCTATCCCATCTCCTGCCATGCTCTCTCCGAGCTCATCTTGTCCACGAGTCCCACTTCCTGCTCCCTCGACGGTATTCCCACCAAAGTGCTGACCACCCAACTTCCCTTCCTGGCTCCAATGTTAGCTGATATTGTTAACGGTTCTCTCTCCTCAGGTACTGTACCCCTCCCCTTCAAATCTGCCATCATCACCCCTCTCAAATAGCCCACCCTTGACCCTTCTGTCCTTGTAAACTACCACCCTATCTCCAAACACCCTTTCCTCTCCAAAGTCCTTGAACGTGTTGTCGCCTCCCAAATCTGCACTCACCTGGTTCCATTCTTATCTATCTAATCATAGCCAGAGAATCACCTGCAATGGCTTCTCTTCCCGCTCCCGCATCGTCACCTCTTGTGTCCCCCAAGGATCTATCCTTGGCCCCCTCCTATTTCTCTTGGCGAGATCATCCAAAAACACAGCATCAGTTTCCACATGTACGCTAACGACACCCAGCTCTACCTCACCACCACCTCTCTCGACCCCTCCACTGTCTCTGATTTGTCAGACTGCTTGTCCGACATCCAGTACTGGATAAGCAGAAATTTCTTCCAACTAAATATTGGGAAAACCGAAGCCATTGTCTTTGGTCCCTGCCACAAACTCCGTTCCCTGACCACCGACTCCATCCCTCTCCCTGACAACTGTCTGAAGCTGAGCCAAACCGTTCGCAACCTTGGTGTTGTGTTTGACCTCGAGATGAGCTTCCGACCACACATCCATTCCACCACCAAGACGGCCTACTTCTACCTCCATAACATCGCCCAACTCCGACCCTACCTCAGCTCATCTGCTGCTGAAACCCTCATCCATGCCTTTGTTACTTATAGACTTGACTATTCCAGCGCTCTCCTGGCTGGCCTCCCATCTTCCACCCTCCATAAACTTGAGCTCATCGAAAACTCTGCTGCCCATGTCTTAACTCACAGCAAGTCCCATTCACCCATCACCCCTGTGCTCGCTGACCTACATTGGCTCCCGGTCCGACAACGCCTCAATTTTAAAAACCTCAACCTTATTTTCAAATCCCTCCATGGCCTCGCCCCTCTCTAGCTCTGTAATCTCCTCCAGCCCTACAATCCTCCGAGATCTCTGCGTTCCTCCAATTCTGGTATCTTGCGCATCCTTCGCTGTTATTACCACTTTGAAACTGACCACAACTTCAGGATTTAGCGCATGCGCATCCTAACATAGAAATCCTGAAGTTGCGGTCAGTCATTCACTGCTCCGACTCTGGCTGCGGTGTGTCCCCGTCCCACCCCCACCCCTATAGTCGGCAATCAGTGTAATCTGTGAAATCAGGGAAACTGACGAAAACTTTGGCTTTTCTGCAGTAATATCGCTGTTAAATACCCCATTAAAAGTTAGACCCTTTTGAATTAGGTGTGACTAGGGTTTTAACAGTGTATGACTGCTAAACAAATGCTATGGCCCTGAAAAACTAATTTTAGTTATGTAGAGTGTCAAATTTCCTGTCTCGGTCTGTGAGAATTCTGCATTTTGATTGGCTGCTTAGACAGCTTGTTGACGTCACAGCAGCTGGTGTTAGGGATTCCCCATTAACTTCCACTGATTTCAACTGCACGTCGGAAAAGCCAAACTTCTTGCTGCAAAGATTGCCAGATCTTTGTGGGAAGCTTACTTCGGGGCCAGCGGTGAACGTCTTTGCTTCGCTGCTTACCGCAATTTACGGGCCATTGAGTTCAGACATAGCAAAGAAACCCAGCCATGAAATGGATGAGCAGTGAGAAAGCCTTCAGGGCTGCCTGCTGAATTATACAAAATCTCAGCGCCAGAATGACCTCTCATTTTAATCAGAGTCATTCAGCAAATTTCTGCTGCAGGATATCTTTTAAACACATGACAGGAATATCGATCTTGTTAAAGGACAATAAGAACCCCCTTAACTACAGGTTTAATGATTAACGATACAATTTAGCAGACATCAGGAACAGCAGCTGAAAGACTGTGACTGTACTGTACTCCAAGAGACCCAGAACTATCAAACGCTGCTCAGCAAATACCGGCCTGATAAATTGTATTGATTATTACACTGCAGTCACCAGATCTCGACATCCAGGGATGTGGTCCTGATGCTGAGAAAGCCCAGTTAGGGTCATGTTGGAGCCTCTGGAGACAACTCTGCTCATTTAAACAAAAAAAAAACACTGGAAATTGGAAACTAAAGCAGAAAAGACTGGAGCCATTAGCAGGTCTGTCGGGGAAACGCGTGCCGGGTATGAACCCCTTCCTCAGTCCTGAAAGATTTTACAGAGGGACAGAATTTGAGAAGAAAGAAAGAAAGGACTTGCATTTCTACAGCGCCTTTCATGGCCTCAGGACGTCCCAAAGCGCTTTACAGCCAATGAAGTACTTCTTGAAGTGTAGTCACTGTTGTGAAGTAGGAAACACGTCAGCCAATTTGCGCACAGCAAGATCCCACAAATACCAATGTGATAATGAACAGATAATCTGTTTTAGTGATGTTGGCTGAGGGATAAATGCTGTCCCAGGACACAACAAGCAGGAACAGAACAAGGGAAAGGAGGAAGGTGAAAAACGCACAATGGGAAAGGCAGGGAATAAAGTGCTCTAGTGAGATCAGGAAATGGTTAAAGAGAGAAGTGTTATGCGCAGGAACAAAAGGAGGCAAAATGAAATAAATCAAAGGAATAAAAGACATATACGATATGGGAGTGTGGGAAGAGCTAAAGGGAGACAGGTAAGTGGAATGGGCAGCATCAAAACCTGACAAAGCGGAGTTGGCTCCAGTAAATCGAGAGACCAATGGAAGCAAAAAGTAGGTGGACACCAATGGTGCAGACAGTCTGACCAGCCCCGATACCCCAAGCACCAACCTCCCCCATCCCTGGCAATACCGGTTACACCCACCCTACCTTACCAGCACCTCTCACCAGAGAGAAAATAGGAGCTATAGTTAAGGTCAGTTAGGTTTTGAGAAGCATGACTCCCATCAAAAGTCTGCACAGTCCCTTGGTTTCCTGTGGCAACTCACCATCTACTTTTTTAAAAAGCTGTTTTTTATGGGATGTGGGGCGTCGCTGGCAAGGCCAGCATTTATTGCCCATCCCTAATTGCCCTTGAGAAGGTGGTGGTGAGCCGCCTTCTTGAACCGCTGCAGTCTGTGTGATGAAGCTACTCCCACAGTGCTGTTAGGTAGGAAGTTCCAGGATTTTGACCCAGCGACGCTGAAGGATTGGCGATATACTTCTAAATCAGGATGGTGTGTGACTTGGAGGTGGTGGTGTTCCCATGCGCCTGCTGTCCTTATCCTTCTAGGTGGAAGAGGTTGCGGGTTTGGGAGGTGCTGCCGAAGAAGTCATGGCGAGTTGCTGCAGTGCATCTTGTAGATGGTACACACTGCAGCCACGGTACGCCAGTGGTGGAGGGAGTGAATGTTTAAGGTGGTGGATGGGGTGCCAATCAAGCGGGCTGCTTTGTCCTGGATGGTGTCGAGCTTCTTGAGTGTTGTTGGAGCTGCACTCATCCAGGCAAGTGGAGAGTATTCCATCACACTCCTTTCTTGTGCCTTGTAGATGGTGGAAAGGCTTTGGGGAGTCAGGAGGTGAGACACTCGCCGCAGAATACCTAGCCTCTGACCTGCTCTTGTTGTCATAGTATTTATGTGGCTGGTCCAGTTAAGTTTCTGGTCAATGTTGACGCCCAGGATGTTGATGGTGAGGGATTCGGCTATGATAATACCGTTGAATGTCAAGGGGAGGCGGTTAGACTCTCGCTTGTTGGAGATAGTCATTGCCTGGCACTTCTGTGGCGCGAATGTTACCTGCCACTTATCAGCCCAAGCCTGAGCATCGTCCAGGTCTTGTTGCATGCGGGCATGAACTGCTTCATTATCTGAGGAGTTGTGAATGGCGCTGAACACTGTACAGTCATCAGTGAACATCCCCATTTCTGACCTTATGTTGGAGGGAAGGTCATTGATGAAGCAGCTGAAGATGGTTGGGCCTAGGACAATGGCCTGAGGAAGTCCTGCAGCGATGTCCTGGGGCTGTGATGATTGACTTTCAACCACCACAACCATCTTCCTTTGTGCTAGGTCTGACTCCAGCCAGTGGAGTGTTTTCCCCCTGATTCCCATTGACTTCAGTTTTACTAGGGCTCCTTGATGCCACACTCGGTCAAATGCTGCCTTGATGTCAAGGGCAGTCACTCTCACCTCACCTCTGGAATTCAACTCCTTTGTCCATGTTTGAACCAAGGCTGTGATGAGGTCGGAAGCCGAGTGGTCTTGGCGGAACCCAAATTGTAACAAACTGCTACGAAACACAATAATAAGAATGAAACCGGACGGACCACCCGGCATCGACCTCGGCTTCTGTGATGGTGGGGACCTCAGGAGTAGACCGATATGGATCATCCACTTGGCACTTCTGGCTGAAGATGGTTGCAAATGCTTCAGCCTTGTCTTTTGCACTCACGTGCTGGGCTCCACCGTTAGTTGTTTAATGGTCCACCACCATTCACGACTGGATGTGGCAGGACTGCAGAGCTTTGATCTGATCCGTTGATTGTGGGATCACTTAGCCCTGTCTATAGCATGCTGTTTCCGCTTTTTAGCAGGCATGTAGTCCTGTGTTGCAGCTTTCCCAGGTTGGCACCTCATTTTTAGGTGCACCTGGTGCTGCTCCTGGCATGCTCTTCTACACTCCTTATTGCACCAGGGTTGGTCCCCTGGCTTGATGGTAATGGTAGAGTGAGGGATATGTCGGGCCATGAGAACATAAGAACATAAGAAGTAGGAGCAGGAGTCGGCCATATGACCTTTCGGGCCTGCTCCGCCATTCAATAGGATCATGGCTGATCCGAACCTAGACTCACGTCCACTTCCCTGCCCACTCCCCATAACCCTTAATTCCCTTATCAGCTAGGAAACTGTCTATCTCCGTTTTAAATTTATTTAATGTCGCAGCTTCCACAGCTCTCTGAGGTAGCAAATTCCATAGATTTACTACCCTCTGAGTGAAGAAGTTTCTCCTCATCTCAGTGAGGTTACAGATTGTGGTGGAATACAATTCTGCTGCTGCTGATGACCCACAGCACCTCATGGATGCCCAGTTTTGAGCTGCTAGATCTGTTCTGAATCTATCCCATTTAGCACGGTGGTAGTGCCACACAACACGATGGAGGGTGTCCTTAGTGTGAAGATGGGACTTCATCTCCACAATGACTGTGCGGTGGTCACTGCTACCAATACTGTCATGGACAGATGCATCTGCGACAGGTCGATTGGTGAGGACAAGGTCAAGTAGATTTTTCCCTCGTGTTGGTTCTCTCACCACCTGTCGCAGGCCCAGACTGGCCGTTATGTCCTTCAGGACTCGGCCAGCTCGGTCAGTAGTGGTGCTACCGAGCCACTCTTAGTGATGGACCTTGAAGTCCCCTACCCAGAGTACATTCTGTGCCCTTGCTACTCTCAGTGCTTCTTCCAAGAGGTGTTCAACATGGAGGAGTACTGATTCATCAGCTGAGGGAGGGCGGTAGGTGGTAATCAGCAGGAGGTTTCCTTGCCCATGCTTGACCTGAAGCCTGAGACTTCATGGGGTCCGGAGTCAATGTTGAGGACTCCCAGGGCCACTCCTTCCCGACTGTATACCACTGTGCCGCCACCCCTGGTGGGTCTGTCCTGCCGGTGGGACAGGACATACCCAGGGATGGTGATGGAGGAGTTTGGGACATTGGCTGAAAGGTATGATTCTGTGAGTATGACTATGTCAGGCTGTTGCTTGACTAGTCTGTGGGACAGCTCTCCCAATTTTGGCACAAGTCCCCAGATGTTGGTGAGGAGGACTTTGCAGGGCTGATTGGGCTGGGTGTGCCGTTGCCGTGTCGATAGCTGGTGCCGAGGTCGATGCCGGGTGGTCCGTCCGGTTTCATTCTTATTATTGTGTTTCGTAGCGGTTAGTTACAACTGAGTGACTTGCTAGGGCATTTCAGAGGGCAGTTAAGAGTCAACCACATTGCTGTGGGTCTGGAGTCACATATAGGCCAGACCAGGTAAGGACGGCAGATTTCCTTCCCTAAAGGACATTAGTGAACCAGATGGATTTTTACGACAATCCGATAGTTTCATGGTCACCATTACTGATACTAGTAATTATTCCAGATTTTTATTTAATTAACTGAATTTAAATTCCCCAGCTGCCGTGGTGGGATCATTAGTCCAGGCCTCTGGATTACCAGCCCAGTGACATTACCACTATGCTACCAGTCCCATACTTAGAAGGGCAGGGGTGTGACCTGCTCCCAGCCCTCTGTAGATGCCCCTCAGCCGTACGACAGCAATGGTTTTTACATATTACATAGAATGTGACATTGTATTTACAGCACAGAAACAGGCCATTCGGCCCAACTGGTCTATGCTGGTATTTATGCTCCACACGAGCCTTCTCCCTCTCTACTTCATCTCACCCTATCAACAATTCCTTCTATTCTTTTCTCCCTCATGTGTTTATCCAAATTCCCCTTAATGCATCTATAATATTCGCCTCAATTACTCCCTGTGGAAACGAGTTCCACATTCCAACCACTCGCTGGGTAAAAACTTTTCTCCTGAATTCCCCATTGGATTTATTAGTGACTATCTTATATTTATGGCTCCTAGTTTTGCACTCACCCACAAGTGGAAACATCCTCTCTACGTCTACCCCATCAAATCCTTTCATAATTTGAAAGTCCTTAATCAGGGCGACCCTCAGCCTTCTCTTTTCCAGAGGAAAGCGCCCCAGCCTGCTCAGTCTGTCCTGATAGCTGTCCCCTCTAGTTGGGAATTAAACTTGCCCTGGTTCTCGCTCTTTTGCAAGGAGATGTATGTATCCCTCCTAGTGCCTCTTCAAAGCAGTGTCGGTGGATCAGCACCTGAGTGTCACAGGGAATGAAGAGCAGTGTCACAGGGACTGGAGAGAGTGTCACAGGGACTGGAGAGCAGTGTCACAGGGACTGGAGAGAGTGTCACAGGGACTGGAGAGAGTGTCACAGAGACTGGAGAGCAGTGTCACAGGGAATGAAGAGCAGTGTCACAGGGACTGGAGAGCAATGTCACAGGGACTGGAGAGCAATGTCACAGGGACTGGAGAGAGTGTCACAGGGACTGGAGAGCAATGTCACAGGGACTGGAGAGCAGTGTCACAGGGACTGGAGAGCAATGTCACAGGGACTGGAGAGCAGTGTCACAGGGACTGGAGAGCAGTGTCACAGGGACTGGAGAGAGTGTCACAGGAACTGGAGAGCAGTGTGACAGGGACTGGAGAGCAGTGTCACAGGGACTGGAGAGCAGTGTCACAGGGACTGGAGAGAGTGTCACAGGGACTGGAGAGCAGTGTCACAGGGACTGGAGAGCAGTGTGACAGGGACTGGAGAGAGTGTCACAGGGACTGGAGAGCAGTGTCACAGGGAAACGAGAGCAGTGTCACAGGGAAACGAGAGCAGTGTCACAGGGACAGGAGAGCAATGTCACAGGGACTGGAGAGCAGTGTCACAGGGACTGGAGAGCAGTGTCACAGGGACTGGAGAGAGTGTCACAGGGACTGGAGAGCAGTGTCACAGGGACTGGAGAGAGTGTCACAGGGACTGGAGAGAGTGTCACAGGGACTGGAGAGAGTGTCACAGGGACTGGAGAGAGTGTCACAGGGACTGGAGAGAGTGTCACAGGAACTGGAGAGCAATGTCACAGGGACTGGAGAGCAGTGTCACAGGGACTGGAGAGAGTGTCACAGGGACTGGAGAGAGTGTCACAGGGACTGGAGAGCAGTGTCACAGGGACTGGAGAGAGTGTCACAGGGAATGAAGAGCAGTGTCACAGGGACTGGAGAGCAGTGTCACAGGAACTGGAGAGAGTGTCACAGGGACTGGAGAGAGTGTCACAGGGACTGGAGAGAGTGTCACAGGGACTGGAGAGCAATGTCACAGGGACTGGAGAGAGTGTCACAGGAACTGGAGAGAGTGTCACAGGGACTGGAGAGAGTGTCACAGGGACTGGAGAGAGTGTCACAGGGACTGGAGAGAGTGTCACAGGGACTGGAGAGAGTGTCACAGGGACTGGAGAGAGTGTCACAGGGACTGGAGAGCAGTGTCACAGGGACTGGAGAGAGTGTCACAGGGACTGGAGAGAGTGTCCACAGGGACTGGAGAGAGTGTCACAGGGACTGGAGAGAGTGTCACAGGGACTGGAGAGCAGTGTCACAGGGACTGGAGAGAGTGTCACAGGGACTGGAGAGCAGTGTCACAGGGAATGAAGAGCAGTGTCACAGGGACTGGAGAGAGTGTCACAGGGACTGGAGAGCAGTGTCACAGGGACTGAAGAGCAGTGTCACAGGGACTGGAGAGCAGTGTCACAGGGACTGGAGAGCAGTGTCACAGGGAATGAGAGCAGTGTCACAGGGACTGGAGAGAGTGTCACAGGGACTGGAGAGAGTGTCACAGGGACTGGAGAGAGTGTCACAGGGACTGGAGAGCAGTGTCACAGGGACTGGAGAGAGTGTCACAGGGACTGGAGAGAGTGTCACAGGGACTGGAGAGCAGTGTCACAGGGACTGGAGAGAGTGTCACAGAGACTGGAGAGCAGTGTCACAGGGACTGGAGAGAGTGTCACAGGGACTGGAGAGAGTGTCACAGGGACTGGAGAGCGTGTCACGGGGACTGGAGAGCAGTGTCACAGGGACTGGAGAGAGTGTCACAGGGACTGGAGAGCAGTGTCACAGGGACTGGAGAGAG
The DNA here is from genome assembly GCA_030390025.1 of Squalus acanthias. Classification (NCBI taxonomy): domain Eukaryota; kingdom Metazoa; phylum Chordata; class Chondrichthyes; order Squaliformes; family Squalidae; genus Squalus; species Squalus acanthias. Next base: position 41,265,423 of record CM059433.1, on the reverse strand, counting down.
TGTCACAGGACTGGAGAGAGTGTCACAGGGACTGGAGAGAGTGTCACAGGGACTGGAGAGAGTGTCACAGGGACTGGAGAGCAATGTCACAGGGACTGGAGAGCAGTGTCACAGGGACTGGAGAGAGTGTCACAGGAACTGGAGAGAGTGTCACAGGGACTGGAGAGCAGTGTCACAGGGACTGGAGAGCAATGTCACAGGGACTGGAGAGCAGTGTCACAGGGACTGGAGAGAGTGTCACAGGGAACTGGAGAGCGTGTCACAGGGACTGGAGAGCAGTGTCACAGGGACTGGAGAGCAGTGTCACAGGGACTGGAGAGAGTGTCACAGGGACTGGAGAGAGTGTCACAGGAACTGGAGAGAGTGTCACAGGAACTGGAGAGAGTGTCACAGGGGACTGGAGAGCAGTGTCACAGGGACTGGAGAGAGTGTCACAGGGACTGAGAGAGTGTCACAGGAACTGGTGAGAGTGTCACAGGACTGGAGAGCAGTGTCACAGGGACTGGAGAGCAGTGTGACAGGGACTGGAGAGAGTGTCACAGGGAACTGGTGAGAGTGTCACAGGGACTGGAGAGCAGTGTCACAGGACTGGAGAGAGTGTCACAGGACTGGAGAGAGTGTCACAGGGACTGGAGAGAGTGTCACAGGGACTGGAGAGAGTGTCACAGGGACTGGAGAGCAGTGTCACAGGGACTGGAGAGAGTGTCACAGGGACTGGAGAGCAGTGTCACAGGGACTGGAGAGCAGTGTCACAGGGACTGGAGAGAGTGTCACAGGGACTGGAGAGAGTGTCACAGGAACTGGTGAGAGTGTCACAGGGACTGGAGAGCAGTGTCACAGGAACTGGAGAGAGTGTCACAGGAACTGGAGAGAGTGTCACAGGGACTGGAGAGAGTGTCACAGGGACTGCAGAGCAGTGTCACAGGGAAATGAGAGCAGTGTCACAGGGACTGGAGAGAGTGTCACAGTGACTGGAGAGAGTGTCACAGGGAAATGAGAGCAGTGTCACAGGGACTGGAGAGCAGAGTCACAGGGACTGGAGAGAGTGTCACAGGGACTGGAGAGAGTGTCACAGGGACTGGAGAGAGTGTCACAGGGACTGGAGAGCAGAGTCACAGGGACTGGAGAGAGTGTCACAGGGACTGGAGAGAGTGTCACAGGGACTGGAGAGAGTGTCACAGGGACTGGAGAGAGTGTCACAGGGACTGGAGAGCAGAGTCACAGGGACTGGAGAGAGTGTCACAGGGACTGGAGAGCAGAGTCACAGGGACTGGAGAGAGTGTCACAGGGACTGGAGAGAGTGTCACAGGGACTGGAGAGCAGTGTCACAGGGACTGGAGAGCAGTGTCACAGGGACTGGAGAGCAGTGTCACCGGGACTGGAGAGAGTGTCACAGGAACTGGAGAGAGTGTCACAGGAACTGGAGAGAGTGTCACAGGGACTGGAGAGAGTGTCACAGGGACTGGAGAGAGTGTCACAGGGACTGGAGAGAGTGTCACAGGACTGGAGAGAGTGTCACAGGGACTGGAGAGAGTGTCACAGGGACTGGAGAGAGTGTCACAGGGACTGGAGAGCAGTGTCACAGGGACTGGAGAGCAGTGTCACAGGGACTGGAGAGCAGTGTCACAGGGACTGGAGAGAGTGTCACAGGGACTGGAGAGAGTGTCACAGGGACTGGAGAGAGTGTCACAGGGACTGGAGAGCAGTGTCACAGGGACTGGAGAGCAGTGTCACAGGGACTGGAGAGCAGTGTCACAGGGACTGGAGAGCAGTGTCACAGGGACTGGAGAGCAGTGTCACAGGAACTGGAGAGCAGTGTCACAGGGACTGGAGAGCAGTGTCACAGGGACTGGAGAGCAGTGTCACAGGGACTGGAGAGCAGTGTGACAGGGACTGGAGAGAGTGTCACAGGGACTGGAGAGCAGTGTCACAGGGAAACGAGAGCAGTGTCACAGGGAAACGAGAGCAGTGTCACAGGGACAGGAGAGCAATGTCACAGGGACTGGAGAGCAGTGTCACAGGGACTGGAGAGCAGTGTCACAGGGACTGGAGAGAGTGTCACAGGGACTGGAGAGCAGTGTCACAGGGACTGGAGAGAGTGTCACAGGGACTGGAGAGAGTGTCACAGGGACTGGAGAGAGTGTCACAGGGACTGGAGAGAGTGTCACAGGGACTGGAGAGAGTGTCACAGGAACTGGAGAGCAATGTCACAGGGACTGGAGAGCAGTGTCACAGGGACTGGAGAGAGTGTCACAGGGACTGGAGAGAGTGTCACAGGGACTGGAGAGCAGTGTCACAGGGACTGGAGAGAGTGTCACAGGGACTGAGAGCAGTGTCACAGGGACTGGAGAGCAGTGTCACAGGAACTGGAGAGAGTGTCACAGGGACTGGAGAGAGTGTCACAGGGACTGGAGAGAGTGTCACAGGGACTGGAGAGCAATGTCACAGGGACTGGAGAGAGTGTCACAGGAACTGGAGAGAGTGTCACAGGGACTGGAGAGAGTGTCACAGGGACTGGAGAGAGTGTCACAGGGACTGGAGAGAGTGTCACAGGGACTGGAGAGAGTGTCACAGGGACTGGAGAGAGTGTCACAGGGACTGGAGAGCAGTGTCACAGGGACTGGAGAGAGTGTCACAGGGACTGGAGAGAGTGTCACAGGGACTGGAGAGAGTGTCACAGGGACTGGAGAGAGTGTCACAGGGACTGGAGAGCAGTGTCACAGGGACTGGAGAGAGTGTCACAGGGACTGGAGAGCAGTGTCACAGGGAATGAAGAGCAGTGTCACAGGGACTGGAGAGAGTGTCACAGGGACTGGAGAGCAGTGTCACAGGGAATGAAGAGCAGTGTCACAGGGACTGGAGAGCAGTGTCACAGGGACTGGAGAGCAGTGTCACAGGGAAATGAGAGCAGTGTCACAGGGACTGGAGAGAGTGTCACAGGGACTGGAGAGAGTGTCACAGGGACTGGAGAGAGTGTCACAGGGACTGGAGAGCAGTGTCACAGGGACTGGAGAGAGTGTCACAGGGACTGGAGAGAGTGTCACAGGGACTGGAGAGCAGTGTCACAGGGACTGGAGAGAGTGTCACAGAGACTGGAGAGCAGTGTCACAGGGACTGGAGAGAGTGTCACAGGGACTGGAGAGAGTGTCACAGGGACTGGAGAGCAGTGTCACAGGGACTGGAGAGCAGTGTCACAGGGACTGGAGAGAGTGTCACAGGGACTGGAGAGCAGTGTCACAGGGACTGGAGAGAGTGTCACAGGGACTGGAGAGAGTGTCACAGGGACTGGAGAGAGTGTCACAGGGACTGGAGAGAGTGTCACAGGGACTGGAGAGCAATGTCACAGGGACTGGAGAGCAGTGTCACAGGGACTGGAGAGAGTGTCACAGGAACTGGAGAGAGTGTCACAGGGACTGGAGAGCAGTGTCACAGGGACTGGAGAGCAATGTCACAGGGACTGGAGAGCAGTGTCACAGGGACTGGAGAGAGTGTCACAGGAACTGGAGAGAGTGTCACAGGGACTGGAGAGCAGTGTCACAGGGACTGGAGAGCAGTGTCACAGGGACTGGAGAGAGTGTCACAGGGACTGGAGAGAGTGTCACAGGAACTGGAGAGAGTGTCACAGGAACTGGAGAGAGTGTCACAGGGACTGGAGAGCAGTGTCACAGGGACTGGAGAGAGTGTCACAGGGACTGGAGAGAGTGTCACAGGAACTGGTGAGAGTGTCACAGGGACTGGAGAGCAGTGTCACAGGGACTGGAGAGCAGTGTGACAGGGACTGGAGAGAGTGTCACAGGAACTGGTGAGAGTGTCACAGGGACTGGAGAGCAGTGTCACAGGAACTGGAGAGAGTGTCACAGGAACTGGAGAGAGTGTCACAGGGACTGGAGAGAGTGTCACAGGGACTGGAGAGAGTGTCACAGGGACTGGAGAGCAGTGTCACAGGGACTGGAGAGAGTGTCACAGGGACTGGAGAGCAGTGTCACAGGGACTGGAGAGCAGTGTCACAGGGACTGGAGAGAGTGTCACAGGGACTGGAGAGAGTGTCACAGGAACTGGTGAGAGTGTCACAGGGACTGGAGAGCAGTGTCACAGGAACTGGAGAGAGTGTCACAGGAACTGGAGAGAGTGTCACAGGGACTGGAGAGAGTGTCACAGGGACTGCAGAGCAGTGTCACAGGGAAATGAGAGCAGTGTCACAGGGACTGGAGAGAGTGTCACAGTGACTGGAGAGAGTGTCACAGGGAAATGAGAGCAGTGTCACAGGGACTGGAGAGCAGAGTCACAGGGACTGGAGAGAGTGTCACAGGGACTGGAGAGAGTGTCACAGGGACTGGAGAGAGTGTCACAGGGACTGGAGAGCAGAGTCACAGGGACTGGAGAGAGTGTCACAGGGACTGGAGAGAGTGTCACAGGGACTGGAGAGAGTGTCACAGGGACTGGAGAGAGTGTCACAGGGACTGGAGAGCAGAGTCACAGGGACTGGAGAGAGTGTCACAGGGACTGGAGAGCAGAGTCACAGGGACTGGAGAGAGTGTCACAGGGACTGGAGAGAGTGTCACAGGGACTGGAGAGCAGTGTCACAGGGACTGGAGAGCAGTGTCACAGGGACTGGAGAGCAGTGTCACCGGGACTGGAGAGAGTGTCACAGGAACTGGAGAGAGTGTCACAGGAACTGGAGAGAGTGTCACAGGGACTGGAGAGAGTGTCACAGGGACTGGAGAGAGTGTCACAGGGACTGGAGAGAGTGTCACAGGAACTGGAGAGAGTGTCACAGGGACTGGAGAGAGTGTCACAGGGACTGGAGAGAGTGTCACAGGGACTGGAGAGCAGTGTCACAGGGACTGGAGAGCAGTGTCACAGGGACTGGAGAGCAGTGTCACAGGGACTGGAGAGCAGTGTCACAGGGACTGGAGAGCAGTGTCACAGGGACTGGAGAGCAGTGTCACAGGGACTGGAGAGCAGTGTCACAGGAACTGGAGAGCAGTGTCACAGGGACTGGAGAGCAGTGTCACAGGGACTGGAGAGCAGTGTCACAGGGACTGGAGAGCAGCGTCACAGGGACTGGAGAACAGTGTCACAGGGAAACGAAAGCTCTGGAATTCTTTAAACCTCACCACCTCTCCATCTTTCCCGCCTCCTTTAAAATGTTCCTTTAAACCTACCTGCCCAATATCTCCGTATGTGGCTTGGTGTCAAATTTTGTTTTGCTCCTGTGAAGCGTTGGGACGTTTTACGGTGTTAAAGGCGCTATATAAATACAAGTTGTTGTTGTTGTGTATGCACCACTAACATGACCACTGGCACAGGCCCCTTGTGGTAAAATTCCTCTTAATTACTGAGAACACCTCCATCCTTGCCAGTTATCTCTGGATATTGTGTCTCAGTGCACTGACCCCCCCACCCACACCCTTAACCTGGCAGTAAGGATATAGACAGCGGTCAAATTAGAATTTCTTTCCTAACTCATTTATGATTCAACTCGGAATCTGATGAGAAGAGGTTTTGGGTGGATATCTGGAGATATCAACACGACATCAGATGGTGAAATACAAACATTCAAAATTTTAAAAGTTAGATTTGGCTTTTCCATCTCGAATTGACAGCAGATAACTTGCATCTAGCTTGGGAAGTTCAAATTCTGTTGACAACACTCCACAACCTATTACAGGCAGTCATGTCCCATTCCTGTTAATGTCACTCCTATAGAGATTATGCTCAACGTTCTGTATCATGGAAAAAACAAAGAACATTTCTATAACGCCTTATAATATCCTCAGGATGTCACAAAGCACTTCACAGTCAATAAATTCCTTTTTGAAATGCAGTTACTGTTTTGTAGGCAAACACAGCAGTCAATTTGCACAAAGCAAATGAGATAATGACCAGTTAATCTATATTGGTGATGTTGGTTGAGGGATAAATATTGGCCAGGAGAACTATAACTAGTGAGGTTATAAGAATCATAGATTGGGACTCTACTCATTGGAGTTCAGAAGAATGAGAGGCGATCTTATTGAAACATATAAGATTGTGAAGGGGCTTGATCGGGTGGATGCGGTAAGGATGTTCCCAAGGATGGGTGAAACTAGAACTAGGGGGCATAATCTTAGAATAAGGGGCTGCTCTTTCAAAACTGAGATGAGGAGAAACTTCTTCACTCAGAGGGTAGTGGGTCTGTGGAATTTGCTGCCCCAGGAAGCTGTGGAAGCTACATCATTAAATAAATTTAAAACAGAAATAGATAGTTTCCTAGAGGTAAAGGGAATTACGGGTTACGGTGAGCGGGCAGGAAATTCGACATGAGGCTGAGTTCGGATCGGTCAGGGCCCTGTGGGTGGCGGAGCGGGCCCAGGGGCTGAGTGGCCGGGTCCTGCTCCTACTTCTTGTGTTCTTTAGATTTGAGGTTAGGATCAGATCAGCCATGATCTTATTGAATGGCGGAGCAGGCTCGAGGGGCCGATTGGCCTACTCCTGCTCCTATTTCTTATGTTCTTATGTTCTTATGTAATCAGGACAGATTGAACAGGCTGGGGACCTTTTCCCTGGAAAAGAGAAGGCTGAGGGGTGACCTGATAGAGGTCTTTTAAATTAAGAAAGGGTTCGATAAGGTTGACGTAGAGAAGATGCTTCCACTTGTGAGGGAGTCCAAAACAAGGGGCCATAAATGTAAAATTGTCACGAATAATTCCAATAGGGGATTCAGGAGAAACTTCTTTAGTCAGAGAATGGTGAGATGAATAGTACAGATGCATTTAAGGGGAAGCTAGATAAGCACATGAGGGAGAAAAGAATAGAAGGATATGCTAAATAGGGTTAGATTAAGAGGGGTGGGAGGAGGCTTGTGTGGAGCATGGATTTATTGGGCTGAAAGTGCTGTACATTCTACGTAGTCCACACCTGGAGTACTGTGTTCAGTTCTGGGCACCACACCTTAGGAAGGATATATTGGCCTTGGAGGGAGTGCAGCGTAGGTTTACGTGCATGATACCTGGACTCCAAGGGTTAAATTATGAGAAGAAATTACACAAATTAGGGTTGTATTCTCTGGAATTTAGAGGATTAAGGGGTGATTTGACCGAAGTTTTCAAGATATTAAGGGGAACAGATAGGGTAGATAGAGAGAAACTATTTCTGCTGGGTAATCTCGGACTAGGGGACATAGCCTAAAAATTAGAGCCAGATCTTTCAGGAGTGAAGTTAGGAAACACTTCTACACACAAAGGGTGGCAGAAGTTTGGAACTTTCTTCCGCAAACGGTAGTTGATGCTAGGTCAATTGTTCATTTTAAATCTGAGATTGATAGATTTTTGTTAACCAAAAGTATTAAGGGATACGGGGCAAAGGCAGTTATATGGAGTTAGGTCACAGATCAGCCATGATCTCACTGAATAGCGGAACAGGCTCGAGGGGCTAAATGGCCTACTCCTGTTCCTGTGTTCCCTGTGCATTTTTTACACTGTGTATATTCTCTCCCCTGACTGCAATGTACCTGAATTTCTTCTCAGTTCAGTTTTTCCTCATCACTATCTGTACACAGAGGTAAATGTGTGCATGTGGCAGTGAAAACCACACTAAACACTCCTGGACTGGCTGGGTGTTCTGAGTCATTGAGTTTGTACACAGCAGGAGAGCCCTGAGTCCTGGCCTGCACTCAAAGACTGCTCGGGTTTCTGTTTAGTTCGGTACACATTTGATAGAATGCATGACCAACTTTTTGTTCCCCTCACCACCCCCCCAACTCCACCCCCCCCCCCCCCACCCTCCCTCCTCCGTCTCCCTCCGCCAATTACAGCGCCTGGTTTGTGTTCCAGATAAAAATCTTCAGCTGCGAGTTTTGGATGGATGGTGATAAATGAAGCAATCCATTTCATTTCTGCCAAGCTAAAGGTCGCTGGTTAATAATCACTTAGAATTCACCAGATCAGCCGTCCAACACAAGCCACTTCGCTTTCTTCTCCCTGTATTGCCATTCCTCATATGTCAGGGACCACGGCCTTTAAAAAATGATTTTCTTAAATGATTTCTGCTTTCTCTTTTTTCCTGGTACCCTGTTGCTACAGATTATCTGGTCATTATCTCATTGCTGTTTGTGGGATCTTGCTATGCACAAATTAGCTACCGCGTTTCCTACATTACAACAGTGACTACACTTCATAAAGTACTTCATTGGCTGTAAAGCACTTTGGGAGAGGAAGCAAAGGGGAGTCAGGTAGGGAGAGAATCCAAGAGCTATAATTTCTCTGTGCATTCATTTGTTTCATGGCAGTCTGACGTGGTATATATTTGCTAACGAATCTGTTATTGTAGTTGGTTTTTTTGGTTGGCACTGAGCTCCATCAGCTGCTCTAATTTTGTTCTTCTTTCATTTCTCTCTCTATTTTCACTCTGCTCACCAACCCCCGCTGCCTCCAGCTAGAAGGGGAGGATGAGCCAGACTGAAGAGCTGTCCACCAACTCTGTCTGTACCCTCTGTGTGGATTGTCTGCCTGAGCTGTGATCCGTGTGGTGGGAGCCAGACCAGCTCAGTCTTTAAACCACCCCCTTACCACCCCAACCAGTTTGGCAGAGCCCCTGACAGCTGCATAAACTCTGTCCAGCTGTCTGGTGCAGAATGAACAGAATGCATCTAACCAAATGAGTGAGCTGGAGTGACATCCATCCCGAGACTCAAACTCACAACCCACCTGCTCGAGAGTCAAACACCATCCAGGACATAGTAGCCCGCTCGACCGGCACCACCACCTTAAACATTCACTCCCTCCACCACCAGTGCACCGTATCTGCAGTGTGTACCATCTACAAGATGCACTGCAGCAACTCGCCAAGGCTTCTTCAGCAGCACCTCCCAAACCCGCAACCTTTACCACCTAGAAGGACAAGGGCAGCAGGCGCATGGGAACACCACCTCCTCCAAGTTACAAACCATCCAGACATGGAAATATATCGCCGTTCCTTCATCGTTGGTGGGTCAAAATCCTGGAACTCCCTGCCAATGTTCCCTGTAATTTTTTTGGGGGCCGCATGGCCCCTTTAACGGTCTGTGAGGCACATTCAAAATACCACGCATGCGCGGTTTTTCTATTTAAAAGCCGGCAAGCCAGCTGCGAGGGACCTCTGAAGTACTTCGCGGCCACACGGCGGCCCAGCTTACAGGAAACATTGCTCCCTACCTAACAGCACTGTGGGAGTCCCCTCACCACACGGACTGCAGCGGTTCAAGAAGGCAGCTCACCACCACCTTCTCAAGGGCAACTAGCGATGAGCAATAAATGCTGGCCTTACCGTCGACGCCCACATCCCGTGAATGAATAAAAATAACCCTCAGACACTGAACCTTACTGGACCCCCTAGAATGGAGGTGAAGAATGGCGGTGTTACCCTTGTTATTTGGCTCCCGCGGCTGACCGATGTCCCAAGCGCAACGTTGACACTGCTCGTTGACTGGGTGTCAGTCGTGTTCCCTCCCTCTGCTGCTGAGAGCCCGGAGATCACGAGTCCGCTGGATAAACTTCTTTTCCCAAACAGGAGGCTGAGGGTGGAGCTGGTGGAGGAGGTGATGCTGCACCTGTTCCGTGTGCCCGTGTGGCTCTGACTACTGAGCTGGCTTGCGGTGGAGAGTCGAGGTACTTGGGATAACATAGAAGCTATTGAGTTATTGAACGACAGCTGGCTGTTGGATAACCTTTGAACCAGGCCCTGGACAGATGTTGAAGCCTGCGAGCGTGGCTGCTGTGTTTCCAGCATAGACCCCGACTGACTTGTAGCAGGTGGTTGCTGGGTGTCTGGTTGAGATGAACGAGCCTGCACTGAACAACTCCTTTGTTCCCTCCGTCCTGAAATGCAAAAGGAACAGATCGCACTGTAATTCATTCACTGCAACCTCGCTGATACAATTAAAACACTCGGACAATGTCAAACTGGACCCATTGCTGTTCCTGTATACTTTACACAAAGCTAGATTTAGATGTCGTCTGTTGGCTGATTGCAATTGTACAGCAGTTGACTATTTAAAAGAAGAAATATTTGGCAAATATATTACTCAAATAGCATTTCCTCCCAAACCCACGACCTCCACCACCAAGAAGGACAAGGGTAGCCGGTGCATGGGAACACCATCACCCCCAAGTTCCCCTCCAAGTCACACACTATCCGGACTTGGAAGTATATCGTCGTTCCTTCATCGTCGCTGGGTCAAAATCCTGGAACTCCCTCCCTAACAGCACTGTGGGAGTACCTTCACCTCACGGACTGCAGCGGTTCGAGAAGAAGGCCCACCTGCACCTTCTCAAGGGCAACTAGGGATGGGTAAAATTTTGGAGTCTATTATTAAGGAGACAGTAACGGAACATTTAGATAAACATAATTTAATAGGACAAAGTCAGCATGGCTTTATGAAGGGGAAGTCATGTCTGACAAATTTGCTCGAGTTCTTTGAGGACATAACGTACAGGGTGGATAAAGGGGAACCAGTGGATGTAGTGTATTTAGACTTCCAGAAGGCATTCGACAAGGTGCCACATAAAAGATTATTACTCAAGATAAAAAATCACTGGATTGGGGGTAATATTCTGGCATGGGTGGAGGATTGGTTATCTAACAGGAAGCAGAGAGTTGGGATAAATGGTTCATTCTCGGACTGGCAACCAGTAGCCAGTGGTGTTCCGCAGGGGTCGGTGCTGGGTCCCCAACTCTTTACAATCTGTATTAACGATTTGGAGGAGGGGACCGAGTGTAACATATCAAAGTTTGCAGATGATACAAAGATGGGAGGGAAAGTAGAGAGTGAGGAGGACATAAAAAACCTACAAGGGGATATAGACAGGCTGGGTGAGTGGGCAGAGATTTGGCAGATGCAATACAATATTGGAAAATGTGAGGTTATGCACTTTGGCAGGAAAAATCAGAGAGCAAGTTATTATCTTAATGGCGAGAAACTGGAAAGTACTGCAGTACAAAGGGATCTGGGGGTCTTGGTGCAAGAAAATCAAAAAGTTAGTATGCAGGTGCAGCAGGTGATCAAGAAAGCCAATGGAATGTTGGCTTTTATTGCTAGGGGGATAGAATATAAAAACAGGGAGGTATTGCTGCAGTTGTATAGGGTATTGGTGAGACCGCACCTGGAGTACTGCATACAGTTTTGGTGTCCATACTTAAGAAAAGACATACTTGCTCTCGAGGCAGTACAAAGAAGGTTCACTCGGTTAATTCCGGGGATGAGGGGGTGGACATACGAGGAGAGGTTGAGTAGATTGGGACTCTACTCATTGGAGTTCAGAAGAATGAGAGGCGATCTTATTGAAACATATAAGATTGTGAAGGGGCTTGATCGGGTGGACGCGGTGAGGATGTTCCCAATGATGGGTGAAACTAGAACTAGGGGACATAAACTTAGAATAAGGGGCTGCTCTTTCAAAACTGAGATGAGGAGAAACTTTTTCACTCAGAGGGTAGTGGGTCTGTGGAATTTGCTACCCCAGGAAGCTGTGGAAGCTACTTCATTAAATAAATTTAAAACAGAAATAGACCGTTTCCTAGAAGTAAAGGGAATTAGGGGTTACGGGGAGCGGGCTGGAAATTGGACATGAGTGAGTTCGGATCGGTCAAGGCCCTGTGGGTGGCGGAGCGGGCCCAGGGGCTGAGTGGCCGGGTCCTACTTCTTGTGTTCTTTAGAGTTGAGGTTGGATCAGATCAGCCATGATCTCATTGAATGGCGGAGCAGGCTCGAGGGGCCGATTGGTCTACTCCTGCTCCTATTTCTTATGTTCTTATGTTCTTATGTAATAAATGCTGGCTTTGCCAGCGACGTCCACATCCTGTGAATGACAAATTAAAAAAAAGGGAACAATGGACTCTGGGAGTGCCTGAAGAATCCACTAGAGTTATGTAAAAGCAATAGCTTGTCCATGTAGATTTCTATTGAGTTGATGTCCTTGCATAGGACAGACATCAAACAATCCAAAATATGTTCTCAACATCTATGTTGGGGATCACACTGTATATTAGAGACCTGAATTCAATTTTGCCAAGTTTGCTACCGGGGCGCGAGCGGGACGCTGTGCACGGCGTTGATGTCATCGCCGGAGGTGCAGCGCTGCGGGACGTTACCGGCTACCGCTGCCACTAACCTCCTGCTGAATTTCACAGGAAGCGTTAGCGGTGCCGCACCCGGGCGCTAGTTGCTTTGCACCCACGCTAACGGGAAGCGCAAAGCAACCGAATTTTCCCCCCATGATTTTTAAAAAATTACAGGACAGCCTTTAGGATATCTAATATTTTTGAAATTGTGGGAAAGGAGATCACGTTTGTGGGAATGTCGAAGCTCCCTACAGCAAGCACAAATATCCCCAAAACTCTGTGTTTTGTAACTGTGAGTCACACACTCAATCAAAAGGAGATTTTGTTCTTCTTGCTAAATTTTTTATCCAGATCCATCTAAAGTATATTAAAAAATCTGTCAACTTTATCCAGGACAAGTTTACATATGCAATTTGGGTTATAAATGTAGACACTGGAATTTATAACAGAAATATAAAAATAAGGAGAGAAAGACTCGCAACATTCAGGCCTTTTTTCATTCGAGCAAGGCAGATTGTGGGGCGATGTGATGGAGGTGTTTGAAATTATGAAGGGATGGGACCTTGAACGAGCGGCCACAGATACAATATTAAATGTAAGAGATTTAGAACAAAGAACAAGAGAAATATCTTTACAGAGAGTTGTGAGGATGTGGAATTCACTTCCAGGGCTAGTGGTTGAGGCAGAAGCTATCTCAACATTGAAGATTAGATTGGATGGATAGGTGGATAAAGGAAAACAGGATGAAGGGATATGGGAACAGTGCGAGTAAATGTGATTGGGACTGTTTGCTCGGTGTGGTGCCCAGAACTGAACACAATGGCCCAGAAATTAAACATCGATGGTTCCCGCGGGGGTAAGGATTCCCCGCGATATCGCACTCCGTGCCTACCTTTTTGTTTCGGGCCCACACGAACTTCAGTTTCAGGGCCTCTCCCTGTTGCCAGCGTGCAGTGCTTGCGTGTCCCAGAGGCGCAATTAGTTCGTGCGAGCTCTGGGATCACGTGATTCAGTTAGAGCCAATGGCAGCACACCATCTTTCATTCATAGTTTTGACAGCAAGAGCTGTCAAAGCTATGAATACTACAAGCCCCCAAAAGAACAGCTAAACCTCAATTAAATTTAAAAAAAAGCCATCACATTAATAAAATAACTATAGTTAAATAAATTAACCACTTTAAACAAAAAATTACATTTTTGAAAAAATTTAAAATCTTTTTAAAAGTTATAAAAATAAACTTACCTTTCTTTAAAGTCTCTAAAAAAGATAAACCTGTTGAAATTTTTTTAAAATAACACTTAATTAACTACTTACCTTGTTAAAAGGGGGTCCTACGCCTGCTTTCTTTATGTGTAAAATCTTCACCACTTACCTGCGCGTTCAAACCTGAAAAAAAAACTAAGTGCACTGCGTGCGCACAACCTGTAGTGCGCACGCGGTTCACTTAGGAACCGCCCCCTTTGCAATACATGAAGTGCCGGTTTCCCGCGCATGCGCAGTGCATGCAGGAAACCGGCAATTCGGGACCTAATACGCGAGAGTACACAGTGCGTAATCTCCCGTATTAGGTCTAATTTTCGGGCCAATATTTCAGATAGGGTCTGACTATATGGTTGGTCAAAGGGAGATTTATGTTATGTTTTAGCCTGTCTCTCAATCACTGGCTCATTAAATGAATCACTTCTGTTGGTCCTTTACCCAAATACACACTGGCTAATACAACCACACATTGTAAAAGTTTCCAAACACTCTTTGATGGAGAATTGCATTTAGTTGATCACTAAAAAGAGTATGCATTTGTTTTTTGAAAACTAAGAGATTAGCGTCTAAAGTTAAGGCACATGGGATTGGGGGCAAGGCATTGACTTGGATAAAGAACTGGTTGGCAGACAGAAGGCAAAGAGTTGGAATAAACGGGTCTTTTTCCGAGTGGCAGGCAGTGACTAGTGGGGTACCGCAGGGATCGGTCCTAGGACCCCAGCTATTCACAATATATATTAATGATCTAGACGAGCGAACGAGATGTAATATCTCCAAGTTTGCAGATGACACAAAGCTGGGTGGGCATGTGTGCTGTGAGGAGGATGCCGAAAAACTCCAGTATGATTTGGACAGGTTGGGTGATTGGGCAGAATCATGGCAGATGCATTATAATGTGGATAAATGCGAGGTTATCCACTTTGGTGTCAAAAACGGGAAGGCAGATTATTATCTGAATGGCAATAGATTGGGAGAAGGGGAAGTGCAACGAGACCTGGGTGTCCTTGTGCACCAGTCGCTGAAGGTAAGCATGCAGGTGCAGCAGGCGGTTAAGAAGGCAAATGGTATGTTGGCCTTCGTAGCGAGAGGGTTCGAATACAGGAACAAGGATGTCTTGTTGCAGTTGTACAGGGCCTTGGTGAGACCACACCTTGAGTATTGTGTGCAGTTTTGGTCGCCTTATCTGAGGAAGGATGTTCTTGCCATGGAGGGAGTGCAGCGAAGATTCATCAAGCTGATACCTGGGATGGCAGGAATGACGTATGAGGAGAGATTGGGTCGATTAGGCTTATACTCGCTGGAGTTTAGAAGAATGAGAGGGGATCTCATTGAAACTTATAAAATTCTAACAGGACTAGACAGACTAGATGCAGGAAGGATGTTCCCGATGGTCGGGGAGTCCAGAACCAGGGGTCACAGTCTAAAGATAAGGGGTAAGCCATTTAGGACAGAGATGAGGAGGAATTTCTTCACCTAGAGAGTGGTGAACCTGTGGAATTCTCTACCACAGAAGGCAGTGGAGGCCAATTCATTAAATATATTCAAGAAGGAGTTAGATATATTTCTTAAGGCTAAAGGGATCAAGGGATATGGGGAAAAGGCAGGGACAGGGTACTGAATTTGGATGATCAGCCATGATCTCATTGAATGGCGGAGCAGGCTCGAGGGGCCGAATGGCCTACTCCTGCTCCTATCTTCTATGTTTCTATGTTTATTCAGTTGAGGTTGTTAATGTCGCAGTACGCACAGTGTAGAGCATTCGACTGTAGCTATTGCGATCGGACTCCCACTGTGAAGCATTCTGTGAGTACTACTGTACTTCCAGAAAACATCTCTCGCTACACTGGATAATTGGAGTTGTTGCTTTCCTGAAGATGAACTGATTAAAATTTAAACTACAACAATCTATTAAAGGGACATTGTTATCCCTGAGCAATAACAGGCCAATGTTTTTGTAATGTAATTAGTATTGTAAATGATGACTCTCGTGTCAAAAACATCATTGGGACACCCAACACACAATGTTCCTTCATGCCCAAAACAGTGACAAACCTTCTTTCATTTTAAAGATGTCAAATTCTAAGAACATAAGAAATAGGAGCAGGAGTAAGCCATACCGCCCCTTGAGCCTGCTCCACCATTCAATAAGATCATGGCTGATCTTTGACCTCAACTCCACTTTCCCACCCGATCCCCATATCCCTTGATTCCCTTAGTGGCCAAAAATCTAGCGATCTCTGTCTTGCATATACTCATTGACTGAGCATCCACAGCCCTCTGGGATTGAGAATTCCAAAGATTCACAACCCTCTGAGTGAAGAAATTTCTCCTCATCTCAGTCCTAAATGGCCGACCCCTTATCCTAAAAGTTTGCTGGCAAGTCAACACTTCTCTGATGTTGAGATGTGCTCCTACCAACAGCCGAGGGTGTGTACAGGGTCTCATTAGCTCACAGAGGGGAACAATGCTTCATCTAAAGACTTGGCCAAGAGCTGGCAAGAAGTTTTCCCAATGGGATACAATCATTCGAGGCTGGAGTCTGAACCCATGAACCCCGCTCCCCCAATTGGAACTTGGCGATTTACTGCTGGAGGTCGCAGGTCACCCAATTCAAATTATTAATTATCAGATCAACAAGGACTTTCTACTGCAGTGAAATGTATACAGCCCCAAATAAATGATAGAAGTGACTGTGGGGGCACCTTGTTTAATTGCTCAGTCCTGCATTTTTAAAACAATTTAACAGGGCAGAGTCCAGAGCCTGATCTGCACTGGGCCTACGATCCCCAGCTAAATTGGTCGGGGCCTTTTCTTTAGGTGGCCCTGGCGGCTATCTATAAGTACGAAAGAAAAGTCTACAACAACTTGCATTTATATAGCGCCTTTAACGTAGTAAAATGTCCCAAGGCGCTTCTCAGGAGAGTGAATCAGACAAAAATTTGACACCCAGCCACATAAGGAGATATTAGGACAGGTGAGCAAAAGCTTGGTCAAAGAGGTAGGTTTGAAGGAGCGTCTTTAAGGAGGAGAGGTTTAGGGAGGGAATTCCAGAGCTTAAGACATGGCTGCCAATGGTGGAGTGAAGGAAGCGGGGGATGAACATGGATAACTGGATTCTAAAAAGTACACTTCGATGCTATTCTTACACTGGAAATCAAATGAGCGCTGACATTTAAAATGGTACATGCTACATATAGTTTCCCCACTACCAATTAATTGATAGACCAGCAGATAACTGGTGCGAGCAATCTTCAGTGGCACCTGCACTGCGAAATATCCTGCAAACATCAACGACCCCAAAATGCTGCAGGCAAGGTTAGTCAGTCCTTGCAAGGAGGAGAATAAACAAGCAAACTACGTTCGACACAGCGCCTGCGCCAGCTTTCTCGGATCTAAAACCATTGCTCCCATCAAAAGTGGAAAATTACACAACTGGGTCTGGGTGATTTAGCGTTTCACATTATGAAGTGTAGCTGTTTTTTCTGTCTTACTCGATCAGCTGCCCAGCCATGTACTGCAGTCAGTAACCTTCTCAAATCCTCATAAAATATCGAGTGCTGTTGCTGTACACTCCTGGTACAGATTCTGTCACGTGCAGCGAGACTAATGCACACAGACAGCAGTTCCCAAAAGACCATCAATATCTACACGACCTCTCCACAAACATTCCGGCTCATCAAATATTTCTTTCCGAGAACGTTATTGCTTTTTAAATATTATTTCCCCCATTTGCTGTCTGCACTCCTGTAGAATTATTTCAGTGTCTTTTACTTCAACTGTGACAACCTCTCCCTTATCTCCTCTCCCCCAGAATCCCCCCTTACCCCTCTCCCCCAGAATCCCCACTTTTCCCCAGAATCTCCCCTTACCCCCATAATCCCCCTTATCCCCTCTCCCCCAGAATCCCTCCTTACCCCCTTCCCCAGAATCCCCCTTACACCCTCTCCCCCAGAATCACCCCTTACCTCCTCTCCCCCAGAATCTCCCCTTAACCCCAGAATCCCCCCTTATCCCCTCTCCCCCAGAATCCCTCCTTACCCCCTTCCCCAGAATCACCCCTTATCTCCTCTCCCCCAGAATCACCCCTTATCTCCTCTCCCCCAGAATCCCCCCTTACCCCCTCTCCCCCAGAATCCCCCCTTACCCTATCTCCTCCCAAATCCCTCATACCTACCTCTCCCCGGAATCCCTCTTACCCTCTCTCCCCCAGAATCCCCCTTACCCCCTCTTCCCCCCTTCCCCACAATCCCCCTTTACCCTCTCCCCCAGAATCCACCTTACTCCCTCTCCCCCAGAATCCCCCTTACCCTCTCTCCCCCAGAATCTCCCCTTACCCCTCTCCCCCAGAACCACCCCTTACCCCCGCTCTCCCCCAGAATCCCCTCTTGCCCCCTCTCCTCCCGAATCCTTCATACCTACCTCTCCCCAGAAGCCCTCCTTACCCTCTCTCCCCCAGAATCCCCCCTTTCCCCTCTCCCCCAGAATCTCCCCTTTCCCCTCTTCCCCAGAATCTCCCCTTTCCCCTCTCCCCCAGAATCTCCCCTTTCCCCTCTTCCCCAGAATCCCCCCTTACCCACCTCTCCCCCAGAATCCCCCCTTTCCCCTCTTCGCCAGAATCCCCCCTTACCCACCTCTCCCCAGAATCATCCCATACCATCTCTCCCCCGAATCCCTTACCCCTCTACCCTAGAATCCCCCCTTACCCCCAGAATCCCCCTTTCCCCCCTCTCCCCCAGAATCCCCCTGACCTCCTCTCCCCCAGATTCCACCCTTACCCCTCTCCCCCAGAATCCCCCTTACTCCCTCTCCCCCAGAATCCCCCTTACCCCCTCTCCCCCAGATTCCACCCTTACCCCATCTCCTCCCGAATCCCTCATACCTACCTCTCCCCGGAATCCCTCCTTACCCCAGAATCCCCCCTTACCCCCAGAATCCCCCTTACCCCCTTGCCCCAGAATCCCCCCTGACCCCCCTCCCCCAGAATCCCCCTTACCCCCAGAATCACCCATTACCTCCTCTCCCCAGAATCCCCCTTTTCCCCCTCTCCCCCAGAATCCCCCCTTACCCTCTCTCTCCCAGAATCCCCTCTTGCCCCCACTCCTCCCGAGTCCCTCATACTCATCACTCCCCCAGAACCCCCCCCTTACCCTCTCTCCCCCAGAACCCCCCTTATCCCTCTCCTCCTGTATCCCCCCTTACCCCCTCTCCCCCAGAACCACCCCTTACCCCCTCTCCCCCCTGAATCCCCTCTTGCCCGCTCTCCTCCCGAATCCCTCATACCCACCTCTCCCCCAGAATCACCTCTTACCTCCTCTCCCCCAGAATCCCCCCTTACCCCCTCTCCCCCAGAATCCCCCCTTACCCCCTCTCCCCCAGAATCCCTCCTTACCCACTTCTACCCCGGAATCCCCCATACACCCTCTCCCCCAGAATCACCCCTTACCTCCCTTCCCCCAGAATCCCCCCTTACCCCTCTCCCCCAGAATCCCCTCTTATCCCTCTCCCCCAGAATCCCCCCTTATCCCTCTCCCCCAGAATCCCCCCTTATCCCTCTCCCCCAGAATCACCCCTTACCTCCTCTCCCCCAGAATACCCCCTTACACCCTCTTCCCCACAATCCCCCCTTACCCTCTCCCCCAGAATCCCCCTTACCCCCTCTTCCCCAGAATCCCCCTTACCCCCTCTTCCCCAGAATCCCCCCTTACCCCTCTCCCCCAGAATCCCCCTAGCCTCTCTCCCCCAGAATCCCCCCTTACCTCTCTCCCCCAGAATCTCCCCTTACCCGTCTGCCCCAGAATCCCCCTTACCCACTCTTCCCCAGAATCCCCCCTTACCCCTCTCCCCCAGAATCCCCACTTACCCCCTCTCCTCCCGAATCCCTCATACCTACCTCTCCCCGGAATCCCTCCTTACCCCCTCTCACCCAGAATCCCCCCTTACCCCCTCTCCTCCCGAATCCCTCATACCTACCTCTCCCCGGCATCCCTCCTTACCCTTTCTCCCCCAGAACCACCCCTTACCCACCTCTACCCAAGAATCCACCTTATGCACTCTCCCCCAGAATCCCCCCTTACTCCCTCTCCCAAGAACCACCCCTTATCTGCTCTCCCCCAGAACCACCCCTTACCCCCGCTCTCCCCAGAATCCCTCCTTACTCTCTCTCCCCCAGAATCCCCCCTTTCCCCTCTCCCCCAGAACCACCCCTTAACCCCGCTCTCCCCCAGAATCCCCTCTTGCCCCCTCTCCTCCCGAGTCCCTCATACTCACCACTCCCCAGAAGCTCCCCTTACCCCCTCTCCCCAGAACCCCCCCTTACCCCCCTCTCCCCCAGAATCATCCCTTACATCCCTCTCCCCCAGAACCCCCCTTATCCCTCTCCTCCCGTATCTCCCTTACCCTCTCTCCCCCAGGACCACCCCTTACCCCGTCCCCCAGAATCACCCCTTACCCCCTCTCCCTCCTGAATCTCCTCTTGCCCGCTCTCCTCCCGAATCCCTCATACACACCTCTCCCCCAGAATCACCTCTTACCTCCTCTCCCCCAGAATCCCCCCCTTACCCCCTCTCCCCTAGAATCCCCCCTTACCCACTCTTCCCCAGAATCCCGCCTTACCCCATCTCCTCCCGAATCCCTCATACCTACCTCTCCCCGGAATCCCTCCTTACCCCCAGAATCCCCACTTATCCCCAGAATCCCCCCTTATCCCCTCTCCCCCAGAATTCCCCCTTACCCACCTCTCCCGCAGAATCCCCCTTACCCTCTCCCCCAGAATCCCCCTTTTCCCCCAGAATCCCCCAGTAACCCCTCTCCCCCAGAATCCCCCTGACCTCCTCTCCCCCGAATCCCCCTTACCCCCTCTCCCCAGGCCCACCCCTTACCCCATCCCCCAGAACCACCCCTTACCCCCTCTCCCCCCTGAATCCCCTCTTGCCCGCTCTCCTCCTGAATCCCTCATACCCACCTCTCCCCCAGAATCCCCCCCTACCCCCTCTCCCCAGAATCCCCCTGACCCCCTCTCCCCCAGAATCACCTTACATCCCTCTCCCCCAGAACCCCCCTTATCCCTCTCCTCCCGTATCCCCCTTACCCTCTCTCCACCAGAATCCACTCTTACCCCCCTCCCCCAGAATCCCCCTTACCCTCTCTCCCCCAGGACCACCCCTTACCCCGTCCCCAGAACCACCCCTTACCCCCTCTCCCCCCTGAATCCCCTCTTGCCCGCTCTCCTCCCGAATCCCTCATACTCACCTCTCCCCAGAATCCCTCCTTACCCTCTCTCCAGCAGAATCCCTTTCCCCTCTCCCCAGAATCCCCCTTATCCCCTCTCCCCCAGAATCTCCCTTCTTCCCAGAATCACCCCTTACCCCCTCCCCAGAATCCCCCTTACCCCCTGTCCCCAGAATCCCCCTTTACCCCCTCTCCCCCAGAATCCCCCCTTACCCCCTCTCCCCCAGAATCCCCCCTCACCCCCAGAATCCCATCCTTACCCCCTCTCCCCAGAACCCCCCCTTACCCCCTCTCCCCCAGAATCACCCCTTACATCCCTCTCACCCAGAACCCCCCTTATCCCTCTCCTCCCGTATCTCCCTTACCCTCTCTCCCCCAGGATCCACACTTACCCCCCTCCCCCAGAATCCCCATTACTCCCTCTCCCCCAGGACCACCCCTTACCCCGTCCCCCAGAACCACCCCTTACCCCCTCTCCCCTCTGAATCCCCTCTTGCATGCTCTCCTCCCGAATCCCTCATACCCACCTCTCCCCCAGAATCCCCCCTTACCCCCTCTCCCCTAGAATCCCCCCTTACCCCCTCTTCCCCAGAATCCCCCCTTACCTCATCTCCTCCCAAATCCCTCATACCTACCTCTCCCCGGAATCCCTCCTTACCCTCTCTCCACCAGAATCCCTTTCCCCTCTCCCCAGAATCCCCCTTATCCCCTCTCCCCCAGAATCTCCCTTCTTCCCAGAATCACCCCTTACCCCCTCCCCAGAATCCCCCTTACCCCCTGTCCCCAGAATCCCCCTTTACCCCCTCTCCCCCAGAATCCCCCCTTACCCCCTCTCCCCAGAATCCCCCCTCACCCCCAGAATCCCATCCTTACCCCCTCTCCCCAGAACCCCCCCTTACCCCCTCTCCCCCAGAATCACCCCTTACATCCCTCTCACCCAGAACCCCCCTTATCCCTCTCCTCCCATATCTCCCTTACCCTCTCTCCCCCAGGATCCACACTTACCCCCCTCCCCCAGAATCCCCATTACTCCCTCTCCCCCAGGACCACCCCTTACCCCGTCCCCCAGAACCACCCCTTACCCCCTCTCCCCTCTGAATCCCCTCTTGCACGCTCTCCTCCCGAATCCCTCATACCCACCTCTCCCCCAGAATCACCTCTTACCTCCTCTCCCCCAGAATCCCCCCTTACCCCCGCTCCCCTAGAATCCCCCCTTACCCCCTCTTCCCCAGAATCCCCCCTTACCTCATCTCCTCCCAAATCCCTCATACCTACCTCTCCCCGGAATCCCTCCTTACCCCCAGAATCCCCACTTATCCCCAGAATCCCCCCTTACCCCCTCTCCCCCAGAATTCCCTTACCCTCTCCCCCAGAATCCCCCTTAC
This sequence comes from Squalus acanthias, assembly GCA_030390025.1. Taxonomy (NCBI): domain Eukaryota; kingdom Metazoa; phylum Chordata; class Chondrichthyes; order Squaliformes; family Squalidae; genus Squalus; species Squalus acanthias. The sequence continues at coordinate 41,243,472 of CM059433.1, read as the reverse complement.
CTCCTCTCCCCTAGAATTCCCCCTTACCCACCTCTCCCCCATTACCCCCTCTCCCCCAGAATCCCCCTGACCTCCTCTCCCCCAGAATCCCCCTTACCCCCTCTCCCCCAGAATCCCCCTTACCCCCTTTCCCCCAGTATCCCCCCTTACCCCCTCTCTCCCAGAATCCCCCTTACTCCCTCTCTCTCCCAGAATCCCTCTTGCCCCCACTCCTCCCGAGTCCCTCATACTCACCACTCCCCAGAATCCCCCTTACCCCCTCTCCCCCAGAATCACCCCTTACATCCCTCTCCCCCAGAACCCCCCTTATCCCTCTCCTCCCATATCCCCCTTACCCTTGCTCCCCAGAATTCACCCTTACCCCCTCCCCCAGAATCCCCCTTACTCCCTCTCCCCCAGGACCACCCCTTACCCCGTCCCCCTCTCCCCACTGAATCCCCTCTTGCCCGCTCTCCTCCCGAATTCCTCATACCCACCTCTCCCCAGAATCACCTCTTACCTCCTCTCCCCCAGAATCCCCCCTTACCCCATCTCCTCACGAATCCCTCATACCTACCTCTCCCCAGAATCCTTCCTTACCTCAGAATCCCCCCTTACCCCCTCTCCCCCCGAATTCCCCCTTACCCCCTCTCCCCCAGAATCCCCCCTTACCCTCTCCCCCAGAATCCCCCATTACCCCCTCTCCCCCAGAATCCCCCCTTACCTACTCCCCAGAATCCCCCTTTTCCCCCTCTCCCCCAGAATCCCCCATTATCCCCTCTCCCCCAGAATCCCCCTGACCTCCTCTCCCCCGAATCCCCCTTACCCCCTCTCCCCCAGAATCCCCCCTTACCCCCTCTCCCCCAGAATCCCCCTGACCTCCTCTCCCCCGAATCCCCCTTACCCCCTCTCCCCCAGAATCCCCCCTTACCCCCTCTCCCCCAGAATCCCTCCTTACCCTCTCTCCTCCAGAATCCCTTTCCCCTCTCCCCAGAATCCCCTTTACCCCTCTCCCCAGAATCCCCCTTACCCCCTCTCCCCCAGAATCCCTTCTTCCCAGAATCACCCCTTACCCCCTCCCCAGAATCCCCCTTACCCCCTCTCCCCAGAATCCCCCTTACCCCCTCTCCCCCAGAGTCCCCCTTCTTCCCAGAATCCCCCTTACCCCCTCTCCCCCAGAATCCCCCTTCTTCCCAGAATCACCCCTTACCCCCTCTCCCCAGAATCCCCCCTTTCCCCCAGAATCCCCCCTTACTCCTCTCCCCAGAATCCCCCCTTACTCCTCTCCCCCAGAATCCCCCCTTACTCCTCTCCCCAGAATCCCCCCTTACCCCCCTCTCCCCAGAATCTCCCCTTACCCCCTCTCCCCCAGAATCCCCCCTTACTCCTCTCCCCAGAATCCCCCCTTACCCCCCTCTCCCCAGAATCTCCCCTTACCCCCTCTCCCCCAGAATCCCCCCTTACTCCTCTCCCCAGAATCCCCCCTTACCCCCCTCTCCCCAGAATCCCCCCTTACCCCCCTCTCCCCAGAATCCCCCCTTACCCCCTCTCCCCAGAATCCCCCCTTTCCCCAGAATCCCCCCTTACTCCTCTCCCCAGAATCTCCCCTTACCCCCTCTCCCCAGAATCCCACTTACCCACTCTTCCCATATACTTGCCTTGGAGGCGGTGCAACGAAGGTTCACTAGATTGATTTCTGGGATGAGAGGGCTGTTCTATGATGAGAGATTGTGTAGAATGGGCCTATACTCTCTGGAGTTTAGAAGAATAAGAGGTGATCTGATTGAAACATACAAGATTCTGAAGGGGATTGACAGGGTAGATGCTGACAAGTTGTTTACCCTGGATGGAGTGTCTAGAACTAGGGGGCATAGTCTCAGCATAAGGGGTAGGCCATTGAAGGAGGAATTTCTTCACTCAGAGGGTTGTGAATCTTTGGACTTCTCTGCCCCAGAGGGCTGTGAATGCTGAGTCTTTACCTCCTCTCCCCCAGAATCCCCCTTACCCCCTCTCCCCCAGAATCCCCCTTACCCCCTCTCCCCCAGAACCCCCCCTTACCCCCTCTCCCCCAGAATCCCCCCTTACCTCCTCTCCCCCAGAATCCCCCTTACCCCCTCTCCCCCAGAATCCCCCTTACCCCCTCTCCCCCAGAATCCCCCTTACCCTCTCTCCCCCAGAATCCCCGGGCCTTACCCCCTCTCCCCCAGAATCCCCCTTACCCCCTCTCCCCCAGAATCCCCCTTACCCCCTCTCCCCCAGAATCCCCCTTACCCCCTCTCCCCCAGAATCCCCCTTACCCCCTCTCCCCCAGAATCCCCCTTACCCCCTCTCCCCCAGAATCCCCCTTACCCCCTCTCCCCCAGAACCCCCCCTTACCCCCTCTCCCCCAGAATCCCCCCTTACCTCCTCTCCCCCAGAATCCCCCTTACCCCCTCTCCCCCAGAATCCCCCTTACCCCCTCTCCCCCAGAATCCCCCTTACCTCCTCTCCCCCAGAACCCCCCCTTACCTCCTCTCCCCAGAACCCCCCTTACCCCCTCTCCCCCAGAATCCCCCTTACCCCCTCTCCCCCAGAATCACCCTTACCCCCTCTCCCCCAGAATCCCCCTTACCTCCTCTCCCCCAGAATCCCCCTTACCTCCTCTCCCCCAGAATCACCCTTACCTCCTCTCCCCCAGAATCCCCCTTACCTCCTCTCCCCCAGAATCCCCCTTACCTCCTCTCCCCCAGAATCCCCCTTACCTCCTCTCCCCCAGAATCCCCCTTACCTCCTCTCCCCCAGAATCCCCCTTACCCCCTCTCCCCCAGAATCCCCCTTACCTCCTCTCCCCCAGAATCCCCCTTACCTCCTCTCCCCCAGAATCCCCCTTACCCCCTCTCCCCCAGAATCCCCCTTACCCCCTCTCCCCCAGAATCCCCCTTACCCCCTCTCCCCCAGAATCCCCCTTACCTCTTCTCCCCCAGAATCACCCCTTTCCCCCTCTTCCCCAGCTTTCAAACGTTCTAATTGTTTATCATTTCACTTGCTCTCTAACTCCATTCCACCTGTTCTCCTCTCTCCACTGCTTGTTTAATCCACGCTCTGGACTACTGATGCACTGGGATATCTCTGCACTGTGAGGGGTGGATAGTGTTGTATCAAAAACTAGTAACTGGCAGAACACAAATTGAGATCCAGCGTTCTGGATAACAACAACAAAAACTTGTATTTATATAGCACCTTTAAAATAGTAAAACGTCCCAAGGCGCTTCACAGGAGCATTTTCAAATAAAATTTGTCACTGAGCCACATAAGGAGATATTAGGACAGATGACCATAAGCTTGGTCAAAGAGGTAGGTTTTAAGGAGCGTCTTAAAGGAGAGAGAGGTGGAGAGGTTAGGGAGGGAGGATAACAATAACAATAAATATATCTAGCATCACCCCGATGTTGTCACTTGGCTGAAGACATACCCCTGGCCTGGTGAGCAGTCAGCGAGGCGACTGGGTGTGACCTCCAGGCCCTTGTTTGCTTGGAGCTGATGCTTTGAGTGGTGTTCGCGGTGTGGTTGTTGCTGCTGGACGAGGAAGCTCCTCCACAATCCGAATCGTCAATGTTGCCTCCGGTGCAGCCCTTGCGCAGCCTAAAGGTGTGAAGACATCAACGTCAGACGTCAGTCCTTGACATCTGGCTACATCTGGGCAAATGCCGCCTGCTGGGTCAGCCCAACTCTCCACAATAATTAACACAACCCACAAAGGGACAGGCACTGCTTGGTGTTAAATAGTCCCGCTGATCACAAACTTCAAAATTCACACTCGTCAGAAGCATAATATTGAACACAATAAATAAGGTGAGAGTAAAGAGGGATACAGAATAAAGGACAAATAAGATGAACTTCTAAACAGAGAAGTGTGAGGTGATGTATTTTAGCAGAAGGAACAGGGAGAGGCAATATACACTTAATGGCACAGTTTTAAAGAGTGTGCAGGGACAGAGAGACCTGGGAGTTAATGTGCATAGGTCCCTGAAGGTGGCAGGACATATTGAGAGAGTGGTTAACAAAGCATATGGGATCTTGGGCTTCATAAATAGAGGTATTGAGTACAAAAGTAGAGAAGTTATGCTGAACCTTTATAAAGCGCTGGTTAGGCCACAACTGGAGTATTGCATCCAGTTCTGGTCACCACACTTTAGGAAGGATGTGAAGGCCCTTGAGAGGGTGTAGAGGAGATTTACCAGAATGATTCCGGGGATGGGGGATCTTGGCTACAAGGACAGGTTGGAGAAGCTGGATTTGTTTTCATTAGAGCAAATCCGTGCTGACTTTCATTTATTAGCCCATACTTTTCCAAATGCCAATTAATTTTTTCCCGGATTATTGTCTTTAAAAGTTTCCCCATCACCAACGTTGGGCTGACTGGCCTGTAGTTGGCGGGATTACCCCTCTCAACTTTTTTGAACAGAGTGTAACATTTGCAATCTTGCAGTCCTCTGGCACCACCCTCATATCCAAGGAGGATTGGAAGCAATGTTCCCTGTAAAAAAAATTTGGGTGCGCGGCCCCTTTAACGGGCTGCGCGGCCCATTCAAATTTCAATTCTCAACTTTTGCAACCACTTTTTGTGACTTTTTTTTAGTATCACCTAAATCTGCGACCTTCAACTTTTCCCCTTTCATTTTATCTGGAACTCTTCGCCCACACTGTCACTCTCTAAGTACTGTAGGCAATGCATAGCATGTTTACTAGTATGTTTTATATAGCTACACACATAGAAAATCAGTATGTGGGGCATGCATTCCATTCAAAAATCCTTAGTAAATATTCCTATGGGGATTCTCCTGTTAAAATGTCCACAGGTAGTTCTTACTCTTTGCCTGTTACGTTTCCCTGTGACACCAGTAGGTGATGCTCTAATGGGATTTCCAATGTTAATGTAATCATTGACCTGTAACGCTCCCAGTAACACCACAAAGCATTGAAAATGCTTTGAGTCTTTAGCATGCAGTTGCAGGCCTCCCACCACTGGTGGCACTGTATAAAGCAGCATTGTCTAATAAACCTGAGGAGAGTTTGGATACGAGATTGCCAGACCAAACAAGATTACTTCAAACGGTCTATTTTTCAATTAGGAATTTCAACAACAACTTACATTTATATAGTGCCTTTAACATAGGTTTTAAAGAAAGTCTTAAAGGAGGAGAGAAAGGTAGTTTAGGGAGGGAATTCCAGAGCTTGGGGCCCAGGCAGCTGAAGGCACGGCTGCCAATGATGGAGCGAAGGGGAGTGGGAGATGCACAAGAGGCCAGAGTCAGAGTTCGGAGTGGACAGGGGGATGTTGTTGGACTGGAGGAGGTTACAGAGATAGGGTGGGGCAAGACCACGGAAGGAATTGAACTTGCGGATGAGAACTTTAAATTGGTGGAGTTGGGAGACTGGGAGCCAATGTAGACCAATACTTACTTCTGCCATCTGGAAGTGAACCACAGGTTGAGGTTCTCCAAACTGATTGGACCTCCCCAGATGTTCTTGAGCTGCTTGTGCGATCCAGCGTAGGATGTGGTAAGAGGGGAGACGTAAATTGGGTAGCCAATCGGTTGGTCACAAGAAGAATTGATCATATTTCTCAAGGCCTGCTTGGCATTCTGTATGCTGCCTCGCTCCGGGTTGCGATTCTGGAGGAAAACCAGCTCGAGTTGCTGTCCTGCCCACAGCCCCTTTACACACTCTTTATTCACCTATTCCAAGAGGAGGGGGAAAATCCTCTTAACATATAACATTAATACAGCACTATGAACGTTAATAAAACAAATGTTACAACTAGGGGCCACTCAGCCAGGAAGCAAGACAGGCCATAAATATAAGATAGTCACTAATAAATCCAATAAAGAATTCAGAAGAATCTTCTTTACCCAGAGAGTGGTGAGAATGTGGAACTCGCTACCACAGGGAGTAGTTGAGACGAATAGCATAGATGTATTTAAGGGGAAGCTCGATAAGTACATGAGGGAGAAAGGAATAGAAGGCTGTGATGATAGGGTGAGATGAAGTAGGGTGGGAGGAGGGTCGTGTGGAGCATGAACTGTTGGGTCTTATTTACGGCCCTTAGTTATGTTCTCACCCACAGTGGAAACATTTTCTTTACGTCTACCCTATTGAACCTTCTTAATTTTAAAGACCTCTTAAAAAAAAGACTTGCATTTCTATAGCGCCTTTCACAACCTCAGGACATCTCAAAGCACTTTACAGCCAATTAAATACTTTTAAAATGTAGTCACTGTTGTAATGTAGGAAACATGGCGGCCAATTTGCACACAGCAAGGTCCCACAAACAGCAATGTGATAATGACCAGATAACCTGTTTTAGTGATATGGTTGAGGGATAAATATTGACCAGGACAGCAGAAAGAACTCCCCTGCGTTTCTTCGAAATAGTGCCATGGGACATAGAAACATAGAATCTAGGAGCAGGAGTAGGCTATTCGGCCCGTCGAGCCTGGTCCACCATTCAATACGATCATGGCTGATCATCCAAATCCAGTACCCTGTCCCTACTTTAATCCCCACAGTACACATATCCCACCCTACCCCCGTAACCCCACGTATTTAATTCCCCCTAACATATCCCATCCTATCCCCATAACCCCACATATTTAATCCCCCCCTAACATTAAGGGTCAATTTATCATAGCCAAATCAACCTAACCCGCACATTTTTGGACTGTGGGAGGAAACCGGAGCACCCGGAGGAAACCCACGCAGACACGGGGAGAATGTGCAAACTCCACACAGACAGTCACCCGAGGTCAGATTTGAACCCGGGTCCCTGGCGCTGTGAGGTACCAGTGCTAACCACTATGCCACCGTGTTGCCCTTTTATGTCCACCTGAGAGGGCAGACAGGGCCTCGGTTTAACATCTCAGCCGAACGACACCTCCGACAGTGCTGCGTTCCCTCAGTACTGCACTGAGAGTGCCAGCCTAGATTTTGTGCTCAAGTCTCTAGCGTGGGACTTGAACCCACAACCTTCTGACCCGGAGGCAAGGATGCTACCCACTGAGCCATGGCTGACATCTAACAAGTCACCCCTCAGCCTCCCCTTTTCTAGAGAAAAGAGCCCCAGCCTGTTCATGTCTTTCCCGATCAGTACCAGCGGATGAGAAGAGCATGTTGACGGTGAATACCTTCACCACTTTAAAGCTGAGGTAGCGTCGACGAAGCATAATTATCTTGTACTCATCGGCCCCGTCGTCGACTACGTGCCTGAGCGCGAGCAGAGCCTCCGCGTTCGACAGGATGGACTGGCGCCACAGCGGGTCTCCCTCATGACAGATGACCAGTGTCCGTTCGTGGCTGCTGATAGCCTCGAACAGCACGACAGGATCCTCATATTCATCAGACGAGGTGAAGTGGTCCTGGATGTGGAAAACACAATCGTCACAGCATTAATGGCACTCTGCACGATCGGAGAGGCTCCTTGGATCCGAAGAATGTGGGGTACACCTACTCCCCCAAACCTCCACTGTGCAGCATCTCCTGCACAGGTTTTATCAGCACTACATTTCATTCTCAGTATAAAAACCAGGGTGCAGTTCCTTTACCTCTTGGCCCGTTCCCTCAGTCAGTTCAGTCTTTCTCTCTCTTTCCAACCCCAGTCTCTCTCTCCCCCAGTCTTTCTCTCTGTGACCCCAATCTCTCTCTCTCTGTGACCCTATTCTTTCTCTCTGTGACCCCAATCTCTCTCTCTCTGTGACCCTATTCTTTCTCTCTGTGACCCCAATCTCTCTCTCTCTGTGACCCTATTCTTTCTCTCTGTGACCCCAATCTCTCTCTCTCTGTGACCCTATTCTTTCTCTGTGACCCTATTCTTTCTCTCCGTGACCCCAGTCTCTCTCTCTCTATGACCCCAGTCTCTCTCTCCCTGTGACCCCAGTCTCTCTCTCTCTGTGACCCCAGTCTCTCTCTCTCTGTGACCCCAGTCTCTCTCTCTCTGTGACCCCAAACTCTCTCGCTCTGTGACCCCAATTTCTCTCTCTCTGTGACCACAGTCTCTCTCTCTGTGACCCCAATCTCTCTCACTATGACCCCAGTCTCTCTCGCTCTGTGACCCCAATCTCTCTCTCTCTGTGACCCTATTCTTTCTCTCTGTGACCCCAATCTCTCTCTCTCTATGACCCCAGTCTCTCTCTGTGACCCCAATCTCTCTCTCTCTGTGACCCTATTCTTTCTCTCTGTGACCCCAGTCTCTCTCTCTCTGTGACCCCAGTCTCTTTCTCTCCGTGACCCCAGTCTCTCTCTCTCTATGACCCCAGTCTCTCTCTCTCTGTGACCCCAGTCTCTCTCTCTCTGTGACCCAAGTCTCTCTCACTCTGTGACCCCAGTCTCTCTCTCTGTGACCCCAATCTCTCTCGCTCTGTGACCCCAATCTCTCTCTCTCTGTGACCGCAGTCTCTCTCTCTGTGACCCCAATCTCTCTCCCTATGACCCCAGTCTCTCTCGCTCTGTGACCCCAATCTCTCTCTCTGTGACCCTATTCTTTCTCTCTGTGACCCCAATCTCTCTCTCTCTGTGACCCTATTCTTTCTCTGTGACCCCAATCTCTCTCTCTCTATGACCCCAGTCTCTCTCTCTCTGCGACCCCAATCTCTCTCTCTCTGTGACCCTATTCTTTCTCTCTGTGACCCCAATCTCTCTCTCTCTATGACCCCAGTCTCTCTCTGTGACCCCAATCTCTCTCTCTCTGTGACCCTATTCTTTCTCTCTGTGACCCCAGTCTCTCTCTCTCTGTGACCCCAGTCTCTTTCTCTCCGTGACCCCAGTCTCTCTCTCTATGACCCCAGTCTCTCTCTCTCTGTGACCCCAGTCTCTCTCTCTCTGTGACCCAAGTCTCTCTCACTCTGTGACCCCAGTCTCTCTCTCTCTGTGACCCCAATCTCTCTCGCTCTGTGACCCCAATCTCTCTCTCTCTGTGACCGCAGTCTCTCTCTCTGTGACCCCAATCTCTCTCCCTATGACCCCAGTCTCTCTCGCTCTGTGACCCCAATCTCTCTCTCTGTGACCCTATTCTTTCTCTCTGTGACCCCAATCTCTCTCTCTCTGTGACCCTATTCTTTCTCTCTGTGACCCCAGTCTCTCTCTCTCTGCGACCCCAATCTCTCTCTCTCTGTGACCCTATTCTTTCTATCTGTGACCCCAATCTCTCTCTCTCTGTGACCCCAGTCTCTCTCTCTCTCTGTGACCCCAATCTCTCTCTCTCTGTGACCCTATTCTTTCTATCTGTGGCCCCAATCTCTCTCTGTGACCCCAGTCTCTCTCTCTCTGTGACCCCAATCTCTCTCTCTGTGACCCTATTCTTTCTATCTGTGACCCCAATCTCTCTCTCTCTGTGACCCCAGTCTCTCTCTCTCTGTGACCCCAATCTCTCTCTCTCTATGACCCCAGTTTCTCTCTCTCTATGACCCCAGTCTCTCTCTCTCTCTATGACCCCAGTCTCTCTCTCTCTCTGTGACCCCAATCTCTCTCTCTCTGTGACCCTATTCTTTCTATCTGTGGCCCCAATCTCTCTCTCTCTGTGACCCCAGTCTCTCTCTCTCTGTGACCCCAATCTCTCTCTCTGTGACCCTATTCTTTCTATCTGTGACCCCAATCTCTCTCTCTCTGTGACCCCAGTCTCTCTCTCTCTGTGACCCCAATCTCTCTCTCTCTATGACCCCAGTTTCTCTCTCTCTATGACCCCAGTCTCTCTCTCTCTCTGTGACCCCAGTCTCTCTCTCTCTGTGACCCCAATATCTCTCTCTCTCTGACCCCAGTCTCTCTCTGTGTGACCCCAATCTCTCTCTCTGTGGCCCCAGTCTCTCTCACTCTGTGTGACCCCAATCTCTGTGACCCCAATCTCTCTCTTTGTGACCCCAGCCTCTCTTTCTCACTGTGACCCCAGTCTCTCTCTGTGTGACCCCAATCTCTCTCTCTGTGGCCCCAGTCTCTCTCTCTCTGTGACCCCAATCTCTCTCTTTCTCTGTGACCCCAGCCTCTCTCTCTCTCTGTGACCCCAGTCTCTCTCTCTCTGTGACCCAAGTCGCTCTCTCACTGTGACCCCAGTCTTTCTCTCTGTGACCCCAATCTCTCTCTGTGTGACCCCAGTCTCTCTCTCTGTGTGACCCCAATCTCTGTGACCCCAATCTCTCTCTGTGTGACCCCAGTCTCACTCTCTGTGACCCCAATTTCTGTGACCCAATATCTCTCTCTGTGACACCAATCTCTCTCTCTGTGACCCCAATCTCTCTCTTGTGACCCCAGTCTCTCTCTGTGTGACCCTAATCTCTCTCTCTGTGACCCTAGTCTCTCTCTCCCTGTGACCCCAGTCTCTCTCTCTGTGACCCCAGTCTCTCTCTCTCTGTGACCCTAGTCTCTCGCTCCCTGTGACTCCAGTCTCTCGCTCTCCGTGACCCCAATCTCTCACACTCCGTGACCCCAATCTCTCGCTCCCTGTGACCCCAATCTCTCTCTCTCTGACCCCAGTCTCTCTCTCCCTGTGACCCCAATCTCTCTCTCTCTGACCCCAGTCTTTCTCTCCCTGTGACCCCAATCTCTCTCTCTCCGTGACCCCAGTCTCTCTCTCTGTGACCCCAATCTCTCTCTCTGTGACCCCAGACTCTCTCTCTGTGACCCCAATCTCTCTCGCTCTCCGTGACCCCAATCTCTCACTCTCCGTGACCCCAGTCTCTTGCTCTGTGATCCCAATCTCTCTCTTTCTCTGTGACCCCAGTCTCTCTCTCTGTGACCCCAATCTCTCTCTCTCTGTGACCCCAGTCTCTCTCTCCGTGACCCCAATCTCTCTCTCTCTGACCCGTCTCTCTCTCCCTGTGACCCCAATCTCTCTCTCTCCGTGACCCCAGTCTCTCTCTCTGTGACCCCAATCTCTCTCTCTGTGACCCCAGACTCTCTCTCTGTGACCCCAATCTCTCTCGCTCTCCGTGACCCCATCTCTCACTCTCCGTGACCCCAGTCTCTCGCTCTGTGACCCCAATCTCTCTCTTTCTCTGTGACCCCAGTCTCTCTCTCTGTGACCCCAATCTCTCTCTCTGTGACCCCAGTCTCTCTCTCCCTGTGACCCCAATCTCTCTCTCTCTGACCCCAGTCTCTCTCTCCCTGTGACCCCAATCTCTCTCTCTCTCCGTGACCCCAGTCTCTCTCTCTGTGACCCCAATCTCTCTCTCTGTGACCCCAGACTCTCTCTCTGTGACCCCAATCTCTCTCGCTCTCCGTGACCCCAATCTCTCACTCTCCGTGACCCCAGTCTCTCGCTCTGTGACCCCAATCTCTCTCTTTCTCTGTGACCCCAGTCTCTCTCTCTGTGACCCCAATCTCTCTCTCCCTGTGACCCGTCTCTCTCTCCCTGTGACCCCAGTCTCTCGCTCTCCGTGACCCCAATCTCTCGCTCTCCGTGACCTCAATCTCTCTCTGTGTGACCCCAATCTCTCTCTCTCTGTGACCCCAGTCTCTCTCTCTCTGTGACCCCAGTCTCTCTCTCCCTGTGACCCCAGTCTCTCGCTCTCCGTGACCCCAATCTCTCGCTCTCCGTGACCCCAATCTCTCGCTCTCTGTGACCCCAATCTCTCTCTCTGTGACCCCAGTCTCTCTCTCTCTCTGACCCCAGTCTCTCTCTCCCTGTGACCCCAATCTCTCTCTCTCTCCGTGACCCCAGTCTCTCTCTCTGTGACCCCAATCTCTCTCTCTCTGTGACCCCAGACTCTCTCTCTGTGACCCCAATCTCTCTCGCTCTCCGTGACCCCAATCTCTCACTCTCCGTGACCCCAGTCTCTCGCTCTGTGACCCCAATCTCTCTCTTTCTCTGTGACCCCAGTCTCTCTCTCTGTGACCCCAATCTCTCTCTCCCTGTGACCCCAGTCTCTCTCTCCCTGTGACCCCAGTCTCTCGCTCTCCGTGACCCCAATCTCTCGCTCTCCGTGACCTCAATCTCTCTCTGTGTGACCCCAATCTCTCTCTCTCTGTGACCCCAGTCTCTCTCTCTCTGTGACCCCAGTCTCTCTCTCCCTGTGACCCCAGTCTCTCGCTCTCCGTGACCCCAATCTCTCGCTCTCCGTGACCCCAATCTCTCGCTCTCTGTGACCCCAATCTCTCTCTCTGTGACCCCAGTCTCTCTCTCCCTGTGACCCCAGTCTCTCTCTCCCTGTGACCCCAATCTCTCGCTCTCCGTGACCTCAATCTCTCTCTGTGTGACCCCAATCTCTCTCTCTCTGTGACCCCAATCTCTCGCTCTCTGTGACCCCAATCTCTCTCTCTGTGACCCCAGTCTCTCTCTCCCTGTGACCCCAGTCTCTCTCTCCCTGTGACCCCAATCTCTCTCTCTCCGTGACCCCAGTCTCTCTCTCTGTGACCCCAATCTCTCTCTCTGTGACCCCAGACTCTCTCTCTGTGACCCCAATCTCTCTCGCTCTCCGTGACCCCATCTCTCACTCTCCGTGACCCCAGTCTCTCGCTCTGTGACCCCAATCTCTCTCTTTCTCTGTGACCCCAGTCTCTCTCTCTGTGACCCCAATCTCTCTCTCTCTGTGACCCCAGTCTCTCTCTCCCTGTGACCCCAATCTCTCTCTCTCTGACCCCAGTCTCTCTCTCCCTGTGACCCCAATCTCTCTCTCTCTCCGTGACCCCAGTCTCTCTCTCTGTGACCCCAATCTCTCTCTCTGTGACCCCAGACTCTCTCTCTGTGACCCCAATCTCTCTCGCTCTCCGTGACCCCAATCTCTCACTCTCCGTGACCCAGTCTCTCGCTCTGTGACCCCAATCTCTCTCTTTCTCTGTGACCCCAGTCTCTCTCTCTGTGACCCCAATCTCTCTCTCCCTGTGACCCCAGTCTCTCTCTCCCTGTGACCCCAGTCTCTCGCTCTCCGTGACCCCAATCTCTCGCTCTCCGTGACCTCAATCTCTCTCTGTGTGACCCCAATCTCTCTCTCTCTGTGACCCCAGTCTCTCTCTCTCTGTGACCCCAGTCTCTCTCTCCCTGTGACCCCAGTCTCTCGCTCTCCGTGACCCCAATCTCTCGCTCTCCGTGACCCCAATCTCTCGCTCTCTGTGACCCCAATCTCTCTCTCTGTGACCCCAGTCTCTCTCTCCCTGTGACCCCAGTCTCTCTCTCCCTGTGACCCCAATCTCTCGCTCTCCGTGACCTCAATCTCTCTCTGTGTGACCCCAATCTCTCTCTCTCTGTGACCCCAGTCTCTCTCTCTCTGTGACCCCAGTCTCTCTCTCCCTGTGACCCCAGTCTCTCGCTCTCCGTGACCCCAATCTCTCGCTCTCCGTGACCTCAATCTCTCTCTGTGTGACCTCAATCACTCTCTCGCTGTGACAGAGCGAGCCTTGCACAGAGTGTCAGCCTTGCACAGTGGGTAGTGCGTCAGCTTATGTTCCCTTGCTACTTTGATTTAATAAAGTCCTCTTCCGTGGTAGATTATTGAGAGTAGGTGGCACAGTGATCGGTAGCATGGTTCCCAGTCATGATAATAACCTGTCTTCTCGCCCAGTGTTGTCCATGGGATGGGTAAGATCGCTGAACAATACTTGGATCCGAACACTTAATCCTAAGGCATCACCTTGGCAAACATGGTACCTGCAGATTAGATCCCTTCCACTGTATGAATCCACAAATCTGCGCTCAGGAGACATAAACAGCTTTGGAATGCAAACAGGAAACCCCTGCTGTGCAATGAAATGTCCGTGCAGAGTCTGTAACTAATGCCAGGCCCAGAGGGGGTAGGCTTCCTCGCGACATCTCCTGCTCGGGACATTCCCCCGGAGTCACCGTCACCTCAATCTTTAGGGACTGCTAGTATAATGGTTTATGTTACTGTATTAATAATCTAGAGAACGTGAGTTCAAATTCCACCAAGGCTGTTTGAGAGTTTGAATTCAGCTAAAAAAAAATCAGGAAACAAAAAGCTGGTATCAGGAAAAGTGACCATGAAGCAGTCTGATTGTTGCAAAAACCAAACTGGTTCATTAATGTCCTTTAGGGAAGGAAACCTGCTGTCCTTACCCAGTCTGGGCCTATGTGTGACTCCAGTCCCACACCAACGTGGTTGACTCTTAACTGCCCTTTGAAGTCGGCCCAGCAAGCCCCTCCGTTGGATCAAAACCGCTACCAGCGATTCAAGAAATTGGCTCACCACCACCTTTTCGGGGCAACTCGGGATGAGCAATAAATGCCGGCCTTGCCAGCGACGTCCACATTCTGAGAATTAATTTTAATAAATGTCAAAATGAGTGATGTGGAAATTAAGACTGACAGTGCACCTTCAGATCCCTCCCCCAGGGTGCCCTCTGACCCCTCCCCACATTGCGCCTTCTGACCCCTCCCTACAGACCACACTCTGACCCCTCCCCACAGAGCGCACTTTGACCCATCCCCACAGTGCACCTTCTGACCCCTCCCCACAGAGCACACACTGACCCCTCCCCCACATAGCCCACTCTGACCCCCTCCCCACAGAGCACATTCTGACCCCCCTCACCCCGGGGCCCACTCTGACCCCCTCCCTCTGGGGCCCACTCTGACCCTTCTCCCCCAGGGCGCACTTTGACCCCCCTCACCGACGGTGAGTGTCCACTGTTGCTCCCTGTGGAACATCAGAGGCTGTGATTTTGGGGTGGCGAATAGCTGATGCGGGAGCGGGCCGACTGCGGGAGCCCGCACTACAATTTGGGAAAGCTTTCCTCACCGGCAGGATGGACCGAATGTTTCCGCTGACACATGGGGAGGAGCGCGAGCAGCGGCCAACGGCAGACGTGGGGGATCCTGTGTATGTCATAGGACCCCGATTCTATTATAAAAGGGTGGACTCCTGACCCAGGGGTGTGCGGTTGTTCTGGGCCACCCCCAGCGGTGGGCCCGGGGGAGATTGTGACAGGCGGGACCGGGACGGTAAGTCGTTCCTCATCATTTTCAGGGTGTTAGCACCCTGTTTCCACCGGGCGGGAGGCCTCGGTATTTACCCCTAGAGGTGAGATTGAGCCAGGCTGTGCTGCGAGAGATGGAGCCTCCCTCATTGGCCACGAGTTGGAGGTAAAGCTGGAGCGGCCCTGAAGAGCAGCCTCGCTGAACATGGCCCGATATTGGCCCGTCTAGCAGGTCGGGTATGATAACTACCTCCGCTAATCCTTTAAATACTTTTTGCAGGGCTATGGGGAAAGAGCAGGGGGGAGTGGGACTAATTGGATGGCTTTTTCAAAGAGCTTGCACGGGCATGATGGGCCGATTGGCCTCCTTCTGTGCTGTGTCATTCTATGGTTCTATAATGCTGTTAGCCAAGTTATCGTGTCAGCCAACTCTTGTGGAGATTTTACCGTACAGCATTGCATCCCCGGGACTTACTGATGTGCCTGGGCAATGTATCTCACCCTGATCACAGAGCCACTGAATGACAGATATACCTGGTGAAGCTTTAGGGACATTCGGATTCCCGGGGCAACGACCTTGTGAAGCAAGTCTATGTCTTCGAAGATCCATTCCTGCTTGGTGGTGATTCTGAAATCTCCTTTAAATAACGCGTGGAGCCCGTGCAGAAATGATTCCAAACTGCAAAGAGATACATAGTTCAGTGCTGACGTGATCATTCTTATTAATCCAGAGGTGACAATGTGCCCCTCTCCTCAACAGTCTACTCCCAATAACTCAGCTGTTGATTTTGCACTAAAAAAAAAAGATTTACCCGATAATCTGAATCAAGCAATGTAAATAACGCAGCAATTAATACTTAATTTCAGATATTCGAGTTAAACTTCAAATTAAGAGGAGTAGACTGTAACCTCACTGCTTAAAATTAGAGCCAGACAGTTCAGTGAAATCAGGAAGCACCTCTACACACAAAGGGTTGTGGAAATCTGAACTCTCACCTCTAAGTAGCTGTGGATGCTGGGGGACAAGACTGAGATTGATAGATTTAAGTTGGGCAAGGGTATCAAGGAATTTGTAGCAAAGGCAGGTAAATGGAGGTGAGGTACAGATCAGCCATGATCTAACTCAATGGCAGAACAGGTTCAAGGGCCTCCTCCTAGCCGAGACCATCATTAACATTTATTCCTGTGCTGTTAAAGCACTCGTCTTATTGTGTTGCGTGAAGGTCCACCTGCAAGGGCGGATGGGGTCTCAGTTTAACGTCTCATCTGACAGACGGTACCTCTGATAGTGCAGCACTCCCTCAGTACTGCACTGGGAGTGTTGGCCTGGATTATGGAGCTCAAGTCTCTGGAGTGGGACTTGAACCCACAACCTTCTGATTCAGAGGTAAGAGTGCTACCAACTGAGCCACGGCTGACACTGTGCTGGCTATTTTGTCTGGGCTCCCTCCTGTATGGACCTTCTCTCAACTCATTAAACTCATAAAAGAAACTGGACAAGAGACATCTGGGAAAAAGAATCTATTAGATGAGAAATAAAAGAGTGGAAAAGAGCTAGACGTGTTTGTACTGTGTACTGCATTGTTTATCCTAGGAGATAAAAAGTATGACAGAGGATTTCCAAGGAATTATTTCCTTTCATGCAGAAGGATAACAGAATAAACCGGATCTTCAAACGAAAACAGCTGTCTTCCTGTCATCCGAGAGCTTCAGAAAATCACAAGCTCAACAAATGATCTGCCAGCAAGCACACAGCCACTGATGAACAGGAGATCTGAGCTAATCAGAGCAGTCACATTCCCCACAACAGGGACACGGCCAATTTGTTTATCGCTGCATTGACCAGTGGTCGGATTCTCTGAGATACTGTGCTACGTCACCTAACTCGTAATATTATTTATCTCAAGGTTCTCATCCTCGTGTTCAAATCCCTCCATGGCCTCGTTCCTCCCTATCTCTGTACCCTCCTCCCTCCGAGATATCTGCGCACCTCCAATTCTGGCCTCTTGCACATCCCTGATTTTCATCGCTCCACCATTGCTGGCCGTGCTTTCAGCTGCCTAGGCCCTAAGCTCTGGAATTCCCTCTCTAAACCTCTCCACCTCTCTACCTCTCTCTCATCCTTTAAGATGCTCCTTAAAACCTACGTCTTTGACCAAGCTTTTGGTCTCCTATCCTAATATCTCCTTATGTGGCTCGGTGTCAAATTTTGTCTGATAACGCTCCTGTGAAGCGTCTTGGGACATTTTTATTACATTGAAGGCGCTACATAAATGACAGTTGTTGTAGTAGTAAGTTTAGTGCAGTTTTTGGACCTATTCCCATGGATATTTCTGTGCAAATTATCTTGTGTGTAACCTGTTTATTTGGAATTGTCTGCTGGATAAGTGTTGTGTGCAGTGACTCCTCTCCCCAACACGTTCCTTACATCAAGCTGCACATACACAGTTAGGCACATGGAAGGACATTTGTGTTTTGGGCTAGAAACTGAATGGTCAGACACACTATTTAGCAACCGTGCAATATGATCCATTGGGCCCAACAAGCCCCATCAGGGACCACACCTGACCTGACCTATTACATCGCAGGTGAGATTTATCACGTAGAAAGCTCCATTAGATTTCTCCTGAACCCTTAAAGGGAAAGGAAAGTCGAAGCGGATAATGTTTGGTTGTAAGTATTTATAGAAGAAAGGGATAGACTAAGGAGTATTTTGGCTTAATTTATTTTTTAAAGGCCACTTCGTTATATTTTTTTTATTCGTTTATGGGATGTGGGAGTCGCTGGCAAGGCCAGCATTTATTGTCCATCCCTAATTGTCCTTGAGAAGGTGGTGGTGAGCTGCCTTCTTAAACTGCTGCAGTCCGTGTGGTGAAGTTACTCCCACAGTGCTGTTAGGGAGGGAAGTTCCAGGATTTTGACCCAGCGACAATGAAGGAATCGGCGATATACTTTTAAGTCAGGATGGTATGTGACTTGGAGGGGAACTTGGAGGTGGTGGTGTTCCCATGCGCCTGCTGCCCTTGTCCTTCTAGGTGGAAGAGGTTGCGGGTTTGGGAGGTGCTGCCGAAGAAGTCTTGGCGAGTTGCTGCAGTGCATCTTGTAGATGGTACACACTGCAGCCACGGTACGCTGGTGGCGGAGGGAGTGAATGTTTAAGGTGGTGGATGGGGTGCCAATCAAGCGGGCTGCTTTGTCCTGGATGGTGTCGAGCTTCTTGAGTGTTGTTGGAGCTGCACTTATCCAGGCAAGTGAAGCGTATTCCATCACACTCCTTACTTGTGCCTTGTAGATGGTGGAAAGGCTTTGGGGAGTCAGGCGGTGAGACACTCGCCGCAGAATACCTAGCCTCTGACCTGCTCTTGTTGCCACAGTATTTATGTGTCTGGTCCAGTTAAGTTTCTGGTCAATGGTGACCCCCAGGATGTTGATGGTGGGGGATTCGACGATGGTAATGCCGTTGAATGTCAAGGGAGGGTTGCCAACTCTCCCAGATTGTCCAGGAGACTCCTTGAATTAAAGGTTAATCTCCCGCACACTGCAGCGAGCAAACCTGGGTGGAAATCATTGGAGCATTTCATCTCCCGCCTCGCTCCAGTCTCTGGCCAGACTCACGTCAATCAGCAGGGCCACAATGCACCCAGGATGCAATGGGGCCCTGGCGCATGCCCGCTCAAACTGGTAAGACCAGGCGATGGATAGAGCGGTTTCTGGAGTGCAGAGGATTGTGGGTATTGTAGCCTGCCACTATTACCCAATTGCTGCCAGGATTGACATGCTGTGCGACCAATAGGAGGAGGGTGGGGGCTGGGCGGTTGGAGGCAGGGGAAGGTAGTGTGATGAAACCTCCCGGAATACTGACCAATTAGAGATGGCGACCTCAGGTGAGTGTGATCGGCATGGAGACTGATCCCTAGCCAGTTGTGTAGTTTCCTGAGATTCCTGCAGTCCCAAAGCAGCTGTCAGGTCAGTTTGAAGTCCAGAGCCTCGCTGATTCCTATTGAGAATCACTGACCTGAGAGAAACTCTCCACTGTCTGTAAGAAAACTTACACTAGCCAAATAGGCCATTTATTTTCTTTGATATAATGGGGGATACTTTGAGTAAGAAATAGTTTCCCTAGAATTTTCTTCTTTTACAAATTAATTAGTTGCTGATTCAAGTAACATTTACAATTAATCTTGTTCCGTCGAGTATCTGATCACCACTGTCCGCAGTTAGCTTCATTCTTAACCTGATATTTGTCCAGCTTCTCTGTTCATAGATAATTCGCCGAGACTTAACCCTTTTTTGCGGGGAGTCGTTCCCTCATATCTACTCTTGCGTGAGTCTTGATAACTATACTTGTGCTATCTAACTCTCTGATCGCAGTCCAAGGTAAATAACCTGTAATGATTTACGTTATCAATGCCTCAGTATTTGAAAGACCTGGATTATATTTGTCCTTAATCTTCTTTTCTCTGAAAACCAATTTCAGCCTCTCTGTGTAGCTCACACCACAGCGCCTGGAATGACTCCGCTCTGAACCAGTTCCAGAATATTCAACATGTGGCCTCACCTGTAGTTAAAATCACCTGTTTCAAATTGGAATCAAAAACTTTCTGGAGCACCGTAGGGGGTACAGTAGCATAGTGGTTGTGTTACTGGACTAGTAAACCAGAGGCCTGAACTAATGATTCAGAGACGTGAGTTCAAATCTAAATTTGGTAATAAGGCATCAGTGACTAAGGTGATATCAGGGAAAAAGAGAAATAAGCCAAAGCTAAAGGCACTATATCTGAATGCACGAAGCATTTGCAACAAAATAGATGAATTAATAGCGTAGATAGAAATGAACAGATTTGATCTAATAGCCATAACGGAGACGTGGTTGCAAAGTGGCCAAGATTGGGAACTAAATATTCCAGGATATATAACTTTTAGAAGGGATAGGCAAAATGGAAAAGGAGGAGGGGTAGCCCTGATAATGAAGGATGGGATAAAGACATTAGAGAGAGAAAGGATCTTAGCTCCGAAAATCAAGAAGTAGAATCAGTTTGGGTGGAGCTAAGAAACATCAAGGGGCAGAAAACATTAGTGGGAGTTGTTTATAGGCCCCCAAACAGTAGTTGTAATGTAGGGCAGAGTATAAATCAGGGAATTAGAGGCGCATGCAACAAGGGTAATACAGTAATCATGGGGGACTTTAATCTACATATAGACTGGGCAAACCAAATTTGCAGTAATAGTGTGGAGGACGAATTCATGGAATGTATGCAAGATAGTTTTCTAGATCAGTATGTTGAGGAACCAACTGGGAACAGGCTATTTTAGATCTACTATTGTGCAACGAAAAAGGGTTAATTAATAACCTTGTAGTAAAGGGGCCCTTTAGGGAAGAGTGACCATATTATGATAGAATTTTATATTGAGTTTGAAAGTGACTTAGTTAAATCCAAAACTCGGGTCTTAAATCTAAACAAAGCAAACTACGTAGGTATGAGGGGCGAGTTGGCTAAGGTAGATTGGGAAACTACATTAAAAGGTATGACAGTGGTTGAGCAATGGCTAGCATTTAAAGAATTAATACATAATTTACAACAAATATACATTCCTTTAAGGCACAAAAACCCCATTGGAAAAGTGGTCCAACCGTGGCTAACAAGAGAAGTTAAAGATAGAATTAGACCAAAGGAAGAGGCTTATAATGCTGCCAAAAAGAGTAGTAAGCCTGAAGACTGGGAGGATTTTAGAATTTAGCAAAGGAGGACCAAGAAATTGATAAAGAAAGGGAAAATAGAATATGAGAGTAAACTAGCGAGAGACATAAAAACAGACTGTAAAAGCTTCTATAGGTATGTAAAAAGGAAAAGATTAGTAAAAGTAAATGTGGGTCCCTTACAGGCTGAGAAAGGAGAAATAAAATGGGGAATAAGGAAATGGCAGAGAAATTAAACAAATACTTTGTGTCTGTCTTCACGGAAGAAGACGCAAAAAACTTCCTGGAAATAGTGGACAACCAAGGGTGTAGCGAGAATGAGGAACTGAAAGATATTAGTATCAGTAAAAAAGTAGTACTGGAGAAATTAATGGACTGAAAGCCGATAAATCCCCTGGACCTGATGGCCTACATCCTAGGGTTTTGAAAGAGTTGGCTATAGAGACAGTGGATGCATTGGTTGTCATTTTCCAAAATTCCATAGATTCCAGAACGGTTCCCGCGGATTGGAAGGTAGCAAATGTAACTCCACTATTTAAGAAAGGAGGGAGAGAGAAAACGGGGAACTACAGACCAGTTAGCCTGACATCAGTAGTAGGGAAAATGCTAGAATCTATTATTAAAGAAAGACTTAAAGAAAGACTTGCATTTATATAGCGCCTTTCACGACCACCGGATGTCTCAAAGTGCTTTACAGCCAATGAAGTACTTTTGAAATGTAGTCATTGTTGTAATGTGGGAAACGAGGCAGCCAATTTGCCCACAGCAAGCTCCCACAAACAGCAATATGATAATGACCAGATAATCTGTTTTTGTTATGTTGGTTGAGGGATAAATATTGGCCAGGACACCGAGGATAACTCCCTACTCTTCTTCGAAATAGTGCCTTGGGATCTTTTACGTCCACCTGAGACGTGGTAACAGGGCACTTAGAAAATAATAATAGGATTGGGCAGAGTCCACACGGATTTATGAAAGGGAAATCGTGTTTGACAAATCTGTTCGAGTTTTTTGAGGTTGTAACTGGCAGAATAGATTAAGGGGAACCAGTGGATGGGGTGTATTTGGATTTTCAGAAGGCATTCGATAAGGTGCCACACAAGAGGTTATTAAACAAAATTAGGGCTCATGGGATTGGGGGTAATTTACTAGCATGGATTGAGGATTGGTCAACGGACAGAAAACAGAGAGTAAGAATAAATGGGTCGTTTTCGGGTTGGCAGGCTGTAACTAGTGGGGTACCGCAAGGATCAGTGCTTGGGCCTCAGCTATTCACAATCTGCATCAATGATTTGGATGAGGGGACCAAATGTAATATATCCAAGTTTGCTGATGATACAAAGCTGGGTGGCAATGTAATTGTGAGGAGGATGCAACGAGGCTTCAAGGGGATATAGACAGGCTAAGTGAGTGGGCAAGAACATGGCAAATGGAATATAATGTGAAGAAATGTGAAGTTATCCACTTTGGTAGGAAAAATAGAAAAGCAGAGTATGTTTTAAATGGTGAGAGATTGGGAAATGTTGGTGTTCAGAGGGACCTGGGTGTCCTTGTACACGAATCACTGAAAGCTAACATGCAGGTACAGCAAGCAATTCGAAAAGCAAATGGTATGTTGGCCTTTATTACAAGAGGATTTGAGTATAAGAGTAAAGACGTCTTACCGCAATTATATAGGGCCCTGGTGAGACCACACCTGGAGTATTGTGTACAGTTTTGGTCTCCTTACCTAAGGAAGGATATACTTGCCATAGAGGGAGTGCAATGAAGGTTCACCAGACTGGTTCCTGGGATGGGGGGATTGTCCTATGAGGACAGATTGAGTAGACTAGGCCTATATTCTCTAGGGTTTAGAAGAATGAGAGGTGATCACATTGAAACATACAAAATTCTTACAGGGCTTGACAGGGTAGATGCAGGGAGGATGTTTCCCCTGGCTGGGGAGTCTAGAACCAGGGGTCACAGTCTCAGAATAAAGGGTCGGCCATTTAGGACTGAGGAGAAATTTCTTCACTCAGAGGGTGGTGAATCTTTGGAATTCTCTACCCCAGAGGGCTGTGGTGGCTCAGTCATTGAGTATATTCAAGACAGAGATCGATAGATTTTTGAATGTTAAGGGAATCAAGGGATATGGGGATAGTTCAGGAAAGTGGAGATGACGTAGAAGATGGTGGATAGGTCAGAAATGGGGATGTTCGCCGATGACTGCACAGTGTTCAACGCCATTCACAACTCCTCAGATAATGAAGCAGTCCATGCCCGCAGGCAACAAGACCTGGACGACGTTCAGGCTTGGGCTGATAAGTGGCAGGTAACATTCGCGCCACACAAGTGCTAAGCAATGATTATCTCCAGCAAGCGAGAGTCTAACCACCGCCCCTTGACATTCAACGGCATTTCCATCGCCGAATCCCCCACCATCAACATCCTGGGGGTCACCATTGACCAGAAACTTAACTGGACCAGCCACATAAATACTGTGGCAACAAGAGCAGGTCAGATGCTTGGGGGTAAAAATTCAGTTGGTTGCGCCTCCCGTTAGCGCCTTAAGAGGGCGCTAATGGGGCGCAAAGCCGCTAACGCCCGGGCGCAGTGATGTTTGCGCCGCTCGGGAACTTAACTAGAGATTGTGCGGCGGCGCTAAAACTTACCGCTGCGACCACCTGCGCGCGCAGATTGTGACATCATTCCATGGTGCAACGCCCTTGTGGCGCCCCGGAGCGGAAATTGAGTGGCGCCCCCTGCCTTACCGCCTGGCGCATCCAACGACCGGAAGACTGGAACGCTATCAATCGCTGTGGGGCTGGGGGGGGCGCTATTTAAAGGGGGCCTCTTCCTGTCTTTTATTGTTGGTGGCATTTTTGAACTACGCATTCTGAGAGAGAGAGGGAGAGACTTCTGGAGAGATTCAACATTGTGTGAAGGAGTTTTGGGTACTGAGCAGCACTTTGCAGGTTCATTTTGATTTGCCATTCCTTGTATCGATTTAGCAGAGACTGTGGGAGCTGCACTCTGAGCTCTTTGCCTGGTACTCTCCATTGTTCTTTCCAGCACATTTGATGTGCAAGTCTCTCCAGGCCGAGATTCAAGGCTGCAATGAACAGGATGTGGATGGAAAGCAAGATTAACCATCCCCTTTAAGAACTGGCCCGTGCCATTGTGTGTGTGTGTTCCATTGCTGACTGACATTACATGAGCTTCGCCAGCGCTCTGAGTTAGCGCCTCACTCCTTGGCCTTTGCGCCTTAAGACAGGTGTGCAGCGCCTGATTTAGCGCTCCACTCACCTCCCGGGGCGGTAAAAGTGAAGTTTCCAGTCAGTGCCGATAATTAGCGCCAGGCGCTAATATTTGCGTCCAGACGATATTTGCGCCCCAAATGGGGCGCGACCTAATTTTTCCCCCTTGGTATCTTGCGGTGAGTGTCTCACCTCCTGACTCCCCAAATCCATTCCACCATCTACAAGGCACAAGTAAGGAATACTCTCCACTTGCCTGGATGAGTGCAGCTCCAACAACACTCAAGACGCTCGACACCATCCAGGACAAAGCAGCCCGCTTGATTGGCACCCCATCCACCACCTTAAACATTCACTCACTCCACCACCGGCGTACCGTGGCTGCAGTGTGAACCATCTACAAGATGCGCTGCAGCAACTCACCAAGACTTCTTCGGCAGCACCTCCTAAACCCGCAACCTCTTCCACCTAGAAGGACAAGGGCAGCAGGCACATGGGAACACCAGCACCTCCAAGTTCCCCTCCAAGTCACACACCATCCTGACTTGGAAGTATATCACCGATCCTGCATCGTCGCTGGGTCAAAATCCTGGAACTCCCTCCCTAACAGCACTGTGGGAGTACCTTCACCACACGGACTGCATCGGTTCAAGAAGGTGGCTCACCAGCACCTTCTCAAGGGCAATTAGGGATGGGCAATAAATGCTGGCCTTGCCAGTGACGCCCACATCCCAGAAACGAATAAAAAAACAAATCAGCCATGATCTTACTGAATGGCGGAGCAGGCTCGAAGGGCCACATGGCCTACTCCTGCTCCTATTCTTATGTTCTTATGTTCTTAGTTATTTAAATAAATCTGTAATAAAAAGCTAGTATCAGTAATGGTGACCATGATACTACCGGATTGTCGTAAAAACCTGTCTGGTTCACTAATGTCCTTTAGGGAAGGAAATCTGCGGTCCTTACCAGGTCTGACCTGTATGAGACTCCAGATCCACAGCAATGTGACTCACTCTTAACTGCCCTATGAAAACTGCTACAAAAAAGCATAATAAGAATAAAACAGGACAGACATAAGAACATAAGAAATAGAAGCAGGAGTAGGCCATTCGGCCCTTCGAGCCTGCTCCGCCATTCAATGAGATCATGGCTGATCTTCTGCCTCAACTCCATTCACCGGCCCTATCGCCATATCCCTTGATGCCCTTACTAGTCAGAAATCTATCGACTTCTGTTTTAAATATACCCAATGACTGAGCCTCCACAACCCTCTGGGGTAGAGAATTCCAAAGATTCACCACCCTCTGTGTGAAGAAATTTCTTCTCATCTCAGTCCTGAATGGCCTACCCTTTATCTTGAGGCTGTGGCCCCTGGTTCTAGACTCCCCAGCCAAGGGAAACATTCTCCCAGCATCCATCCTATCAAGCCCTGTAATAATTTTGTATGCCTCAATGAGATCCCCTCTCATTTTTCTGAATTCAAGAGAATACAGGCCTAGTTTGCTCAATCTCTTCTCATACGACAGTCCCGCCATCCCAGGAATCAATCTATTAAACTTTGTTGCACTCCCTCTATGGCAAGTATATCCTTCCTTAGGTAAGGAGACCAAAATTGTACACAGTACTCCAGGTGTGGTCTCATCAAGGCCCTATATAATTGGAGTTAGACTTCTTTACTCCTGTACCCGGCATCGACCCAGACATCGAATTAGGACACGACAAAGGCACACCCAGTCCAGTCAATCCTGCAATGTCCTCCTCACGAACATCTGGGGACTTGTGTCAAAATTGGGAGCAACAGCCTGACATAGTCATACTCAGAATCATACCTATCAGCCAACGTTCCAGATTCCTCCATCACCATCCCTGGGTATGGCCTTTCCCACCAGCAAGACAGACCCACCAGAGGTGGCGGCACAGTGGTCTACAGTCAGAAGGGAGTGGCCCTGGGAGTCCTCAACATTGACTCCGGACCCCATGAAGTCTCATGGCATCAGGTCAAACATGGGCAAGAAAACCTCCTGCTGATTAGCACCTACTGCCTTCCCTCAGCTGATGAATTCGTACTCCTCTGTGTTGAACACCACTTGGAAGAAGCATTGGGGGTAGCAAGGGCACAGAATGTACTCTGGGTGGGGGACTTCAATGTCCATCACCAAGAGTGGCTTGGTAGCACCACTGCAGACCGAGCTGGCCAAGTCCTGAAGGACATAACTGCCAGTCTGGGCCTGTGGCAGGTGGTAAGAGAACCAACACGAGGGAAAAACCTACTTGACCTCGTCCTCACCAGTCGCAGATGCATCTGTCAGTATTGGTAGAAATGACCACCGCACAGTCCTTGTGGAGATGAAGTCCCGTCTTTATCCGTCTAATCTCCGGTCAGCTGCTCGCCCACTTTGGGAGGGAAGTGGCAGCTGGTTGGCAGGGAGTGGGGGTGGGGTGGGAGGTAGGTGGAGGGGGTAAGATGCCAAATAATCGGGAGGTGGGAGGGCCTCACCGGCAACAAGGGATGGCTGCTGAGAGGCAAGGTGAGTTCGGGATGGATGGGGCTGCAACAGCTTTACCTTGCTGGGGGGGGGGTTGTCCCATGTACCTCCCAGGACCCCGATTTGCATTTATGAATGAGTCCGACGGGGAATCGGCGAGAAATGTAACCGCTCCATTGTAATTGCTCCTCTCAGGTTAAAATCCCCCCTGTAGAAGCTCACTGGTTGTAACAAAGTTCGTGTTTGTATTGTTTTATAGCTGGATTGGCTAAAACCATGGCGGATTACCTGATGGACATGTTGTGCGTTGCCGTCCCTAAAGCTCTTCTGCCAAGGATAGAGAGGCTGTAACAAAGGGTTACGAGCGGGGAATCTCCATCACTGCTCACAGGCTGTAACACAATACAGAACAAGGCAGCATTACATGCAGGTCACAACCTGTACACTTGACAGTACAACTTAGACATGGAAGCATACGACACTCAAGAAGCTCGACACCATCCAGGACAAAGCAGCCCGCGCTTGATTGGCACCCCATCCACCACCTTAAACATTCACTCCCTCCACCACCAACGTACTGTGGCTGCAGTTTGTACCATCTACAAGATGCACTGCAGCAACTCGCCGAGGCTTCTTCGACAGCACCTCACAAACCTGTGACCTCTACCACCTAGAAGGACAAGGGCAGCAGGCACATGGGAACACCACGACCTCCAAGTTCCCCTCCAAGCCACACACCATCCTGACTTGGAAATATATCGCCGTTCCTTCATCGTCGCTGGCCAAAATTCTGGAACTCCCTCCCTAACAGCACTCTGAGAGTACCTTCAACGCACAGACTGCAGCGGTTCAAGAAGGCAGCTCACCATCAACTTCTCAAGTTCAATTAGGAATGGGCAATAAATGCTGGCCTTGCCAGTGATGCCCACATCCCGTGAATGAATAAAAAAAAGCATAGAAGGAGGCCATTCAGCCCATCATGCCTGTGCGGGCACTTTGAATGAGCTTCCAATTAGTCCCACTCTATTCTTTCCCCATGGCCCTGCAAATTTTTTCCTTTTTAAGTGTTTATCCAATTTCCTTTTGAAAGTTTCTATTGAATCTGCTTCCACCGCCCCTTCAGGCAGGGCATTCCAGATCACAACAACTCACTGCAATAGCAAAGAAGTAAGTAAAAATAAAATTCATACAAGTGGAACAGAGCGAGTGTAGGAAGGAAAATTAGGAACAAGAGAATGGCCATTCAGCACCTCGAGCCTGTTCCGCTATTCTGATCTGTATCTTAAACCCATCTACCCGCCTTGGTTCCGTAATCCTTAATATCCTTGCCTAACAAAAATCTATCAATCTCAGTTTTGAAATTTTCAATTGACCTCCAGCCTAAACAACTTTTTGGGGAGAGAGTTCCAGATTTCCACTATCCTTTGTGTGAAGAAGTGCTTCTTGACATCACCCCTGAGCAGCCGAGCTCTAATTTTAAGGTTATGCCCCCTCGTTTTGGACTCCGCACCAGAGGAAATAGTTTCTCTCCATCTACCCTATCAAATCCTTTAATCATCTTAATCACCTCAATTAGATCATCCCTTAATCTTCTAAACTCAAGGAAGTACAAGCTTAGTCTGTGCAACCTGTCCTCATAATTTAACCCTTTTAGCTCCAGTATCATTCTGGTGAATCTGCTCTGCACCTCCTCCAAAGCCAATACTGTATATCCTTCCTGTGCCCAGAACTGAACACAGTACTCCAGATGGGGTCTAACCAGAGCTTTGCAGAACTATAGCATAACTTCAACCCTTTTGTTTTCCATAATTAAATGGCTTCGGGACTTTAAAAGCAAAGAAGTAAAAATAAAATTCATACCAGTGGACGAGAGCGAGTGGTAGCACCTTAGTGATTAACAACAATGAAAGCCTTACACATATCAGCGATCATTAAACAGACACAGGATCCCATAATAAATATACTTCTACACTAAATGAAAACAGACTGTTGCTGCATTAAACAACACAGAATATCATCTGGGTTCTCTGCGGGAAGTAAGGGTTAACCGCACATATTTCCCATTTTTTATAGTAAAACCCTGTTTTAAATATTGATATTGCAGTATTGTGTTGCGAGAAAGAGGAATGGTGTTGGAGGACTTGCCAGAAAGCAACATCTGATCCAGGCAATGACAGCTTGCATTTATATAACGTCTTTAACATAGTAAAACGTCCCAAGGCGCTTCACAGAGGCGTAAGGGGAAATAATGGACTTTGAGGCAAAGAAGGAGGGCATCCCGAAGCTCGGACCGAGAGTGGGTTTTAAATAAAAGAAAGAAAGTCTTGCATTTCTATAGCGACTTTCCCGACCTCAGGACGTCCCAAAGTGCTTTACAGTCAATGCAGTATTTTTGAAGTACAGTCACTGTTGTAATGTAGGAAAGGCAGCAGTCAATTTGCACACAGCAAGCTACCACAAACAACAATGTGATAATTACCAAGTAATCTGTTTTAGTGATGTTGGTTGAGGGATAAATATCATCCAGGACACCGGGATGAACTCCCCTGCTCTTCTTCGAAATAGTGCCGTGGGATCTTTTACATCCACTCGAGAGAGCAGATGGTTTAATGTCTCATCTGAAAAATGGCACCGCCAACAGTGCAGCACTCCCTCAGTACTGGACTAGCTTTGTGAATAGGATTTCTAACTAAAAAAGATTTACATGAATGATACCAGAACTGAGAAGTTATAACTATCAGGAAAGACTGAACAGGCTGGGGCTCTTTTCTCTACAAAAGAGAAGGCTGAAGGGTGACTTGATAGAATTCTTTAAAATTATGAAGGGGTTAGAAAGGGTAGATGTAGAGAAGATGTTTCTACTCTTGGGGAGTCCAAAACTAAGGGCCATAAGAGAGTCACTAATAAATTCAATAGGGAATTCAAGAGAAACTTCTTTACCCAGAGTGGTTAGAATGTGGAACTCGCTACAGGAAATAGTTGAGATGAATAGCATAGATACATTTAAGGGGAAGATAGATAAGCACATGAGGGAGAAAGGAATAGAAGGTTAGGGTGAGACGAAGAGTGGTGGGAGGAGGCTCATGTGGAGCATAAACACTGGCATGGACCAGTTGGGTCAAATGGCCTCTTTCTTTGCTATAAATTCTATGTAAGACTATAGGGAAACAATGGGTAATGAACAAGATGACTATGAATGAGATTATGGGAGAGTGAAATTTAATTGTGTACCTTTGTCCTTTTACTGGTGCAGTGCTGGATCCACTCCAGATAAGCATTACAGAAGCTGGCTCTTGAGATTCCCTTGAGGCAATGATCATAGTCTTCATCAATGTTCACATTAAAAACCGCTGGGTCTCTGTCGATGTAATTCCATGCTGTGCACGGATGCAGAGCTTCCTGTATGGATTCATTGCTTAACCAGTCTTCCAGTTTCGGAGAGCGAATCAAGTAGTATATTATACTCTGCCAAGAGAAATTCATTAATACACAATCTCATCTGACTGTTGTAATAAACATGCTCATTCATACCAGCTGATCTCAGTCCAATTCTTTTCGGTGACAATGGTTCAAAGAAGACATCAAGGAGCGACTTGAATGCTACTTTTTAACCCTTGTTTAACACTGGAATATGAAACAGCACCTCTTATAACATTCATTTCAAGAAACAAAATTGCTTCAGCAAGAACTATTTGCATTTATACAGCAATTTTAACATACAGAGTCATCCCAAAGTGCTTCACACTTTAAGGGAAAGGGACTGCGAATCAAAGAAGGAAATGTTAGTAGGGGTGACCAAATGCTTGGTCAAGGAGTTGGGTTTTAAGGAAGGAGAG
This sequence comes from Squalus acanthias, assembly GCA_030390025.1. Taxonomy (NCBI): domain Eukaryota; kingdom Metazoa; phylum Chordata; class Chondrichthyes; order Squaliformes; family Squalidae; genus Squalus; species Squalus acanthias. The sequence goes on along the minus strand of CM059433.1, from coordinate 41,213,345 downwards.
GGAGGTGGAGAGGCGGAGAGGTTTAGGGAGCAAATTCCAGAGTTTGAGGCCGAGGAAAAAAAACTGTGCGTTAAAGTTTCCCATTTCACTTGCCATTTTAATTCTCCGCCCCACTCCCACTCTGACCTCTCTGTCTTCGACTTCCTACACTGTTCTAATGAAGATCAACGGAAGCGAGAGGAACAGCACCTCATCTTTGATTGGCAGTTTACAGCCTTCCGGACTCAACACAGAGCTCAACAATTTCAGATCACCATGGCCCCCATTTTATCGGACTGCAGCTATTGGTAATGATTCTTCTATTGCCATTTACACCTCCTCTAGACCCACCTTTAGTTTCTTTACATGTCCCATTACCATCTCCTTTTGCCTTGCACCCTCATCCCTTTTGTCATTTAATCACTCCTGCCTTCCACTCTATCACAGACCTTCGCTTTTGTTCATTCCTCCCCTCCTCCCTTTTCCCTGTCTCTGTACTTGCTTAAAACCTGTTATATCTCTAACTTTCTCTAGTTCTGATGAAAGGTCATCGACCTGAAACGTTAACTCTGTTTCTCTCTCCACAGATGCTGCATGACCTACTGAGTATTTTCAGCATTTTCTGTTTTTATTTCTCATTTCTTATTCTGGCAGGTTCCATTACTGTTCAGGGCAGAAGTAACTTCAATGAAAAGGAGCCAAGTGTTCAGATGTGTCATGTTCATCAGCACATGAAGTTCATAAAAATCAAATGCTTTCAAACCATTCCTGTGATTTATCAGAGTCTCCCTCCTGTTTATCTGACCCTGCCTTTCTCGACTAACCGCCCTTGTCCTGGAGTTATTGCTACTAGTCATTTGCTAGTTACATCTGCTTGTTGCAACCATATCACATTCTGATTGCTCTGCTCCCTGGAGTTTGTACCTCAGTCACACCCTTCACCTGCAGCTTTTCATTACCAACATCACACTTGGCCCATGTTTGTCACTCCTGCTTTCTGGTTTCACAATAATGGTGTCAGCCGTGGCTCAGTGGGTAGCACTCTCGCCTCTGAGTCAGAAAATTGTGGGTTTAAGTCCCACTCCAGAGCACAAAAATCTAGGCTGAAATTGTAGTGCAGTAGTGAGGGAGTGCTGCACTGTTGGAGGAGCCGTCGTTCAGATGAGATGTTAAACGAGGCCCCGTCTTCCCTCTGTTCATTATCACATTGCTGTTTGTGGGACCTTGCTGTGCACAAACTGGCTGCCGTGTTTCCCTACATTACAACAGTGTTTACACTTCAAAAGTACTTCAGTGGATGTAAAACGCTTTGGTACATCCTGAGGTTCTGAAAGGTGCTGTATAAACGCAAGTCTTTTTACTCAGAGTACAAAAAGGTCTTTTTTTAAATTCGCTTATGGGATCTGGGCGTCGCTGGCAAGGCCAGCATTTATTGCCCATCCCTAATTGCCCTTGAGAAGGTGGTGGTGAGCCGCCTTCTTGAACCGCTGCAGTCCGTGTGGTGAAGGTACTCCCACAGTGCTGTTAGGTAGGGGGTTCCAGGATTTTGACCCAGCAACGATGAAGGATCGGTGATATATTTCTAAGTCAGGATGGTGTGTGACTTGGAGGTGGTGGTGTTCCCATGTGCCTGCTGCCCTTGTCCTTCTAGGTAGAAGAGGTCGCGGGTTTGGGAGGTACTGCCGAAGAAGCCTTGGCGAGTTGCTGCAGTGCATCTTGTAGATGGTACACACTGCAGCCACGGTACGCCGGTGGTGGAGGGAGTGAATGTTTAAGGTGGTGGATGGGGTGCCAATCAAGCGGGCTGCTTTGTCCTGGATGGTGTCGAGCTTCTTGAGTGTTGTTGGAGCTGCACTCATCCAGGCAAGTGGAGAGTATTCCATCACACTCCTTACTTGTGCCTTGGAGATGGTGGAAAGGCTTTGGGGAGTCAGGAGGTGAGACACTCGCCGCAGAATACCTAGCCTCTGACCTGCTCTTGTTGCCACAGTATTTATGTGTGTAGAGTTTATGCCAGCAAGTAAACTCAGAGCCCTCTGATCAACACTCAAACGACCTTGACTCATCTGTTGTCGGTTAACTCTCTGCTGTTGAAGTTTTGTACAGAAGGAAAGTGTTCCAGACACGGACACTGCCGGAAGAACATTCCAGAGGTGGACAAGCTTTGCCTTTGGGAATCTGTGCAGACCTCCTTGACTGACAGAGAATTCTACAATGCACAAGTGAAGTGCTGTCCTGATTATCAGGCAGAGGTCTGACTGTATGGGCACGTCTCTGCTGTGTAGACAGAGGGTGGGTCCCAACAAGCAATCATCCAAAGGACTGGCTCTGAACTGGAAGAAGATTTAATTCCGCTATTGTATACCAATATCAATTTGAACTCTTAAAGAAGGAAACTATTTGCATTTATATAGCACCTTCCATGACCTCAGAATCTCCCAAAGTTTGCTTCACGAAGAAAGAGAAAGCAGTCGGTTGATGTGCTCTGAACTGGTGTCACAACCCAGTCCCTCCCCCATACGCAATCCATGAAAATCCTGTTTAAAAGGCATAATTAAATAAGACACACCAAACACTTCAGGATCAACACTTTTTATCAATAATTTTATCCATCCTTGATTCCCACGTGCAGTCCCCACCACTCGCACCGTCCCCCTTACACCAGGCACCCACCAATACCGGGCCAATGGCACTGACCGTTTGACATCACCATAGGCGTCAATTACAAAGGTACCGCTTTAACCGTATTAAACGCGCCGAATATTTCAGGAAGTTCAGCAGGTGTTTGCACCTCCTTGAAGTACGATTACCTGTCATTAAGTCCTGTGGTGGATGTACTGTTGCTGTCACAGGCTTCATTTAAGCTATTCCCCAAATCTAAAGCATTGCAAGAGAAAGTAACAGGTGCGTTTAAAAGGGCAATCTCCCCTTCATTCCTCGTAATTAGGTTCGATATGATTCTGGCACACTACCGAACTTTTAATGGTTGATTGATCTTAGTGAAATCAACCCCGTGTAATGCTTTCTCTCTCTCGCTGTCAGATTTCGCGGGACAAGCTGTGAGGAGCTAATGTGGATCGTTATTTAAGCTTTGCCAGTGGGTTGTAAAAATTAAACTTTAATCGGTGTCTAAAGGGGAGCTGTGCAATAATATCACGGTCGCTGGCATCTCAGAATTATGTAAAGGCAAAACCTTTTTGTCGTATCCTCGGCACAAAGTCAGTTCCTACTATGCTCTTTGCTGGGATCCCTTTCTGTATCTCCGACTTATGGAACATAAATAACCAGTTGGAGCAATAGGGCAATTTACAGCTCCCTGTTTTACAATGTATAAAATTAAATATTTATTAAGGCTGTTCAGTTACTGTGATGTGAGTAATGGCACTGGGGCAGAGCGGGAAGTGAAGAGACAGAAGATGAAGATTTCCTCCTATAGCAGGCAAATCTCGTTGACACCAGCTATAAGCAGTGGGGACTGTATTAGGAACATGAGCTGGATTGTGTTGGACACCAACAGCACAGTGAGAAGCCTACAGTCAGGGTTGCCAACTCTGATTGGACGTATTACTGGAGGATTCATCACATGTCCTCCCGCCTCCAACCGCACCCCCCCCCCCCACCGCCATTGGTTGCCCGGCACACCCATCCTCACAACGCCCCGCCCCCACACTCCCGCCATTGGTCGCCCGGCACACCCATCCTCACAACACCCCGCCCCCCCACTCCCGCCATTGGTCGCCCGGCACACCCATCCTCACAACACCCCGCCCCTCCCACTCCCGCCATTGGTGCCCGGCACACCCATCCTCACAACACCCCGCCCCCCCCCCCCCATCCCGCCATGGTCGCCCGGCACACCATCCTCACAACACCCCCCCCCCCCCCACTCCCGCCATTGGTCGCCCGGCACACCCATCCTCACAACGCCCCACCCCCACACTCCCGCCATTGGCCGCCCGGCACACCCATCCTCACAACACCCCGCCCCCCCCTCACTCCCGCCATGGTCGCCCGGCACACCCATCCTCACAACACCCCGCCCTCCCACTCCCGCCATTGGTCGCCCGGCACACCATCTCACAACACCCCGCCCCCCCCCACTCCCGCCATTGGTCGCCGGCACACCCATCCTCACAACACCCGCCCCCCCCCCCACTCCCGCCATTGGTCGCCCGGCACACCATCCTCACAACACCCCGCCCCTCCCACTCCCGCCATTGGTCGCGCGGCACACCCATCCTCACAACGCCCCGACCCCCCCCCCCCACTCCCGTCATTGGTCGCCCGGCACACCCATCCTCACAACGCCCCGCCCCCCCCACTCCCGCCATTGGTCGCCCGGCACACCCATCCTCACAACGCTCCGCCTTCCCACGGCCAATTGGAAAGCGAACAGATTCTTCGTTACCCAATTGGATGATTCTTGACTGTCAGTCAAATGGCCTTTTTCCCATTGCCAATATTTTTATAACTAGTAAACAAAACTGTTCAATGAAAATGTTAAAAACCGCAATTTTTTAACGCCCCTGTGATTTTTCTCCCGGGTTTTTTTTTGCTCGCAGCAGTGACCTGGCGATTAATCTTCAATTCCTGGAGAATCCAGGATAATCCTGGAGGATTGGCAATACTACCGACAGATGATGTAGGCCTGATTGTCACAGGCAGTCCTGGTGAGCTTTAGCCAGGCCACCAGAAGGAATTTCCCTCCGTCTAAATCACCCAAACCCAGCTCCATCCTGCTTTCCCCTTCTCTCAGTTTATTGCCCAAACAAGGCTTCGGTTAAAGCTGGGTTGCAGTCTAATTCTCGTTGCTTTATCGTAGCTGGCAGTTGCGACAGGCTGTAGGAGGAAGAGATCTAAAAAAATAATACCGTGGGAGGTGGAGGCAAAAAACCTATTTGTGAAACAAAATAACATATTAGAAACTTACTGGCATACTACTACCTTTACGTAATAGGTGATGAGCATCTTTCTCAGGTCAAACATCTGCAGCATGCACGCTGCATTGTTGTCACTGATGCTGTAGCCTTCCAGCACGTATTTAGATGACGTAACTTCCCAGGCCAGCCAGCGCTGGATAAAAGCCGCGTTGAATGACAACATGTGGGGCAAATGCCCTGGCTCGCAGCAGCAGCAGCAGCCCTCGTCATCCTCGACCCCCTCCGTTATCGCTTCAACCTCCCTCTGCTGGCAGTATGTACCTGAAAGGAAAATTAAAACCAGCTAAGTCACCTCAAAAACGGACGGTTACCAGACATAATACAACATGTCCTGTACAATGCATACTGTACAATATATATCATATAATATACACCGTACAACATGTCCCGTACCATATATTCCATACAATTTATCCCGTACAATATACACTGTACAATGTATCTCAGGCTGTTAAGAGAAGCAAGGGAGGAAATAGTGGAGGCTCTGACCATCATTTTCCAATCCTCTCTGGCTACAGGCAAGGTCATGATGCGGAGATGCCGGTGTTGGACTGGGGTGGACAAAATTGAGAGGTCGCACAACACCAGGTTATAGTCCAACAGTTTTATTTGAAATCACAAGCTTTCGGAGCTATCGATTTGCTCCTTCCTCAGGTGAAGAGGAAGGAGCAAATCGATAGCTCCGAAAGCTTGTGATTTCAAATAAAACTGTTGGACTATAACCTGGTGTTGTGCGACCTCTCAATTACAGGCAAGGTGCCCGAGGACTGGAGGACTGCTAACATTGTACTGTTGTTTAAAAAGGGAGAACAGGATAGACCGAGTAATTACAGGCCAGTCAGCCTAACCTTGGTGGTGGACAGTACTAATTGGCAATTAGAAAGGCACGGATTAATCAAGGACAGTCAGCATGGATTTGTACAATATATCACATATAATATGTCCCGTACAATACGTACCATACAATATATACCGTACCATACAATATATATAGTACCATACAATATATACCGTCCGATATATACCGTACGACATTTTTAAAATTCGTTCCTGGGATGTGGGCGTCGCTGGCAAGGCCAGCATTTATTGCCCATCCCTAATTGCCCGAGAGAAGGTGGTGGTGAACCGCTGCAGTCCGCGTAGTGAAGGAACTCCCATAGTGCTTTTAAGGAGGGAATTCCAGGATTTTGACCCAGTGACGATGAAGGAACGACGATATATTTCCAAGTCAGGATGGTGTGTAACTTGGAGGGGAACTTACAGGTGATGGTGTTCCCATGCGCCTGCTGCCCTTGTCCTTCTAGGTGGTAGAGGTCGCGGGTTTGGGAGGTGCTGTCGAAGAAGCCTTGGCGAGATGCTGCAGTGCATCTTGTAGATGGTACACACTGCAGCCATGGTACACCGGTGGTGGAGGGAGTGAATGTTTAAGGTGGTGGATGGGGTGGGGTGCCAATCAAGCGGGCTGCTTTGCCCTGGATTGTGTCAAGCTTCTTGAGTGTTGTATGCTTCCATGTCTAAGTTGTCCTGGCGGAACCCAAATTGAGCATCAGTGAGCAAGTTATTGGTGATTAAGTGCCGCTTGACAGCACTGTTGACAACACCTTCCATCACCTACCGCCCTCCCTCAGCTGATGAATCTGTACTCATCCATGTTGAATACCACTTCAAAGAAGCACTGAGGGTAACAAGGGCACAGAATGTACTCTGGGTGGGGGACTTCAATGTCCACCACCAAGAGTGGCTCGGTAGCACCACTACTGACCGAGCTGGCCAAGTCCTGAAGGACATAACTGCCAGTCTGGGCCTGCGACAGGTGGTGAGAGAACCAACACGAGGGAAAAATCTACTTGACCTCATCCTCACCAAGCGACCTGCCGCAGATGCATCTGTCCATGACAGCATTGGTAGCAGTGACCACCGCCCAGTCCTTGTGGAGACGAAGTCCCGTCTTCACACTGAGGACACCCTCCATCGTGTTGTGTGGCACTACCACCATGCTAAATGGGATAGATTCAGTACAGATCTAGCAGCTCAAAACTGGGCATCCATGAGGTGCTGTGGGCTATCAGCAGCAGCAGAATTGTATTCCACCACAATCTGTAACCTCATGGCCCGGCATATCCCTCACTCTACTATTACCATCAAACCAGGCGACCAACCCTGGTTCAATGAGGAGTGCAGAAGAGCATGCCAGGAGCAGCACCAGGTGTACCTAAAAATGAGGTGCCAACCTGGGGAAGCTGCAACACAGGACTACATGCATGCTAAAAAGCGGAAACAGCATGCTATAGACAGGGCTAAGCGATCCCACAATCAACGGATCAGATCAAAGCTCTGCAGTCCTGCCATATCCAGTCGTGAATGGTAGTGGACCATTAAACAACTAATGGGAGGAGGAAGGCTCCATGAATATCCCCATCCTCAATGATGGTGGAACCCAGCAAGTGAGTGCAAAAGACAAGGCTGAAGCGTTTGCAACCATCTTCAGCCAGAAGTGCCGAGTGGATGATCCATATCGGCCTGCTCCTGAGGTCCCCACCATCACAGAAGCCAGTCTTCAGCCAATTCGATTCACTCCACGTGATATCAAGAAACGGCTGAGCGCACTGGATACAGCAAAGGCAATGGGCTATCGTGCTGAAGACTTCTGCTCCAGAACTAGCCGCACCTCTAGCCAAGCTGTTCCAGTACAGCTACAACACTGGCATCTATCCGACAATGTGGAAAACTGCCCAGGTATGTCCTGTCCACAGAAAGCAGGACAAATCCAATCCGGCCAATTGCCGCCCCATCAGTCTACTCTCAATCATCAGCAAAATGATGGAAGGTGTCATCTACAGTGCTATCAAGCGGCACTTACTCACCAATAACCTGCTCACTGATGCCCAGTATCGATTCCATCGAGACTACTCAGCTCCCGACCTCATTACAGCCTTGATCCAAACATGGACAAAGGAGCTGAATTCCAGAGGTGAGGTGAGAGTGACTGCCCTTGACACCAAGGCAGCCTTTGACCGAGTGTGGCATCAAGGAGCCCTAGTAAAACTGAAGTCAATGGGAATCGGGGGGGAAAACTCTCCACTGGCTGGAGTCATATCTAGCACAAAGGAAGATGGTTGTGGTGGTTGAAGGTCAATCATCACAGCCCCAGGACATCACTGCAGGAGTTCCTCAGGGCAGTGTCCTAGGCCCAACCATCTTGAGCTGCTTCATCCATGACCTTCCCTCCAACATAAGTTCAGAATTGGGGATGTTCACTGATGACTGCACAGTGTTCAGCGCTATTCACAATTCCTCAGATAAGGAAGCAGTCCATGCCCGCATGCAACAAGACCTGGACGACGTTCAGGCTTGGGCTGATAAGTGGCAGGTAACTGGCAGAAGTGCCAGGCAATGACTATCTCTAACAAGCGAGAGTCTAACCACCGCCCCTTGACATTCAACGGCATTTCCATCGCCGAATCCCCCACTATCAACATCCTGGGGGTCACCATTGACCAGAAACTTAACTGGACCAGACACATAAATACTGCGGCAACAAGAGCAGGTCAGAGGGTAGGTATTCTGCAGCGAGTGTCTCACCTCCTGACTCCCCAAAGCCTTTCCACCATCTACAAGGCACAAGTAAGGAGTGTGATGGAATACTCTCCACTTGCCTGGATGAGTGCAGCTCCAACAACACTCAAGAAGCTCGACACCATCCAGGACAAAGCAGCCCGTTTGATTGGCACCCCATCCACCACCTTAAACATTCACACCCTCTACCACTGGCGTACCGTGGCTGCAGTGTGTACCATCTACAAGATGCACTGCAGCAACTCGCCAAGGCTTCTTCGGCAGCACCTCCCAAAACCGCAACCTCTTCCACCTAGAAAGACAAGGGCAGCAGGCGCATGGGAACACCACCACCTCCAAGTTCCCCTCCAAATCACACACCATCCTGACTTAGAAGTATATCGCCGATCCTTCATCGTCGCTGGGTCAAAATCCTGGAACTCCCTACCTAACTGCACTGTGGGAGTACCTTCACCACACGGACTGCAGCGGTTGAAGAAGGCGGCTCATCACCACCTTTCTGAAGGGCAATTAGGGATGGACAATAAATGCCCACATCTGATAAACGAGTAAAAAAAAATGCACCATACAATATATGCCGTACAATATATACCATACAATATATACCATGCGATATATGCTGTACAATATATATCATACAGTATATATCGTACAATATACACCGTGCAATATGCAGTGTACAATATATATTGTACAAATTGCACCATACAATATATATTGTACATTTGCCATTCATATTTGTTACGTTAACTGTCACAATGTAATTACAGACTCTGGTCATTAGGTGGCTCAGTGGAGCAAATTTCCTCTCTCCCAAAATCCGTTGCAGTCTTCTATATAAAAAGAACGATTGCATTGATATAACGTCTTATCACCTGCTCAAGATATCCCAAAGTGCTTGCATAATCAATAAATTACTTTTGAACCTGCAGTCACTTGTATATTCGCAAACGCAGCAGCCAATCTGCATACAACAAGATCCCACAAACCGCAAATGAGATGAATGACCCGTTAAGCTGAGTTTAGTGGAGTACACAAAATTCCTAAGCTGTTAGCTTGACGTCTGATACTGGACACTTAAAGTGTCGCTCCTGACATTTCTCAAATGCTGACAGCTCCATTTAGTGCATATTACACGCACAGGAGCAGAGCACTTATCATTTCTGTCAGTCTTTCCCTGGTCCTATCCCAAACAGACGTCATTAAATAATTCCCAGTCCTCTCCATATTCCGTTGTCCTGGGTAACTGCAAGTTATTTTCTAGTAACTCCTTCCAACGGGGATTTTTTTTTCCTTTTCACGTAATAGTTTCTGCTCTAAAGACTTTTTTCTCTTGTTGAATCAAGATTGTTTCTGTATAAAAGTTTACTTCTGCATCAATAAAACACTTTCGATGGCCTCCTGCTCTTTGATCTTCCATTTCTAATCCTCCAGGAGTCCTGACATAGTGCCACCAAGTGCAATTTGAATACTACTGTACTTGAATTCACATCCACCTTCTCATAGTGTGTGCAAATTTACGTCAATAAAATCTGCAACCACAGTGGGAATAAAACAACTGGATTATTACCATGGCCACAAATTTCATTAATTTATGTTGGAGCCTGCAGTAGTGTCACAACCGAATAAAGCCACGGGGGACATGGTTCATCTTCACTGCAGGTTGATCGTCATCTCCCCATTGAAGACCGGGCACGTTCTCTCCCAGGCGGCATAATCCATAATGCCAGCTTTACGCCCCAGCAACGAGTTTAAAATCGACCCCATAGTCTTTCCGGCGCACAACTCTACCGACTTTTTGTTTCATTCATTCATGGGATGTGGTCGTCGCTGGCAAGGCCAGCATTTATTATCCATCCTAATTGCCCTTGAGAAGGTGGTGATGAGCCGCCTTCTTGAACCTCTGCAGTCCGTGAGGTTACAACTGAGTGACTTGCTAGGCCACTTCAGAGGGCAGTTAAGAGTCAACCACATTGCTGTGGGTCTGATGTCAAATATGGGCCAGACTGGGTATGGACGGCAGATTTCCTTCCCTAAAGGACATTAGTGAACCAGATGGGTTTTTACGACAATCCAGCAGTGTCATGGTCACCATTACTGATACTAGCTTTTTTTAATTAACTGAATTTAAATTCCCCAGCCGCCCATGGTGGGGATTTGAACTCATGAACTCCGGATCATTAGTCCAGGTCACCAGAAATCACCAGCATTTGGTGTTGTGACCTTCATCCCTTAAATCTTTTATTGTACATGTGGGGCATTCAGGCAGAAATGTCAAAGTGATTTGTCGAAAATTGTTAGTCATGGATGCAGTCAAACACTAAAATATCCACGGTACCTCACAAGCCTGATTTAGAATCACTCCAAAGTGTATTTATATCTTAACATAAATTTTTTTATTCTTCGTACTCTTGCAAGTTCATGAATGAATAAGATATCAAATGTTGAGACTTGAGACAGCTAAAGATTAACAGTAGATAAAGACTGTTCAGTGGAGGTACCATATTACAACATTTCATCTTGCTCTGCACTAATCTGTGCAGCCTCAGTATCACAAAAACACTAATGTTATGTTTGAGCAACTGAACAGAAAAATAATTAAATGTGGAAACCCAGAATAAAATACGGCATCAAAAAGTTCAGGAAAACATCCACTGTTTATTTGTCAACTTGGCAGCGCTGAATTCATGTAATGTACCATTAAAATGCGATGTGATAATTATACCAAAGGCAAGGCAGAAGTGCCTGTCTCAGTGACAGCTTGAGGTAGCTGTTAGTAGCCGTGACAAATACCCAGACTACTTGTGCAGATGTCTGCGGAATATTACCATAATGCAAAATATAATCATCCTTACACGTAATCAGATGTTTATCTACTCAGTGTAAGGAGAGAGAAAGGACTTGCATTTACACAGCGCCTTTCATGACCTCGGGATGTCCCAAAGCGCTTTACAGACAATGAAGTACTTTTGAAGTGCAGTCACTTGAAGTGTAGTCACTCTTGTAATGTAGGAAATGCAGCAACCAATTTGTGCACAGAAAGGTCCCACAAACAGCAATGTGATAATGACCAGATAATCTGTTTTAGTGATGTTGATTGAGAAATAAATATTGGCCAGGACACCAGGGATAACTCCCCGACTTTTCTTCAAAATAGTGCTGTGGGATCTTTTACGTCCACCTGAGAGCACGGACGGGGTCTCGGTTTAACGCCTCATCCGAAAGACGCCACGTCTGACAGTGCAGCACTCCCTGAGCACTGCACTGGGGTGTCAGCCTAGATTTTTGTGCTTAAGTCTCTGGAGTGGGACTATGAACCCACAAGCTTCTGACTCAGAGGCGAGAGTGCTAACCACTGAGCCACAGCTGACACTCTATCATCCTGGTAGTCACATGATCCAACAAAAGTGGAGTTGGTGACTAATCATAACAATCAATCTCTATCAATGAGTCTACAACAGACCCAGACATGAGTTGAGGGAAACCCCAGTGATGGAGAGCTTTGGGAACCATAGATCCAAAGTCACCTGTTCCTCCCGAGCACGCCACACGCACCACACGTCCTGTCTCACATTCCTCCTACACCATATCCCTTTGATTTTACTATGACTGTCAGGTTTGAGATCGTTCCGGGCTCACCTCTGAACTCGAGTCCTCTGAGCTGGAAAGTTACTAGGCCATTTCCCACCTCTATCAGCTGAACCAGGGCGTTGAGGTAATCCGAGGCCAGGATGAAGCAGTCCCCCGTGCTGTAGCTTCCCCAGCGACCCAGGATCAGGTCGCCACACAAGCTCTGCTGCAGTGATCTCGTCAGGTGTTCGTAGAAGATGGAGTTTAGGTTGTTATCATCGGCCCCTAGAGGCGCAAACAGCGAACAGAACAAGGATTAACTTTCGAGCCTGGGGTTTAAACAGAAGAAAGAATGTCAGTGCACACAGTGTTGAGATGTAAATACTGTTTGTGACACTTATAGTGGGCGCCGTTTGTCCGAGCTCGATTTGCCTACTCTACACTGTGACCGGTATAACAGGACGGCAGAGATCCTGGAGGTGGCGAGACCATGTTATCCTCACAAAATTCACCAGCTTTTCAGATCAAAACCTACTTAAAATAATTACATAGTATTTACAGCACAGAAATAGGCCATTCGTCCCAACTGGTCCATGCCGGTGTTTATGCTCCACACGAGCCTCCTCCCACCCCTCTTCATCCAACCCTATAAGCATATCCTTCTGTTCCTTTCTCCCTCATGTGTTTATCCAGCTTCCCCTTAAATACATCTATGCTATTCGCCTCAACTACTCCATGTGGTAGCAAGTTCCACATTCTAACCGCTCTCTGGGTAAATAAGTAAAGAAGTTTCTCCTGGATTTATTAGTGACTATCTTATTTATTATATATTTATTTCCCCTAGTTTTGGTCTCCCCACAAGCAGAAACATTTTCTCTACGTCTATCCTGTCAAACCTCTTCATAATCTTAAAGTCCTCTATCAGGTCATCCCTCAGTCTTCTCTTTTCTAGAGAAGAGAACCCTAGCCTGTTCAGTCTTTCCTGATAGTTATATCCTCGCAGTTCTGGTGTCATCTTTGTAAATCTTTTTTGCACCTTCTCCAGTGCCTCTGTATCCTTTTTATATAATATGACAACCAGAACTGTTCACAGTACTCCAAGTGTGGTCTAACCCAGGTTCGATACAAGATTAACATAACTTCCCTGCTTTTCAATTCTATCCCTCTTGAAATGAACCCCAGTGCTTGGTTTGCTTTTTCTTATGACCTTATTAAACTGCGTCGCTACCTTTAGTGATTTGTGTATCTGTACCCCCCGATCCCTCTGCTCTTCTACCCTATTTAGACTCTCATTTTCTAAGCAGTATGTGGCCTCCTTTCTCTTCCTACAAAAATGCACCACCTCACACTTATCTACAAATAATCTACAAGGCACATTCAGTGGCGCAGCCTTGCTGAGCCTAATCTCTGGCTCCATTTAAACTGAAATCCAACACACTGAGAATGGGGGAGGGGGAAAGGGGGCAGGTGGGGGCAAGTGGGGGGAGGGGGCCCAACCCGAGTGGCCAGTGCCAGAGAGAAAATTGACACTTTTAAATGAAAATAGTCAAAACCCTCCTGAGGTGAATAAAAATTCAGAGAGTTCTTTGAATAAATATTTCCCCTAGACTCTGCTTCACCTGTAAGTTTATGTCTGTCTCAGATCAAACTATAGCAAGGACAGAGTTTGCATTTTGTCCTTTTTGCAGTTATATTACAACATCCATTTGTGTGGCACAAGGCCTCATTAAATAGGACATGCAGGCTGCCTCTCAGAGTCCAGTACTTTTGTCTCATCCCTTATTATTCCCCCCACATCCCGAAAATGAGCACCTGTGTGACAGTCACACTCATCCCAAGTTTTCGTGGTTAAAATACACAGCTCCCACTTTCTGACTGAACATCTTCTGCCACAACATTTTCATTCAATCTGCGGAGGGGCACGGAAGGTGTTACTCGTTCTCACAGAATGGAAGGAATAGATACTGTCACTTTCATTAACCATCAGTCACAAAACCGTGCTTCTGTCACAGCTACCATTTTTCAAAATGTAATCCAGGGCCCATTTTAAGGTTGCACATTCTGTCCTTTTAGCTTTTCCATTAAAAATTCCTACTTCTGCATTTATAATGGTGGACTTCCTATGTAAACCCGTCACGCTGTAATTACAACCTGCAGCCAGTGATGGCGCTGCAACACCTCCAGTGGCAGGAGAGTGTAATTACAGATTGACACTCACGGTTATATAGAGACCAACACTAAACTGGCACTCTCACTCAAAGAGCATGAGATGGTTGGGGTGGGAAATGAAACAGGTCACACTAATAACACCTTTATAAATCACTGGTTAGGTCTCAGCTGGAGTATTGCGTTTAATTCTGGGCACCACACTTCAGGAAGGATGTTAAGGTCTTGGAGAGGGTGCAGAGGAATTTACTAGAATGGTACCAGGGATGAGGGACTTCAGTTATGTGGAGCGACTAGAGAAGCTGGGATTGTTCTCCTTAGAGCAGAGAAGATAAAGGGGAGATTTAATAGAGGTGTTCAAAATTATCAAGGGTTTTGGTAGAGTAAATAAGGAGAAACTGTTTCCAGTGGTAGGAGGGTCAGTAACCAGAGGACACAGATTGAAGATAATTGGCAGAAAATCCTACGTTGCGAGTTGTTGTGATCTGGAATGCACTGCCTGAAAGGGTGGTGGAAGCAGATTCAATAATAACTCTCAAAAGGAAATTGGATAAATACTTGAAAAGGAGAAATCTGCAGGGCTATGGGGAAAGAGCAGGGGACCTGCAGGGCTATGGGGAAAGAGCAGGGGATCTGCAGGGCTATGGGGAAAGAGCAGGGGATCTGCAGGGCTATGGGGAAAGAGCAGGGGATCTGCAGGGCTATGGGGAAAGAGCAGGGGATCTGCAGGGCTATGGGGAAAGAGCAGGGGATCTGCAGGGCTATGGGGAAAGAGCAGGGGACCTGCAGGGCTATGGGGAAAGAGCAGGGGATCTGCAGGGCTATGGGGAAAGAGCAGGGGATCTGCAGGGCTATGGGGAAAGAGCAGGGGACCTGCAGGGCTATTGGGAAAGAGCAGGGGACCTGCAGGGCTATGGGGAAAGAGCAGGGGACCTGCAGGGCTATCGGGAAAGAGCAGGGGATCTGCAGGGCTATGGGGAAAGAGCAGGGGACCTGCAGGGCTATGGGGAAAGAGCAGGGGATCTGCAGGGCTATGGGGAAAGAGCAGGGGACCTGCAGGGCTATGGGGAAAGAGCAGGGTATCTGCAGGGCTATGGGGAAAGAGCAGGGGACCTGCAGGGCTATCGGGAAAGAGCAGGGGATCTGCAGGGCTATCGGGAAAGAGCAGGGGAGTGGGACTAATTGGATAGCTCTTTCAAAGAGCTGGAAGAGGCACAAATGGCCTCCTTCTGTGCTGTCTCATTCTGTGGTGTAGCAGGGGATGCACTTTTGAGGTTGGAGCTGAGGCATGTTATTGGAGGAGAGTAGGGAGAGTTTATCTCAGAGTGCATGAGACTAACACTTTCTGAAACAGCATCTCTCACCTTGAGAAGCACGAAATTCACAGGAACATTTTATTCTTGTGCTAATTATATTTTTAGGGGCTAGAAATCCTATCACATCAAAGTCTGTACAAAATCATGATGCCAAGGGAGGCTAACTGCAGTTGTACTATCTCTTGCCACTTACCAGTACTTCTGTTTATCTGCGAATCCAGCCTGGTGTTTGAATGATCCACCCGTTTGGTGCTGCAAAAAAGCCACAAGCAATCGTGTAAACCATTGAGCACAGGGAGTGACGACCAGGTGTAGTCTTCGGGTGAAGTGGGGCTAGGCCTAGGATAATTGGACCAGTGTGTACAGACATAACCCTCGGCACATTTTAAAGTCATACATTTGTCCTTTGCCCATTTCCGTTATAAATTCCTACATCTACATTCACAACGGGAACTCCCTATGTAAACCTGTCACGTTGTAATTAGAACCTGCAGCCAATGGTGGCACTGCACTGCTTCCAGTGCAGGAGAGTGTAATTACAATGTGACGGGTTTACATAGGGAGTTCCCATTGTAAAAGTGAACATAGGACTTTATATTGGAAAAAGCTGAGAGGACGTGCTTGCAGATGTAGGATTCTTAGTATATTATAGATGTACTTTTACCCACAAACTTTCTTTCCAAGCTCTGTTTGTAGTTATGGTGCCGGTAAACGGACCAAGCACTGCGGATTATGTTAAACAATTCCAAGTGATGCATTTCAAAACTGGTCATTGTCACGTAGGTAATTTCTTTGTGCAATTTTCCTCCCTTTCCCTTCTCTCCTGGAGTTGCTGACTTCTTGCTGTGGTATGATATACACACCTTTCCTCTGGCACCTCACCCAAGAGGCCAATCTTCATGTGCAAGACCTGACAGCAAGGGTTGGCAGACTATTTGACTATGGGATGCATCACAGCCAAACACAATCTTATCTTTGCCCGAATTCCACACAGACCTGTGCAGCTGCAACAGGGATTGGAGGATAGCAACTGGGAGTGGGAACCAAGGCTGATTTTTCCTCCCTAACCTTCAGGCACTAAGATCACCTTTAGTTCCGCAGCCACCACCTGGGTTCTGACCAGTTACCTCAGCACAAACTGAGATCTGAACCTGGGATTCGTACTTTTTACATGTTGTAATGCATTGGTAATTTACAATGCAGCATTTTTAATTTAAACAGGTTTCCCCTCTCTCCACACAAGTAAAAATGTGGCAAAGTCTTTGGTCAAATTTCCAAAATCATTGAAGAATTGTAATACCAGCCACACAGGCAAAGCACAATCACAACTCGTGTGGTAATACTTTGGTAAGGTGGGCGCGTATGACAGAGTAAATAATGAGAACCTGTTTCCACTGGCAGGAGGGTTGGTAACCAAAGGACACAGATTTAAGATCATTAGCAAAAGAACCAGAGGGGAGATAGGGAGAATTTTTTTTTACGGAATGCACTGCCTGAAAGGGTGGTGGAAGCAGATTCAATTGTGACTTTCAAAAGAGAATTGGTTAAATACTTGAAAAGGAGAAATTTGCAGGGCTATGGGGAAGGAGCAGGGGAGTGGGACTAATTGGATAGCTCTTTCAAAGAGGCTGAATGGCCTCCTTCTGTGCTGTAAGATGCTATGAATGAATGGGGGTGGTCTTGAACTAGTTGTCCACCCCCATTCGCAAAGATTTCGAAGATCTGCTCAAATTTGCAATTAATTTTTTTTTTAAAGGCAGCCAATCGAAAGAAAACCTTGTTTTCACAAGTCAACTTGATGAATGGGAGGAGCCCTTCACGCCAGTCTCCATTGCCCAGCTCACTGCTCTTAACTCTAGCTTTAGACCCTGAACAAAGAGAATTGGGCGAGTGGTGAAGTTGCCTGAATGATGCCGAGGGGAAGGTCAGGATTTACAAACATCAACACAGCAAGAAGGACATTTCCCGCCTCTGCCCCGAGCAACCAGACCCTCATCAGCAAAATAAGCCCCCTTACTTGTAATTCTTCTCCCAGAACTTCACTGGCCTGACGTAGGACGTCACGAAAATGGCGCTGCCAAGGAACGGAGTAAGAGGAGTGGAAAAGAGTGAAGATACAAGAGCTTGGACGAAGAGCATAGCCGAATCTGAAACCGTGTTAAGGAATCGATTTCATAGTTCCTACGAAGTGATACAGATATTTAATCAATACACGGAGACAGATTTAATGATCGGGACGTGGTGATCTGACACACTGATGGATATATACACTGGCTGCAAGTGGAAGCTTACAACCAAAATCTAAGCTTAGGGGCTTTTAAACGTCAGCCCGCTGGAGTTTCTACCATAAACTCTTACCTCTCTGATCAAAGTCAGATCCTCTCTAGCAAGGTGTCAGCCTTGCCTCTGAGTCAGAAGGTCGTGGGTTCAAGCCCCACTCCAGAGACCTGAGCCCATAATCTAGGATGACACTTCAATGCCAGTACTGAGGGAGCGCTGCACCGTCGAAGCTGTTGGATGAGACGTTAAACTGAGGCCCCATCTGCCCTCTCAGGTGGATGTAAAAGATCCCATGGCACTATTTTGAAGAAGAGCAGGGAGTTATCCCTGGTATCCTGGCCAACATTTAACCCTCAACCAACATTGTTAAAACAGATTATCTGGTCATTGACACATTGCTGTTTGTGGGAGCTTGCTGTGCGCAAATTGGCTGCTGCGTTTCCTAGATTACAACAGTGACTGCACTTCAAAAGTACGTTGGGCTGTTCTGAAGTTGTGAAAGGCGCTGTATAAATGCAAGTTCTTTTTACTTTCTTTCAATCGCTTCTCTTCCATGACTGTTACCTCTGGTGTCCCCCAAGGATCTATCCTTGGCCCCCTACTCTTCCTCAGCTACATGCTGTCCTTTGGCGACATCATCTGAAAACAAGGCAAGTTCCACACCCTCTCATGACCCCTCCACTGTCTCTGATTTGTCACGCTGTCTGACATCCAGACTTGGAGTGGTTGCAGTTTCTTCCACTTAAACATTGGGAAGACCGAAGCCATTGTGTTTGACCCCTGCTACAAATTCTGTACCCTTGCTACCAACTCCATCCCTCTCCCTGGCCACTGTATCAGGTTGAACAAGACTGTTCGCAACCTCGGCTACCTATTTGACCCTGAGCTGAGCTTCTGACTCATAGCCACTAAATTACAAAGACCATCTACTTCCACCTCCGTAACATCGCCAGTCTCCGCCCCTGCCTCAGCCCATCTGGCACTGAAACCCTCATCCATGCCTTTGTTACCTCGTGACTTGACTATTCCAACGCTCTCCTGGCCGACCTCCCACCCTCCATAAACTTCAGCTCATCCAAACCTCTGCTGCCCGCATCCTAACTTGCACCCAGTCCCGTTCACCCATCACCCCTGTGCTTGCTGACCTAAGGCTTTTAGTTTGTAAATTATTCTTTACTTCATCAACAAGCTGTAATTACCAATGTGTTTTGCAAACCATTCTCGCTTGACTTACCAGTCCTGAATATAAACACTGCTCGTGCCCTGTGAACTGTACACTGGATGATACATTGCTTTATAAGGACAGGGGTTTACACCATGGAATGTACAATATAGTAGTCTGTTGCGAAGGTGGGGCGCTGTGCCTTTAAGGCTACATATTCTAATTGATTGGTAAACAGAGCTTTGCAATGTTTGGAGTGTTGGTCAGAGAACATACTCATGGCTCCCAGCTGAGAAGCTCACAACAGTTTAAGATTGACTTGCCTCCGTGATAACATGGGACATCTGGAGTGTGACTGCAGATTTAACACTGGATCGGGAAGTGTGTTAACAGATACCTCATTCAGATGTTAGCGTGAGCTAGGTCAACTGCAACCAAAGAAAACCAGTTGAAACTAATTAAAGTTTCTTTTTAGAAAGAAAGAACTTCTTATTATGTCGCACGTCTCTCAGCAATGCCCCCAAGTACTTAACAAACATTATTGTGAAGAGCAGTTACCGTAGTTATATAGGTGGACGTGGCAGCCATTTGCACACAGCAAGATCCCATAAACGACAATGAGATGAATGACCAATTATTCTGTATTTCATTGTGTTGGTTGCGGGAGGAATTGTAGGAATTCCCTGCACGGGAATTTTATCACCGGAACAGGTACTCAAGGCCTCGGTTTAACTTCTCATCTGAAAGGTGGCACCTCCGACAGTGCAACGCTCCCTCAGTACTGCCCCTCTGACAGTGCAGTGCTTCCTCAGTACTGCCCCTCCGACAGTGCAACGCTCCCTCAGTACTGCCCCTCCGACAGTGCAGTGCTCCTTCAGTACTGCCACTCTGACAGTGCAGCGCTCCCTTAGTACTGCTCCTCTGACAGTGCAGTGCTTCCTCAGTACTCTCCCTCCGACAGTGCAGTGCTCCCTTAGTACTGCCCCTCCGACAGTGCAGCACCCCCTTAGTACTGCCCCTCCGACAGTGCAGCACCCCCTTAGTGCTTCCCCTCTGACAGTGCAGCTCTCCCTCAGTACTGCTCCTCCGACAGTGCAGCACTCCCTCAGTACTGCTCCTCCGACAATGCAGCGCTCCCTCAGTACTGCCCCTCTGACAGTGCAGCACTCCCTCAATACTGCCCCTCCGACAGTGCAGCACTCCCTCAATACTGCCCCTCCGACAGTGCAGCGCTCCCTCAGTACTGCCCCTCTGACAGTGCAGCACTCCCTCAATACTGCCCCTCCGATAGTGCAGCGCTCCCTCAGTACTGCCCCTCTGACAGTGCAGCGCTCCCTCAGTACTGCCCCTTCGACAGTACAGCACTCCCTCAGAACTGGCACTTCGATACTGCAGCGCTCCCTCAGTACTGCCCCTCCGACAGTGCAGCACTCCCTCAGAACTGGCACTTCGATACTGCAGCGCTCCCTCAGTACTGCCCCTCCGACAGTGCAGCACTCCCTCAGTACTGCCCCTTCGACAGTACAGCACTCCCTCAGAACTGGCACTTCGATAGTGCAGCGCTCCCTCAGTACTGCCCCTCCGACAGTGCAGCTCTCCCTCAGTACTGCCCCTCCGACAGTGCAGCACTCCCTCAGTACTGCCCCTTCGACAGTACAGCACTCCCTCAGAACTGGCACTTCGATACTGCAGCACTCCCTCAGTACTGCACTGGGAGTGTCAGCCTAGATTATGTGCTCAAGTCTCTGGAGTGGGACATGTAGCCACAACCCTCTGACTCAGAAAGGGGAGTGCTATCCATTGAGCCAAACTGATAAGGGTCAACTTTCACATAATTTTTTTGTTGAAAAGGTGGCTACAAAACCAGCACCCACAGTGGCTGGAATCAATTCACTGAAGTGACTATCACATTAATAGTGTAGAGATCTGAGGTGAAACCGATGCTTCTCACAACAGGAACTGTGGGCGGGAAATTCCTCGGTCTTCTCCTGCTCCACCGACGTTATCTCGCCGTTTGTGCCCCACTTCTGCCAAAGTTACGCGGCGGAGAGGGAGCAGCTGCCAGGAAATTCCCGGCCTATCTCGTGCACACAAAATTTGTCATTTTTTTTTAATGAAAAGATTCAGTAAAGCATCTTTTATATCTCTTATGTGATCGGATAATATAGCAGTGAGCTCTTTAGACAGGCACCGGAGAATGGATTACTGCCTTGTACAGCATTGTGTTACTAACTGATCGCAGTTCCTGAGTTCTAAGCTCAGTCTCTCTATCAGCATCCTACAACCTGGCAACACTTTGCTAGTCTTAAAATTCATCCTTAAAAAGGATTCCAGATGTTCACTTTAAATCCCTAACTTGAAGCACTGTTAGATTCCTGGCTCCATTACACTGTCTGCTCTGAAACCTGAGCCTGCTCCTTTGTGCAGGAGCTGATCATTTCCACACAAAAAACGAATGAGAAAAGATTGGTGCAGAATTTCAGATAAGATGCATTTCGTGTGAGTGAGTGAGTGAGTGCCATTTAAAGCATCAGTCTTACACCAGAATAGTCATCATTAATAAATCACAGTTGGACAGAGTTATTTTTGGTGCTTAGTGTCAAATTCTGAAGAGTCATTGGCTCGGATCGTGCTGGAGTGGGGCATCTCGCGGCGTGCGCCATTAGTTAGACTTTTTCCTGCACCCTTCAGCTAGAAAAAGTATTTGTGTTGTAACTTACTGGAAGTGTGAGCTGATAACGGTGCGGCAAGAGCAACGGGGCATCTGGGACCTTGGTGAATGACGGCACCAACAGTCTATCTCCTTAACCAATGAGATTTAAGGACAGAGAAAGAAACAGGAACAACGGAGAAGGAAACAGGATGAATTAGGGTCAAATCAGGTACAGAGAAATAAAGAGAAGGAAAGAAAGATTGGATTAAGAGAGAGAGAAAAAAGAGACAGAAAGGAAAAGGAAGAAAAAAATACATTTCAAATTTACTACTTGCAGGAATGAAGTTCCACAGTTTCAATTGTTCCCTGTCTGGGTCGGAGAAGTTGAGTGGCATTACAGGAATATTAATCTCCTCATTAAAAAGGTACTTACACTCACGAGGAGGTTGAGGGCGAGCTGCCATTTTCGCGAGGCTAACAGCGGAGTGGCACAAATCGCCCAGCAACCCGTGGGGATTCTTAATTCATGGGATATCTCTTCCTCGCCACAAGTTGCTGGACGATTTTCACATTAATAACGGCAAGCGCCATTAAACTAATGGTTATTTTGGCAGCTAAATCTGGGCCAATGTTCCATTTCCTACCAAGTTTTAATGTTGGTTATTGCTGAAATTTTAAGGACTTTAAAAAATCCATACAAACTGTACATTATAACAGTTATCGGCCTTGTAAAGGGGAAGCGAGTTGTATTCTGTGAACGGTTTTGCTCAGTACTCATGTAAATGGAGACACTCAGCTCCTCCAATGCTCAGCTTTCATAGAAACATAGAATCTAGGAGCAGGAGTAGGCCATTCGGCCCGTCGAGCCTGCTCCGCCATTCAATACGATCATGGCTGATCATCCAAATCCAGTACCCTGTCCCTGTTTAATCCCCACAGTACACATATCCCACCCTACCCCCATAACCCCACGTATTTAATTCCCCCTAACATATCCCATCCTATCCCCATAACCCCACATATTTAATCCCCCCTAACACTAAGGGACACTTTAACTCCTTTAACAAGATTCAAAAGGATACGAGGCACAGCAAAGGGCTGTGCGAAAGCATGAAAGGCCGAGCCCCACGCAATCTGCCAAGGGGCAATGTAGGTCAAAACAAACTGCAGCTTGTGCAGCAAGTCCCACAGCTGCACACGGAAAGAAAGAATATTCATCAACATTGCATGACAATCACTGCAAACCAACACCGTTAAGAACAAGTCCCCTTTAATACCCACTGCAGCATCCTATAAACTGTGTTGTGCTCCCTGTTTCCACATTGAAAATTGACACTTAAAAATACCATAAGATGACATACAGAAAACCTACTGCCACTTCTTAAATGGTAGAGGTATTCCAGCATTTCTAGGGCACGAAATTCAGTTACGGCCAGTTTGGGGGCAGTAACCAAGTTAAGGTCAGACATTTAGCGCCCGGCGCGGAAGTACCACCCCGGCCGCTAAATTCGACTTACCGCCCCACACAGGAAGTGGAGCGCAATCTCGGGTGCTCCACTTCCTGGTGGGGCGGTAACCGAGGCGATGTCGGGGCCCGATCGACAGCGCTCGGCGGAGTCTCCGCGGAGCACTGTCGCGTTTCAACGCTCCTCCCCTTCAGTTAAAGGGGAGGGCCGCTGCGCATTCTGCAGGGCCTCCGTTGGCCCCAACTAGGCCACCAGGGCGGCTTGGTGCCATGGCAGCAGCCCGGCGCCGAGACACGGTGCCGGGCTGCGCGATGGCGGCCAGGACCACGCCACGGCCCACCATGGAGGGCCTACCTGAAGGTCGTCCAAAAAAAATAAAATGGTGGGGCGGGTCGCGGCCGCACCTCCCCTTTAAATACCGCCCCGTGAGCGGAAGTCGGCCCGGCTCGCAACCCGCGAGGTTGGTGCTGACATCGTCCGTGGCAGCCTCGCGGGGCACAGCTGAATTTCTGCCGCGGGGCGGTAAGGGGCCACGGTGCATGGCGATGACGTCATCGTCGGAGGTGCAGCGGCCTGGGGCGCTACTGGTGGGGGCGCCTCAGCACCGCCCCGCCGAATTTCTAGGGAGGCACTTTTTTCGGCCCCCCCGGACGATAAGCCCTTTGCGCCCCATTAGCGCCCCCCGGAGGTGCTAACGGTGGGCACAAACAAGCCGAATTTCTAGCCCTAAAGTCCAAAAAACACAATTGAAAAAATCAAATTGAAATGTTTAACACACAATTTGTGCAGCAAGTGAGATAGTCCAGCCCCTTGTTGTGTAATTCCTGTGATACCAGATTCTGTAAACCAATACGCTTATCCATTTAATGTTGTTTCACAGACAGCAAACCAACCCCTCCAGCTTCCACTTGGCTTGAATTTCAATATTATGCTGGGTTTTTTTTTATGCGGCTCGCACTAATCTTTTCAACTGGTATGGCTTTATTTGCACATCTGGCAATGCTGTACCTTCACATTGTAAACTAACTGGAGGGAGCAGCAATGTCCTATTGCTCTTCCTTAAACAGCAGTGACTTGTTTAGCTCAGTACACCTGCTACAATCTCCATAATGCCACTAGTTTTCCCAGTTTTACTGATGCCCATTCCCTACAGTTGATTCTGCAATGATACCGGGGCTTAAATTATGAGGACTGGTTGCATAAACTTGGTTTGTATTCCCTTGAGTTTAGAAGGTTGAAGGGTGATCTAATCATGATGAAAGGATTCGATAAGCTAGATCGAGAGAAACTATTTTCTCTACTGGGGGGAGTCCAGAATAAGGGGACATATTCTTAAAATTAAAGCCAGGCCGTTCAGGGGTGATGTTAGGAAGCACTTCTTCACCCAAAGTGTGGTGGAAATCTGGAACTCTCTCCCCTAAAAGGCTGTGGATGCTAGGGGTCAATTGAAAATTTCAACACTGAGATCACTGGATGTTTGTTGGGTAAGGGTATCAAGGGATTATGGTGCAAAGATG
The DNA here is from genome assembly GCA_030390025.1 of Squalus acanthias. Classification (NCBI taxonomy): domain Eukaryota; kingdom Metazoa; phylum Chordata; class Chondrichthyes; order Squaliformes; family Squalidae; genus Squalus; species Squalus acanthias. The sequence continues at coordinate 41,188,720 of CM059433.1, read as the reverse complement.
GGTAAATTAAATTGAGATACAAATCAGCCGTGATCTAATTGAATAGCGGAGCAGGCTGGAGGGGCTAAATGGCCAACTCCTGTACCAATGTACCAGTGGGCCTTTACTAGTTGTATGTATTAGCCATTTCAATGTCGGGGTCAGAATAATTTGGGAATACGTGCAAATACGAAATTGTTTTGGGATGTTAATATCTTGGCTGACCCAAATACATTCTGATCTAACAGCTCCTGTCACCAGGAAACAATTATGCAGCTTTTGCCTAATTTTTGTCTGCATTTTTTTAGTTTCACAACATAATCGCAATTTAAATCTATGCCATAGCCTTTTAAAGTTTTAACCTTTATACTCCGAGGAATGCAATTAAGGCAGTCATTTTAATCGTAATTACTTTTAAAGTAACAGTTCTTATTTTTCAAAGAAAGATTTTTGTTTTCTTTTACAGGGGTCGAAAATAAAGGTGTGTGTAAAAGGGAATGCTTATTTGACCTCCTCTAGATCCATCTTTTGTTTATTTTCTTTCTTTACCACCTCTTTGCCTTGCACCATTATCCCTTTTGTCATTTACTCTCTCCTGCCTTCCACCCTATCACAGACCTTCCCTTTTGTTCTTTCCTCAACTCCCCCCTTTTCCCTGCCCCTACATTTGCTTAAAACCTGTTACAACTCTAACTCCTTCCAGTTCTGATGAAAAGTCATCGCCTGAAACGTTAACTCTGTTTCTCTCTCCACAGATGCTGCCTGTTTCCAACATTTTCTATTTCAGATTTCCAGCATCCGCAGTATCTTGCATTTGGAGGGTTGCTTTATATGAGATTTTTTAACGTCTAACCTAGAAAATAAAAAAAACCTCACTAGGGATTCCTGGGATGGGGGGATTGTCCTATGCATAGAGATGGAGTTGACTAGTCTTATATTCCCTAGAGTTTAGAAGAATGAGAGATGATTTCATTCAAACATCTAAAATTTTAAGAGGCTTGACAGTGTAGATGCTGGAAGGATGTTTCCCCTGGCTGGAGAGTCTAGAACTAGGGGGTCACAGTCTCAGAATAAAGGGTTATTTGGGACTGAGATGAGGAGAAATGTCTTCACTCGGAGGACGGTGAATCTTTGGAATTCTCTACCCCAGAGGGCTGTGGAGGCTCAGTCGTTGAGTATATTCAAGACAGAGATCTTGATTTTTGGATACTAAGGGAACCAAGGGATATGGGGACAGTGCGGGAAGATGGAGCTGAGGTAGAAGATCAGCCATGAACTTATTGAATGGCGGAGCAGGCTCGAAGGGCCAAATGACCTACTCCTGCTCCTATTTCTTATGTTCTTATGTCTCTACAAATTCACAAACTACAATCAGAAATTGTTTGTAACAACTTGCACTTGTATAGCGCCTTTGAAGTAGTGAAGCGTATCAAGGCGCTTTACAGAGAGAGGCAGGGTGTCGAGCTGGAGTTTAGGAAAGGTTCGGGGAGGTGACTGAAGATGTGGTGAAGAGGAGACTGAAAGTGGCGAGAGATATGACAAAGTGGGGCACATTTTATAAAGGTTGCCACTCCTGATTGGCTTCTATAATCTCAGCTGGAATGAATGTGCAGCCATGGGAGTGAGGGCTTGGTGGTGATGCCCTGACGGATAGTGCTTTTATATTTGATGCCCTTTTTTGTTTAAAAAGAAGGAAAACACTTGCATTTCTGTAACGTCTTTCATGACCTCAGCACGTCCCAAAGCACTTTACAGTCAATCAAATACTTTTGCAGTGTAGTCACTGTTGTAACGTAGGAAATGCAGCAGCCAATTTGTGCACAGCAAGATCCCACAAACAGCAATGAGATACATGACCAGGTAATCTTTTTTGATTTTGTAATCTGTTTTTGGTGGCGTTTGTTGCGGGATAAACTTTGTCCCAGGGCACCGGGGAGAACTCCCCTGCTTGTCGTGAATAGTGCCGTGGGATCTCTTACATCCACCCAAGAGGGAATCAATGATAGTTACTGCAAAAGAGTGAGAACCAGGGCAAGTTTAATTCCCAACTGAGAGGTTATAACTATCAGGACGGACTGAACAGGCTGGGGCTCTTTTCTCTAGAAGAGAGAAGGCTGAGGGGTGACCTGATAGAGGTCTTCAAAATTATTACAGGGTTTGATAAGATAAACGTAGAGATGTTTCCACTTGTGGGGGAGTCCAAAACTAGGGGCCATAAATACAAGATAGTCACTAATAAATGCAATAGGGAATTCAGGAGAAACTTCTTTACCCAGAGAGTGGTGAGAATGTGGAACTTGCTACCACAGGGAGTGGTTGAGGCGAACAGCATAGATGCATTTAAGGGGAAGCTAGATAAACACATGCGGGAGAAATAAATAAAAGGACTGCTGATAGGGTGAGATGAAGAAGGGTGGGAGGAGGCTCGTGTGGAGCATAGACACTGGCATGGACCAGTTGGGCCGAACGGCCTGTTTCTGTGCCGTACATTCTATGTAATTCTATTTTTACTTCTCGAATTGAGCAGTAAATGACTCTGCACACACAGAACAGTTGAGCAAGGGACCCAAGTGTGCTCCCTTGTCTCTGTAGTTCTGACTCTGGGTGAATGTGATGGGCAGACACCACAGCGAGTTAAGGATCAAACAGCGGCCCTGTAATATTAATACGTTAACCTGGTCCTCAGCGGTCAAGCTGCTCTCGGTCCTGTGCAGGCCTGTTGGGGGGAGGAGATCTGGTAATTACCTTATTAAGTGACAAAAGGGGCCAAGTATAAGCAAAAAATTCAGTTGCTAAAACAATAAGCCTCAATGGCACGATTTTGAAATCTTTAAAGGTCGCACAGCACGTTGATAAGGTGGTTAAAAAAACATATGGGTTACTTGGGTTTACAAATAGAAGGATAGAATATAAAAGCAAAGAGATCATTCTAGAACTTTATAAATCACTGGTTAGGCCTCAGCTGGAGTATTGTGGACAATTCTGGCCACCACACTTCAGGAAAGATGTAAAGGCCTTAGAAAGGGTACAGAGGAAGTTTACCAGGATGTTACCAGGGATGAGGAACTTCAGTGATGAGGAGAGGTTGGAAAAGTTAGGACTGTTCTCCTTGGAACAGAGAAGGTTAAGAGGTGACCTTATAGAGGTTTTCAAGATGATGAGAGGTTTTGATAGAGTAGAGAGAGGTAAACTATTCCCTTTGGCGAGTGGGTCAATAACTAGAGGTCATAGATTCAAAATCATTGGAAAAGATCTAGCGGGGAGATGAGGAGAAATGTTTTCACTGAGTTGTCGGGATCTGGAACGCTCTACCTGAAAAGATGGTGGGAGCTGATTCCATAAATAATTTTAAGAGAGTTGGACAGATACTTGACGATGAGGAACTTACAGGGTTACGGACAAAAACCGGGGGTGTGGGACTAAACACGACTGCTCTTTCAAAGAGCCAGCACAGGCATGACTGGCCGAATGGACTCCTTCTGTGCTATAAGTTTCTATGATTCTAATTATTTTTTAAAAATCCTTTGTAATTCAGCACAAAGAGTGACAGATTTGGAATGAGCACTAATCAGTATCTTTACCTTATGTCCCAGTGCTTATAGTGGATGCTGTGGGTCAATTGAAAATTTCAAGTCAGAGATCGATAGATTTTTGCTGGATAAGGAGGCAAGGTGGGAAGATAGAGTTGAGGTACAGATCAGCCGTGATCTAATTGAATGGGGGAACAGGCTCGAGGGGCTGAATGGCCTGTTCCTGTATACAGGGGATGTGTAGGTACGGTAGCCCCTGATGATATCTGAGGGACAGTTTGGGACAGTTAGAAGGGTTTCATAGAATGAAAATGCAACCTCACCATGATAAGTACCACAGAGATCAATACACACCAGCTCTAAGTCTCTCAAGGATTTTATTTTTAGCTTAATTACTATCTGCAGTCATACACGAGTACAAAGATATAAAGGCTGGCCTGACCATATAAAGGCACGCTTAAAACATCTGCACCCACTTTCAAAATAAGAGTCAGGCTTGAACAACACGTTGAGCTTTTAAGTTTGGATTTGGGTAATTGTTCATGTACATATCAACTGTAAAAAGCTTGCGTTATGGAGCGTGTGAAGGTATTTTCGCAAACATTTCTTTGGCAGCAGGAGTGACTCATATTCATGTGTTACTGAAATTAATTAGCAGTTATTAAATTACTGAGATGTACTGGGGGGGGGGGGGGGCTAGCGCTTTCAGTTGCTATGGTAGCCGCATGGTGCTGGCTTCTGAAAACTCTTAATTAAAGGTTAATTTGCAGATGATAGCTCTGTAGATTAGTGCTGTGACAGAACTCATTGTGTGAACTCCCACTCCCGACTATCAAGTGGGAAGAGGAACGCAGCAGATTCTTGTTATTTTTGTTGCTTATTTTTCCGCCGCCGCCGACCCCCTCCCTAATAAATCCTCAATAAACCTGAAATGGCCATTCCGAGCTTTCGTAGTTGGGGGGCGGAACCCGAGATGAAATATTCTGCATTAAGACATTTTGCTCTTGCTGACTTTCTGAGGAGTTTTTTTGAATTCCTCCGCCTGTCTGGAGGGAGCTGTGAACACTGACATCTGGTTGCTGTGACAAGCAAATGATAGTGAAACATACGTACACAAATGTTCTCGTATGACTGGCGATGGGTGTGGGAGTTGACAGAAAAAAGGATGATATTTACAGATTGGTGAAAGGGGAGCTATTAGCAAAACAAAAATGAGAAATGAATGGCAAAATAAGAGCTACGGATAAATGGAATTTGTTACGTTTCAAAGCTTAGATGTATATAAAACCTGAATCATATTGGAGAGTGAATTATTTTTCTAATTTACTATCTAATCTGCACTTCCTACACAAAACTCACATTCTTCTTCAAATCCTGAATTTTATGACACTACGAAAGGAGCAGAATCAATGATTCACCAAATCAATGTATCTTGCACAAAGTTAACTATCTAGTGCGTATAGGTATGAATTCACTGTGTGTTATCCACTATCCTCCATTTAATGTATTAGATAATTTACAGTTTAGTCAGCACTGCAGCGTTAAATATAACACCTATCCCATGACTGCGCGAGACCAAACACGTCCTGCTCGTAATAAATTCCACATTGAACAACTCAGGTGGTTCGTACCATGAACTGTTTGCACATGTATCTTATCTGTCATTAGCTTAACCTACATTTGGAGTTAGACATAAACATAGAATGACATTGGCCCGCAATTTGCGGTCAGCGGCGAAGCAAAGGCGCTCACCGCTGGCCCCGAAGAAAGCTGCCCACAGAGATCTCGCGGTCTCTATGGCGAGAAGTTTGCCTTTTTCGACATTCAATTGATTTCAGCGCTCTGTAATGAGAATTCTATAGCGCGATGCTGCAGTGACGTCAACAAGCTGTCTAAGCAGCCAATCACATTGCAAAATTCTCAAAGGCAGGGAACCAGGAAATGAAAAGCTGCTTTTATCCGGGCTTTTAAAAAATATTATAGAGAGTAAAATAAAGATTGGGGTTCTCACATGGAGATAAGGTAGAACCTGAAATATCATGAACAAACTTAAAATTGTAATTATTATCATAATGGAGAAATCTGACACTCTACAAATATAAAAATTAGTTTTTCAGAGCCAGGACGTTTGGTTACCAGTCAATACGTTGTTAAAACCCCAGTTTAGATCTATTCCAACAAGGCCTAACATTTAACGGGGTATTTAACAGCGATATTAGTGCGGAAAAGCCCAAGTTTACGTCAATTTCACTGATTACACTGATTGCCACCTATGGGGGAGTGGTCCACATCACAGCCAGTGTCGGAGCAATGAATGACTGACTGCTACTTCAGGATTTCCACATTTAGATGCACATGCGCTAAATCCTGAAGTTGTGGTCAGTTTCAGAGGGGTAATGATGGCAAACGCTGTTAGTTCGCCGTCATTACCCACCACAAATTCCGGGCCATAGAATGTACAGCACAGAAATAGGCCACTTCGGCACAACTGGTCTGTGCCGGTGTTTATGCTCCACATGAGCCTCCTCCCACCCTACTTCATCTAACCCTATCAGCATGTCCTTCGATTCCTTTTGGACTCACCCACAAGTGGAAACATCTTCTCTACGTCTATCCTATCAAACCCCTTCATAATTTTAAAGACCTCTATCAGCCTTCTCTTTTCTAGAAAAAAGCCTGTTCAGTCTTTCCCGATAGGTATAACCTCACTGAACAACACTTAGTGCGGTTGTGGAATCTGTGAATAAAACAGCTCTGTGTCAGTTATATTCTATCCTTTTGTTTTATTTTAATCAAGTTCTAGTCCTTCTGGGGCTGTAGTTTTTATAGAGGTTTGAAGCAACGTTGAATAAATTAGCCAGAGACTGACTGAGTAACTCCATCCTCTAGCACCTCAGCACAGACCAGGACAGTGGCTGGACTTTTACTGAGAGCCCAGGGCTGTTTAGAAACTACGGGGGAAAAATTCAGTATCGCCCCGTTTGGGGCGCAATTATCGGCCGGGCGCAAAGATTAGCGCCTGGCTCTAATTATCGCTTCCGACTGCAAACTTGACTTTTATCGCCCCTGGAGGTGATTGGAGCGCTAAATCAGGCGCTTCACACCTGTCTTAAGGCGCAAAGGCCGAGGAGCGAGGCGCTAACTCAGAGCGCTGGCGAAGCTCATGTGATGTCAGTCAGCAATGGAACACAGACACAATGGCACCAGCCAGTTCTTAAAGGGGAGGGTTGATCTTGCTTTCCATCCACATCCTGCTCATTGCAGCCTTGAATCTCGGCCTGGAGAGACCTGTACATCAAATCTGCTGGAAAGAACAATGGAGAGAACCAGGGAAAGAGCTCAGAGTGCAACCCCCACAGTCTCTTCTAAATCGATACAAGGAAGGGCAAATCAAAATGAACCTGCAAAGTGCTGCTCAGTACCCAAAACTCCTTCACACAGCATTGAATCTCTCCAGAAGTCTCTCTCTCTCAGAATGCGTGGTTCAAAGATGTCACCAACAAAAAAGGCAGGAAGCGGTCGCCTTTAAATAGCGCTCCCCAACCTGTCGTTCCTAGCGGCAGGCGGTAAGGCAAGGGGCGCCACTCAATATCCGCACCGGGGCGTTGCACACTCGCCTGACGTCACGATCTGCCGGCGCAGGAGATCGTGGCGGTAGTGTTTAGCGCCGCCGCAAAATGTCTCGTTAATTTCGCGAGCGGCGCAAACATCGCCGCGCCCGGGCGCAAATTGCTTTGCGCCCCATTAGCGCCCTCTTAAGGCGCTAACGGGAGGCGCTACCAACTGAATTTTTCCCCCCTAGAAGTCTCAGGGAGGGGGAAGCACACAGATAGTGAAGGTGGGATTAAAGAAAGGGAACAAATGATCCCTCTTTTTCCTGCTCTTGTCTTGTTCAGTCTGTCCTCGGGCAAAAGCCAGGGTTCACCTTAAGTCGTGCGTCACTTCAATTTCTTTCACTCTGAATTAGTGGGGGAGTTCTCCACTGTTAATTAGCAAGAGGTGAAATCTCTTCAACACAGCTAGTGAGTGCCCCCTGCTGGTTAACTGGGGAACACAAGCAGAGGAATCAGTGTGTGGGCTAGAGGCTTTCATCCCTCCTGCCTGGGTGTTACACTCCAGCTGGGTGGAGAGCCGAGAGCTCATTCAGGCCGGGAGGATTGGACCCGTCTGATTGGATCCAACGGGCGGTTCCACCACACCTCGAGATTCTCCTCTCTAGGATCCACCCCAGGCCAGGCTTAGCACCCAAAGCAAAAAAGATTAGAAAACCTACTGCCAGCAGCATTGGTCAAACTCTGTTAAAAGGAAGACTTGCATTTCTACAGCGCCTTTCACAACCTCAGGACATCCCAGAGCGCTTTGCAGCAAATGAAGTACTTTTGAAGTGTCATCACCGTTGTAATGTAGAAATGCAGCAGTCAAATTGTGTACAGTAAGGTCCCACAAACAGCACTGAGATAATGACCAGATCATCTGTTTTAGTGATGTTGGCTGGGATAAATATTGGCCAGGACACTGGGGAGAACTCCCCATCTCTTCTTTGATAAAGTGTCATGGGATCTTTTACGAGCACCTGAGAGAGCAGACAGTTTTAACGTCTCATCCAAAAGACAGCACCTCCGACAGTGCAGAACTCCTGCAATGCTGCATTGGAGTATCAGCCTAAATTTCAGACTAAGAGGCGAGAGCACGACCCACTCAGCCACATCTGACCTAACACTTAATTTCTATACAGTAGTGGCATCGGCTACTGAGTGCAGGTTAAATGGAAGAGGTTACCTCAAGGTGGGACTTCTGATATTCTGCAGGACCTCGGGAAATTTCTGCGGCCTGAGACTACAGGCACAGGATATGAGGCCTCTCAATAAAATACTACATATAACTGGGGCTAATCACGAGGCTATTCATTGAAAAATATGGAGATTTTAAACCGCTTGAAAGCTATATATGGTGCTTGTGATTTCGGTTCCTGTGTGTGTTTAACTGTTTACAGACGGCACTTAACACCTAGATGTCCCACCTGACTTCCACCTGGCCAGGTGAGACGGATGGGTGTTAAGTGGCACAAGGCCAATAGCTACTGAACATTACCTGAATCTGAAAGGTTCAGTTTGACACCTAATTGCCATAGATTTGAAAAAACCGCTGCTTTTCACACCCAACAAACTTGACCTACCAAAATGGAGCTTTTGCAAATTCAGCTGACTGAGGAGTTGGGATCAATGGTGCTAAATAATCACCATGAATTTCAGTCTTTGTACATGTGTACTGTGCAAGGTGTGAAATGCAACGTGAATTAACAAACTGCAAATCAATGTGATTGGAAGATTGGTGCAATTGCCAACCTTTGACTCCAGAACAATTCATATTGGCACAGTTCAACGTCAAAATTGGGCAATTTACCAACCTATCCCTCAAATAAAATAAACCCTCATATCCCCAATGAACTATGCACTATCACATCCCGTACAGATTATTCACCATCACATCCCGCACGGACTGCTAACCATCACATAACACACGGACTGTTCGCCTTCACATCCCGCACGGACTGTTCACCATCACATCAGACATGGACTGTTCACCATCACATCCCGCACGGACTGTTCACCATCACATCCCGCACGGACTATTCACCATCACATCCCGCACAGACTGTTCAGCATCACATCCCGCACGGATTGTTCACCATCACATCCCGCACGGACTGTTCACCATCACATCCCGCACGGACTGTTCACCATCACGTCCCGCACAGACTGTTCACCATCACATCTCGCACGGATTATTCACCATCACATCCCGCACGGACTGTTCACCATCACATCCCGCACAGACTGTTCACCATCACATCCCGCACGGACTGTTCACCATCACATCCCGCACGGACTGTTCACCATCACATCCCGCACGGACTGTTCACCATCACATCCCGCACAGACTGTTCACCATCACATCCCGCACGGACTGTTCACCATCACATCCCGCACGGACTGTTCACCATCACATCCCGCACAGGACTGTTCACCATCACATCCCGCACGGACTGTTCACCATCACATCCCGCACGGACTGTTCACCATCACATCCCGCACGGACTGTTCACCATCACATCCCGCACGGACTGTTCACCATCACATCCCGCACGGACTGTTCACCATCACATCCCGCAAGGATTGTTCACCATGACATCCCGCACGGACTGTTCACCATCACATCCCGCACGGACTGTTCACCATCACATCCCGCACGGACTGTTCACCATCACATCACACACGGACTGTTAACAATCACATCCCTCACGGACTGTTCACCATCACATCCCGCACGGAATGTTCACCATCACATCCCGCACGGACTGTTCACCATCACATCCTGCACGGACTATGCACCATCACATCCCGCACGGACTATTCACCATCACATCCCGCACGGACTGTGCACCATCAGATCCCGCACGGACTGTTCACCATCACATCCCACACGGACTGTTCACCATCACATCGCGCACGGACTATTCACCATCACATCCCGCACGGACTGTTCACAATCACATCCCGCACGGACTTTTCACAATCACATCCCGCACAGACTGTTCACCATCACATACCGCACGGACTGTTCACCATCACATCCCACACGGACTGTTCAGAATCACATCCCACACAGACTGTTCACCATCACATCCCGCACGGACTGTTCACCATCACATCCCGACGGACTGTTCACCATCACATCCCGCACGACTGTTCACCATCACATCCCGCACGGACTGTTCACCATCACATCCCGCACGGACTGTTCACCATCACATCCCGCACGGACTGTTCACCATCACATCCCGCACGGACTGTTCACCATCACATCCCACACGGACTGTTCACCATCACATCCCGCACGGACTGTTCACCATCACATCCCGCACGGACTGTTCACCATCACATCCCGCACGGACTGTTCACCATGACATCCCGCACGGACTGTTCACCATCACATCCCGCACGGACTGTTCACCATCACATCCCGCACGGACTGTTCACCATCACATCCCGCACGGACTGTTCACCATCACATCCCGCACGGACTGTTCACCATCACATCCCGCACGGGACTGTTCACCATCACATCCCGCACGGACTGTGCACCATCACATCCCGCACGGACTGTTCACCATCACATCCCGCACGGACTGTTCACCATCACATCCCGCACGGACTGTTCACCATCACATCCCGCACGGACTGTTCACCATCACATCCCGCACGGACTGTTCACCATCACATCCCGCACGGACTGTTCACCATCACATCCCGCACGGACTGTTCACCATCACATCCCGCACGGACTGTTCACCATCACATCCCGCACGGACTGTTCACCATCACATCCCGCACGGACTGTTCACCATCACATCCCGCACGGACTGTTCACCATCACATCCCGCACGGACTGTTCACCATCACATCCCGCACGGACTGTTCACCATCACATCCCGCACGGACTGTTCACCATCACATCCCACACGGACTGTTCACCATCACATCCCGCACGGACTGTTCACCATCACATCCCGCACGGACTGTTCACCATCACATCCCGCACGGACTGTTCACCATCACATCCCGCACGGACTGTTCACCATCACATCCCGCACGGACTGTTCACCATCACATCCCGCACGGACTGTTCACCATCACATCCCGCACGGACTGTTCACCATCACATCCCGCACGGACTGTTCACCATCACATCCCGCACGGACTGTTCACCATCACATCCCGCACGGACTGTTCACCATCACATCCCGCACGGACTGTTCACCATCACATCCCGCACGGACTGTTCACCATCACATCCCGCACGGACTGTTCACCATCACATCCCGCACGGACTGTTCACCATCACATCCCGCACGGACTGTTCACCATCACATCCGCACGGACTGTTCACCATCACATCCCGCACGGACTGTTCACCATCACATCCCGCACGGACTGTTCACCATCACATCCTCACGGACTGTTCACCATCACATCCCGCACGGACTGTTCACCATCACATCCCGCACGGACTGTTCACCATCACATCACCCACGGACTGTTCACCATCACATCCCGCACGGACTGTTCACCATCACATCCCGCACGGACTGTTCACCATCACATCCCGCACGGACTGTTCACCATCACATCCCGCACGGACTGTTCACCATCACATCCCGCACGGACTGTTCACCATCACATCCCGCACGGACTGTTCACCATCACATCCCGCACGGACTGTTCACCATCACATCCCGCACGGACTGTTCACCATCACATCCCGCACGGACTGTTCACCATCACATCCCGCACGGACTGTTCACCATCACATCCCGCACGGACTGTTCACCATCACATCCCGCACGGACTGTTCACCATCACATCCCGCACGGACTGTTCACCATCACATCCCGCACGGACTGTTCACCATCACATCCCGCACGGACTGTTCACCATCACATCCCACACGACTGTTCACCATCACATCCCGCACGGACTGTTCACCATCACATCCCGCACGGACTGTTCACCATCACATCCCGCACGGACTGTTCACCATCACATCCCGCACGGACTGTTCACCATCACATCCCGCACGGACTGTTCACCATCACATCCCGCACGGACTGTTCACCATCACATCCCGCACGGACTGTTCACCATCACATCCCGCACGGACTGTTCACCATCACATCCCGCACGGACTGTTCACCATCACATCCCGCACGGACTGTTCACCATCACATCCCGCACGGACTGTTCACCATCACATCCCGCACGGACTGTTCACCATCACATCCCGCACGGACTGTTCACCATCACATCCTCACGGACTGTTCACCATCACATCCCGCACGGACTGTTCACCATCACATCCCGCACGGACTGTTCACCATCACATCCCGCACGGACTGTTCACCATCACATCCCGCACGGACTGTTCACCATCACATCCCGCACGGACTGTTCACCATCACATCCCGCACGGACTGTTCACCATCACATCCCGCACGGACTGTTCACCATCACATCCCGCACGGACTGTTCACCATCACATCCCGCACGGACTTTTCACCATCACATCCGCACAGGACTGTTCACCATCACATCCCGCACGGACTGTTCACCATCACATCCCGCACGGACTGTTCACCATCACATCCCGCACGGACTGTTCACCATCACATCCCGCACGGACTGTTCACCATCACATCCCTCACGGACTGTTCACCATCACATCCCGCACGGACTGTTCACCATCACATCCCGCACGGACTGTTCACCATCACATCCCGCACGGACTGTTCACCATCACATCCCGCACGGACTGTTCACCATCACATCCCGCACGGACTGTTCACCATCACATCCCGCACGGACTGTTCACCATCACATCCCGCACGGACTGTTCACCATCACATCCCACACGGACTGTTCACCATCACATCCCGCACGGACTGTTCACCATCACATCCCGCACGGACTGTTCACCATCACATCCCGCACGGACTGTTCACCATCACATCCCGCACGGACTGTTCACCATCACATCCCGCACGGACTGTTCACCATCACATCCCGCACGGACTGTTCACCATCACATCCCGCACGGACTGTTCACCATCACATCCCACACGGACTGTTCACCATCACATCCCGCACGGACTGTTCACCATCACATCCCGCACGGACTGTTCACCATCACATCCCTCACGGACTGTTCACCATCACATCCCGCACGGACTGTTCACCATCACATCCCGCACGGACTGTTCACCATCACATCCCGCACGGACTGTTCACCATCACATCCCGCACGGACTGTTCACCATCACATCCCGCACGGACTGTTCACCATCACATCCCGCACGGACTGTTCACCATCACATCCCGCACGGACTGTTCACCATCACATCCCGCACGGACTGTTCACCATCACATCCCGCACGGACTGTTCACCATCACATCCCGCACGGACTGTTCACCATCACATCCCGCACGGACTGTTCACCATCACATCCCGCACGGACTGTTCACCATCACATCCCGCACGGACTGTTCACCATCACATCCCGCACGGACTGTTCACCATCACATCCCGCACGGACTGTTCACCATCACATCCCGCACGGACTGTTCACCATCACATCCCGCACGGACTGTTCACCATCACATCCCGCACGGACTGTTCACCATCACATCCCGCACGGACTGTTCACCATCACATCCCGCACGGACTGTTCACCATCACATCCCGCACGGACTGTTCACCATCACATCCCGCACGGACTGTTCACCATCACATCCCGCACGGACTGTTCACCATCACATCCCGCACGGACTGTTCACCATCACATCCCGCACGGACTGTTCACCATCACATCCCGCACGGACTGTTCACCATCACATCCCGCACGGACTGTTCACCATCACATCCCGCACGGACTGTTCACCATCACATCCCACACGGACTGTTCACCATCACATCCCGCACGGACTGTTCACCATCACATCCCGCACGGACTGTTCACCATCACATCCCGCACGGACTGTTCACCATCACATCCCGCACGGACTGTTCACCATCACATCCCGCACGGACTGTTCACCATCACATCCCGCACGGACTGTTCACCATCACATCCCGCACGGACTGTTCACCATCACATCCCGCACGGACTGTTCACCATCACATCCCGCACGGACTGTTCACCATCACATCCCGCACGGACTGTTCACCATCACATCCCACACGGACTGTTCACCATCACATCCCGCACGGACTGTTCACCATCACATCCCGCACGGACTGTTCACCATCACATCCCGCACGGACTGTTCACCATCACATCCCGCACGGACTGTTCACCATCACATCCCGCACGGACTGTTCACCATCACATCCCGCACGGACTGTTCACCATCACATCCCGCACGGACTGTTCACCATCACATCCCGCACGGACTGTTCACCATCACATCCCGCACGGACTGTTCACCATCACATCCCGCACGGACTGTTCACCATCACATCCCGCACGGACTGTTCACCATCACATCCCGCACGGACTGTTCACCATCACATCCCGCACGGACTGTTCACCATCACATCCCGCACGGACTGTTCACCATCACATCCCGCACGGACTGTTCACCATCACATCCCGCACGGACTGTTCACCATCACATCCGCACGGACTGTTCACCATCACATCCCGCACGGACTGTTCACCATCACATCCCGCACGGACTGTTCACCATCACATCCCGCACGGACTGTTCACCATCACATCCCGCACGGACTGTTCACCATCACATCCCGCACGGACTGTTCACCATCACATCCCGCACGGACTGTTCACCATCACATCCCGCACGGACTGTTCACCATCACATCCCGCACGGACTGTTCACCATCACATCCCGCACGGACTGTTCACCATCACATCCCGCACGGACTGTTCACCATCACATCCCGCACGGACTGTTCACCATCACATCCCGCACGGACTGTTCACCATCACATCCCGCACGGACTGTTCACCATCACATCCCGCACGGACTGTTCACCATCACATCCCGCACGGACTGTTCACCATCACATCCCGCACGGACTGTTCACCATCACATCCCTCACGGACTGTTCACCATCACATCCCGCACGGACTGTTCACCATCACATCCCGCACGGACTGTTCACCATCACATCCCGCACAGGACTGTTCACCATCACATCCCGCACGGACTGTTCACCATCACATCCCGCACGGACTGTTCACCATCACATCCCGCACGGACTGTTCACCATCACATCCCGCACGGACTGTTCACCATCACATCCCGCACGGACTGTTCACCATCACATCCCGCACGGACTGTTCACCATCACATCCCACACGGACTGTTCACCATCACATCCCGCACGGACTATTCACCATCACATCCCGCACGGACTGTTCACCATCACATCCCGCACGGACTGTTCACCATCACATCCCGCACGGACTGTTCACCATCACATCCCGCACGGACTGTTCACCATCACATCCCGCACGGACTGTTCACCATCACATCCCGCACGAACTGTGCACCATCACATCCCGCACAGACTGTTCACCATCACATCCCACACGACTGTTCACCATCACATCCCGCACAGACTGTTCACCATCACATCCCGCACGGACTGTTCACCATCACATCGGACTGTTCACCATCACATCCCGCACGGACTGTTCACCATCACATCCCGCACGGACTGTTCACCATCACATCCCGCACGGACTGTTCACCATCACATCCCGCACGGACTGTTCACCATCACATCCCGCACGGACTGTTCACCATCACATCCCGCACGGACTGTTCACCATCACATCCCACACGGACTGTTCACCATCACATCCCGCACGGACTGTTCACCATCACATCCCGCACGGACTGTTCACCATCACATCCCGCACGGACTGTTCACCATCACATCCCGCACGGACTGTTCACCATCACATCCCGCACGGACTGTTCACCATCACATCCCGCACGGACTGTTCACCATCACATCCCGCACGGACTGTTCACCATCACATCCCGCACGGACTGTTCACCATCACATCCCGCACGGACTGTTCACCATCACATCCCGCACGGACTGTTCACCATCACATCCCGCACGGACTGTTCACCATCACATCCCGCACGGACTGTTCACCATCACATCCCGCACGGACTGTTCACCATCACATCCCGCACGGACTGTTCACCATCACATCCCGCACGGACTGTTCACCATCACATCCCGCACGGACTGTTCACCATCACATCCCGCACGGACTGTTCACCATCACATCCCGCACGGACTGTTCACCATCACATCCCGCACGGACTGTTCACCATCACATCCCGCACGGACTGTTCACCATCACATCCCGCACGGACTGTTCACCATCACATCCCGCACGGACTGTTCACCATCACATCCCGCACGGACTGTTCACCATCACATCCCGCACGGACTGTTCACCATCACATCCCGCACGGACTGTTCACCATCACATCCCGCACGGACTGTTCACCATCACATCCCGCACGGACTGTTCACCATCACATCCCGCACGGACTGTTCACCATCACATCCCGCACGGACTGTTCACCATCACATCCCGCACGGACTGTTCACCATCACATCCCGCACGGACTGTTCACCATCACATCCCTCACGGACTGTTCACCATCACATCCCTCACGGACTGTTCACCATCACATCCCGCACGGACTGTTCACCATCACATCCGCACGGACTGTTCACCATCACATCCCGCACGGACTGTTCACCATCACATCCCTCACGGACTGTTCACCATCACATCCCGCACGGACTGTTCACCATCACATCCCGCACGGACTGTTCACCATCACATCCCGCACGGACTGTTCACCATCACATCCCGCACGGACTGTTCACCATCACATCCCGCACGGACTGTTCACCATCACATCCCGCACGGACTGTTCACCATCACATCCCGCACGGACTGTTCACCATCACATCCCGCACGGACTGTTCACCATCACATCCCGCACGGACTGTTCACCATCACATCCCGCACGGACTGTTCACCATCACATCCCGCACGGACTGTTCACCATCACATCCCGCACGGACTGTTCACCATCACATCCCGCACGGACTGTTCACCATCACATCCCGCACGGACTGTTCACCATCACATCCCGCACGGACTGTTCACCATCACATCCCGCACGGACTGTTCACCATCACATCCCTCACGGACTGTTCACCATCACATCCCGCACGGACTGTTCACCATCACATCCCGCACGGACTGTTCACCATCACATCCCGCACGGACTGTTCACCATCACATCCCGCACGGACTGTTCACCATCACATCCCGCACGGACTGTTCACCATCACATCCCGCACGGACTGTTCACCATCACATCCCGCACGGACTGTTCACCATCACATCCCACACGGACTGTTCACCATCACATCCCGCACGGACTGTTCACCATCACATCCCGCACGGACTGTTCACCATCACATCCCGCACGGACTGTTCACCATCACATCCCGCACGGACTGTTCACCATCACATCCCACACGGACTGTTCACCATCACATCCCGCACGGACTGTTCACCATCACATCCCGCACGGACTATTCACCATCACATCCCGCACGGACTGTTCACCATCACATCCCGCACGGACTGTTCACCATCACATCCCGCACGGACTGTTCACCATCACATCCCGCACGGACTGTTCACCATCACATCCCGCACGGACTGTTCACCATCACATCCCGCACGGACTGTTCACCATCACATCCCGCACGGACTGTTCACCATCACATCCCTCACGGACTGTTCACCATCACATCCCGCACGGACTGTTCACCATCACATCCCACACGGACTGTTCACCATCACATCCCGCACGGACTGTTCACCATCACATCCCGCACGGACTGTTCACCATCACATCCCGCACGGACTGTTCACCATCACATCCCGCACGGACTGTTCACCATCACATCCCGCACGGACTGTTCACCATCACATCCCGCACGGACTGTTCACCATCACATCCCGCACGGACTGTTCACCATCACATCCCGCACGGACTGTTCACCATCACATCCCGCACGGACTGTTCACCATCACATCCCGCACGGACTGTTCACCATCACATCCGCACGGACTGTTCACCATCACATCCCGCACGGACTGTTCACCATCACATCCCGCACGGACTGTTCACCATCACATCCCGCACGGACTGTTCACCATCACATCCCGCACGGACTGTTCACCATCACATCCCGCACGGACTGTTCACCATCACATCCCGCACGGACTGTTCACCATCACATCCCGCACGGACTGTTCACCATCACATCCCGCACGGACTGTTCACCATCACATCCCGCACGGACTGTTCACCATCACATCCCGCACGGACTGTTCACCATCACATCCCACACGGACTGTTCACCATCACATCCCGCACGGACTGTTCACCATCACATCCCGCACGGACTGTTCACCATCACATCCCGCACGGACTGTTCACCATCACATCCCGCACGGACTGTTCACCATCACATCCGACACGGACTGTTCACCATCACATCCCGCACGGACTGTTCACCATCACATCCCGCACGGACTGTTCACCATCACATCCCGCACGGACTGTTCACCATCACATCCCGCACGGACTGTTCACCATCACATCCCGCACGGACTGTTCACCATCACATCCCGCACGGACTGTTCACCATCACATCCCGCACGGACTGTTCACCATCACATCCCTCACGGACTGTTCACCATCACATCCCGCACGGACTGTTCACCATCACATCCCTCACGGACTGTTCACCATCACATCCCGCACGGACTGTTCACCATCACATCCGCACGGACTGTTCACCATCACATCCCGCACGGACTGTTCACCATCACATCCCGCACGGACTGTTCACCATCACATCCCGCACGGACTGTTCACCATCACATCCGCACGGACTGTTCACCATCACATCCCGCACGGACTGTTCACCATCACATCCCGCACGGACTGTTCACCATCACATCCCGCACGGACTGTTCACCATCACATCCCGCACGGACTGTTCACCATCACATCCCGCACGGACTGTTCACCATCACATCCCGCACGGACTGTTCACCATCACATCCCGCACGGACTGTTCACCATCACATCCCGCACGGACTGTTCACCATCACATCCCGCACGGACTGTTCACCATCACATCCCGCACGGACTGTTCACCATCACATCCCGCACGGACTGTTCACCATCACATCCCGCACGGACTGTTCACCATCACATCCCGCACGGACTGTTCACCATCACATCCCGCACGGACTGTTCACCATCACATCCCACACGGACTGTTCACCATCACATCCCGCACGGACTGTTCACCATCACATCCCGCACGGACTGTTCACCATCACATCCCGCACGGACTGTTCACCATCACATCCCGCACGGACTGTTCACCATCACATCCCGCACGGACTGTTCACCATCACATCCCGCACGGACTGTTCACCATCACATCCCGCACGGACTGTTCACCATCACATCCCGCACGGACTGTTCACCATCACATCCGCACGGACTGTTCACCATCACATCCCGCACGGACTGTTCACCATCACATCCCGCACGGACTGTTCACCATCACATCCCGCACGGACTGTTCACCATCACATCCCGCACGGACTGTTCACCATCACATCCCGCACGGACTGTTCACCATCACATCCCGCACGGACTGTTCACCATCACATCCGCACGGACTGTTCACCATCACATCCCGCACGGACTGTTCACCATCACATCCCGCACGGACTGTTCACCATCACATCCCGCACGGACTGTTCACCATCACATCCCGCACGGACTGTTCACCATCACATCCCGCACGGACTGTTCACCATCACATCCCGCACGGACTGTTCACCATCACATCCCGCACGGACTGTTCACCATCACATCCCGCACGGACTGTTCACCATCACATCCCGCACGGACTGTTCACCATCACATCCCGCACGGACTGTTCACCATCACATCCCGCACGGACTGTTCACCATCACATCCCGCACGGACTGTTCACCATCACATCCCGCACGGACTGTTCACCATCACATCCCGCACGGACTGTTCACCATCACATCCCGCACGGACTGTTCACCATCACATCCCGCACGGACTGTTCACCATCACATCCCGCACGGACTGTTCACCATCACATCCCGCACGGACTGTTCACCATCACATCCCGCACGGACTGTTCACCATCACATCCCGCACGGACTGTTCACCATCACATCCCGCACGGACTGTTCACCATCACATCCCGCACGGACTGTTCACCATCACATCCCGCACGGACTGTTCACCATCACATCCCGCACGGACTGTTCACCATCACATCCCGCACGGACTGTTCACCATCACATCCCGCACGGACTGTTCACCATCACATCCCGCACGGACTGTTCACCATCACATCCCGCACGGACTGTTCACCATCACATCCCGCACGGACTGTTCACCATCACATCCCGCACGGACTGTTCACCATCACATCCCGCACGGACTGTTCACCATCACATCCCGCACGGACTGTTCACCATCACATCCCGCACGGACTGTTCACCATCACATCCCGCACGGACTGTTCACCATCACATCCCGCACGGACTGTTCACCATCACATCCCGCACGGACTGTTCACCATCACATCCCGCACGGACTGTTCACCATCACATCCCGCACGGACTGTTCACCATCACATCCCTCACGGACTGTTCACCATCACATCCCACATGGACTGTTCACCATCACATCCCGCACGGACTGTTCACCATCACATCCCACACGGACTGTTCACCATCACATCCCGCACGGACTGTTCACCATCACATCCCACACGGACTGTTCACCATCACATCCCGCACGGACTGTTCACCATCACATCCCGCACGGACTGTTCACCATCACATCCCGCACGGACTGTTCACCATCACATCCCTCACGGACTGTTCACCATCACATCCCGCACGGACTGTTCACCATCACATCCCACAGGACTGTTCACCATCACATCCCGCACGGACTGTTCACCATCACATCCCTCACGGACTGTTCACCATCACATCCCGCACGGACTGTTCACCATCAAATCCCGCACGGACTGTTCACCATCACATCCCGCACGGACTGTTCACCATCACATCCCGCACGGACTGTTCACCATCACATCCCGCACGGACTGTTCACCATCACATCCCGCACGACTGTTCACCATCACATCCCGCACGGACTGTTCACCATCACATCCCTCACGGACTGTTCACCATCACATCCCGCACGGACTGTTCACCATCACATCCCGCACGGACTGTTCACCATCACATCCCGCACGGACTGTTCACCATCACATCCCGCACGGACTGTTCACCATCACATCCCACACGGACTGTTCACCATCACATCCCGCACGGACTGTTCACCATCACATCCCGCACGGACTGTTCACCATCACATCCCGCACGGACTGTTCACCATCACATCCCGCACGGACTGTTCACCATCACATCCCGCACGGACTGTTCACCATCACATCCCGCACGGACTGTTCACCATCACATCCGCACGGAATGTTCACCATCACATCCCGCACGGAATGTTCACCATCACATCCCATACGGACTGTTCAGAATCACATCGCGCATGGACTGTTCACCATCAGATCCCGCACGGACTGCTCACAATCACATCCTTGATGGACTGTTCACCATCACATCCCACACGGACTGTTCACCATCACATCCCGCACGGACTGTTCACCATCACATCCTGCACGGACTGTTCACAATCACATCCTTAACGGACTGTTCACCATCACATCCCGCACGGACTGTTCACCATGACATCCCACACGGACTGTTCACCATGACATCCCGCACGGACTGTTCACCATCACATCCCGCACGGACTGTTCACCATCACATCCCACAAGGACTGTTCACCATCACATCCCGCACAGACTGTTCACCATCACATCCTGCACGGACTGTTCACCATCACATCCTGCACGGACTGTTCACCATCACATCTCGCACAATCCATTCACCATCACATCCCACACGGACAGTTCACCATCACATCCCGCAGGAACTGTTCACCATCACATCCCGCATGGAATTTTCACCATCAAATCCCGCACGGACTGTTAACAATCACATCCTTAACGGACTGTTCACCATCACATCGCGCATGGACTGTTCACCATCAGATCCCGAACAAACTGTTCACCATCACAACCCGCACGGACTGTTCACCATCACATCCCGCACGGAATGTTCACCATCACATCCCGCACGGACTGTTCAGAATCACATCGCGCATGGACTGTTCACCATCAGATCCCGCATGGACTGTTCACCAGCACATCCCGCACGGACTGTTCACCATCACATCCCGCACGGACTGTTCACCATCACATCCCGCATGGACTGTTCACCATCACATCCCGCACGGACTGTTCACCATCACATCCCGCACGGACTGTTCACCATGACGTCCCGCACGGACTGTTCACCATCACATCCCGCACGGACTGTTCACCATCACATCCCACACGGACTGTTCACCATCACATCCCGCACGGACTGTTCACCATCACATCCCGCACAGACTGTTCACCATCACATCCTGCACGGACTGTTCACCATCACATCCCGCACGGAATGTTCACCATCACATCTCGAACAATCCATTCACCATCACATCCCGCATGGAATTTTAACCATCAAATCCCGCACGGACTGTTCACAATCACATCCTTAACGGACTGTTCACCATCACATCCCGCATGGAATTTTAACCATCAAATCCCGCACGGACTGTTCACAATCACATCCTTAACGGACTGTTCACCATCACATCCCGCACGGACTGTTCACCATCACATCTCGCACAATCCATTCACCATCACATCCCGCACGGACTGTTCACCATCACATCCCACACGGACTGTTCAGAATCACATCGCGCATGGACTGTTCACCATCACATCCCGCACGGAATGTTCACCATCACATCCCGCAAGGACTGTTCACCATCACATCCCGCACGGACTGTTCACCATCACATCCCGCACGGAATGTTCACCATCACATCCGACACGGACTGTCCACCATCACATCCCGCACGGACTGTTCACCATCACATCCCGCACGGAATTTTCACCATCAAATCCCGCACGGACTATTCACCATCACATCCCGCATGGACTGTTCACCATCACATCCCACACGGACTGTTCACCATCAAATCCCGCACGGGCTATTCACCATCACATCTCGCACGGACTATTCACCATCAAATCCCGCACGGGCTATTCACAATCACATCCCGCATGGACTATTCACCATCACATCCCACACGGACTGTTCACCATCACATCCCTCACAGTCCGATAACCATCAAATCCCGCACGGACTGTTCACCATCACATCCCGCACGGAATTTTCACCATCAAATCCCGCACGGACTATTCACCATCACATCCCGCACAGACTGTTTACCGTCACATCTCGCACGGACTGTTCACCATCACATCCCGCACGGACTGTTCACCATCACATCCCTCACGGAATGGTCACCATCACATCCCGCACGGACTGATCACCATCACATCCCGCACGGACTGTTCACCATCACATCCTTGACGGACAGTTCACCATCACATCCCGCACGGACTGTTCACCATCACATCCCACACGGACTGTTCACCATCACATCCCGCACGGACTGTTCACCATCACATCCTGCACGGACTGTTCACAATCACATCCTTGACGGACAGTTCACCATCACATCCCGCACGGACTGTTCACCATCATATCCCACATGGACTGTTCACCATCACATCTCGCACAATCTGTTCACCATCACGTCACACACAAACTGTTCACCATCACATCCCGCACGGACTGTTCACCATCACATCCCGCACGGACTGTTCACCATCACATCCCGCACGGACTGTTCACCATCACATCCCGCATGGACTGTTCACCATCAGATCCCGGACGGACTGTTCACAATCACATCCTTGACGGGCTATTCACCTTCATATCCCACAAGGACTGTTCACCATCACATCCCGTACGGACTGTTCACCATCACATCCCGCACGGACTGTTCACCATAACATCACGCACGGACTGTTCACCATGACATCCCACACGGACTGTTCACCATCACATCCCACACGGACTGTTCACCATCACATCCCGCACAGACTGTTCACCATCACATCCCGCAAGGACTGTTCACAATCACATCCCGCACAGACTGTTCACCATGACATCCCACAAGGACTGTTCACCATCACATCCGGCACGGACTGTTCACCATCACATCCCACATGGCCTGTTCACCATCACATCCCGCACGGACTGTTCACCATCACATCCCGCACGGACTGTTCACTATCACATCCCGCACGGTCTGTTCACAATCACATCCCACACGGGCAGTTCATCATCACATCCCTCACGGGCTGCTCACCATCACAACCCGCACGGACTATTCACCATCACATCCTGCACGGAACTTTCACCATTAAATCCCGCACGGACTATTCACCATCACATCCCGCACGGACTGTTCACCATCACATCCCACACGGACTGTTCACCATCAAATCCCGCACGGGCTATTCACCATCACATCCCGCACGGACTATTCACCATCACATCCCACACGGACTGTTCACCATCAAATCCCGCACGGGCTATTCACCATCACATCCCGCACGGACTATTCACCATCAAATCCCGCACGGGCTATTCACCATCACATCCCGCACGGACTATTCACCATCAAATCCCGCACGGGCTATTCACCATCACATCCCGCACGGACTATTCACCATCACATCCCGCACGGACTATTCACCATCACATCCCTCACGGACTGTTCACCATCACATCCCTCACGGACTGTTCACCATCACATCCCTCACGGACTGTTCACCATCACATCACACACGGACTGTTCACCATCACATCCCTCACAGACCGATAACCATCACATCCCGCATGGATTGTTGACCAGCACATCCCGCACGGACTGTTCACCATCACATCCCGCACGGAATTTTCCCCATCAAATCCCGCACGGACTGTTCACCTTCACATCCCGCACGGAATTTTCACCATCAAATCCCGCACGGACTCTTCACCATCACATCTCGCACGGACTGTTCACCATCACATCCCGCACGGACTGTTCACCATCACATCCCTCACGGAATGTTCACCATCACATCCCGCACGGACTGTTCACCATCACATCCCGCACGGACTGTTCACCATCACATCCCGCACGGAATGTTCACCATCACATCCGACACGGACTGTTCACAATCACATCCCTCACGGACTGTTCACCATCACATCCCGCACGGACTGTTCACCATGACATCCCACACGGACTTTTCACAGTCACATCCCGCACGGACTGTTCACCATCACATCCCGCACGGACTGTTCACAATCACATCCCGCACGGACTGTTCACCATCACATCCTGCACGGACTGTTCACCATCACATCACACACGGACTGTTCACCATCACATCACACACGGACTGTTCACCATCACATCACACACGGACTGTTCACCATCACATCCCGCACGGACTGTTCACCATCACATCCCGCACGGACTATTCACCATCACATCCTGCATGGACTGTTCACCATCACATCCCTCACGGGCTGCTCACCATCACATCCCGCATGGACTGTTCACCATCACATTCCTCACGGACTGTTCACCATCACATCACACATGGACTGTTCACCATCACTTCCCGCACGGACTGTTCACCATCACATCACACATGGACTGTTCAACTTCACATCCCGCACGGGCTGTTCACCATCACATCCCGCACGGACTGTTCACCATCACATCCTGCATGGACTGTTCACCATCACATCCCGCACAGACATTCACCATCACATCCCGCACGGAATTTTCACCATCAAATCCCGCACGGACTATTCACCATCACATCCCTCACGGACTGTTCACCATCACATCCCTCACGGACTGTTCACCATCACATCCCTCACGGACTGTTCACCATCACATCACACACGGACTGTTCACCATCACATCCCTCACAGACCGATAACCATCACATCCCACACGGATTGTTGACCAGCACATCCCACACGGACTGTTCACCATCACATCCCGCACGGACTGTTCACCATCACAT
The DNA here is from genome assembly GCA_030390025.1 of Squalus acanthias. Taxonomy (NCBI): domain Eukaryota; kingdom Metazoa; phylum Chordata; class Chondrichthyes; order Squaliformes; family Squalidae; genus Squalus; species Squalus acanthias. The sequence continues at coordinate 41,162,297 of CM059433.1, read as the reverse complement.
CCCGCACGGACTGTTCACCATCACATCCCTCACGGAATGTTCACCATCACATCCCGCACGGACTGTTCACAATCACATCCTGCACGGACTGTTCACCATCACATCCCGCACGGACTGTTCACCATCACATCCCGCATGGACTGTTCACCATCACATCCCGCACGGACTGTTCACCATCACATCCCGCATGGACTATTCACCATCACATCCCACACGGACTGTTCTACATCACATCCCGCACAGACTGTTCACCATCACATCCTGCACGGACTGTTCACAATCACATCCTTGACGGTCTGTTCACCATCACATCCTGCAGAGACTGTTCACCATCACATCCCACACGGACTGTTCACCATCACATCCCGCACAGACTGTTCACCATGACATCCCGCATGGACTGTTAACCATCACATCCCGCACAGACTGTTCACCATCACATCCCGCACGGACTGTTCACCATCACATCACACATGGACTGTTCACCATCACATCCTGCACGGACTGTTCACCATCACATCACACACGGACTATTCACCATCATAACCCGCACAGACTATTCACCATCACATCACACACAGACTGTTCACCATCACATCCCGCATGGACTGTTCACCATCACATCCCGCACGGACTGTTCACCATCACATCCCGCACGGACTGTTCACCATCACATCCCACAAGGACTGTTCACCATCACATCCCGCACGGACTGTTCACCATCACATCCCACACGGACTATTCACCATCACCTCCCGCACGGACTGTTCACCATCACATCCCGCGCAGACTGTTCACCATCACATCCCGCGCGGACTGTTCACCATCACATCCCGCGCGGACTGTTCACCATCACATCCCGCTCGGACTGTTCACAATCACATCCCGCGCGGACTGTTCACCATCACATCACAAACGGACTGTTCACCATCACATCCCTCACGGTCTGTTCACCATCACATCACAAACGGACTCTTCACCATCACATCCAGCACGAACTGTTCACCATCATATCCCGCACGGACTGTTCACAATCACGTCCCTGAATGACTCTTCACCATCACATCCCGCACGGACTATTCACCATCACATCCCCCACAATCTGTTCACCAACACATCCCGCACAATCTGTTCACCAACACATCACACCTGGACTGTTCACCATCACATCCCACACGGACTGTTCACCATCACATCCCGCACAATCTGTTCACCAACACATCACACCTGGACTGTTCACCATCACATCCCACACGGACTGTTCGCCATTACATCCCACACGGACTGTTCACCATCACATCCCACATGGCCTGTTCACCATCACATCCTGCACGGACTGTTCACCATCACATTCCGCACAATCTGTTCACCATCACATCCCACACGGACTGTTCACCATCACATCACACATAGACTATTCACCATCACATCCTGCACAGACTGTTCACCATCACATCCCAATGGACTGTTCACCATCACATTCCTCACGGACTGTTCACCAGCACATCACACATGGCCTGTTCACCATCACTTCCCGCACGGACTGTTCACCATCACATCACACATGGACTGTTCAACTTCACATCCCGCACGGGCTGTTCACCATCACATCCCGCACGGACTGTTCACCATCACATCCTGCATGGACTGTTCACCATCACATCCCGCACAGACATTCACCATCACATCCCGCACGGAATTTTCACCATCAAATCCCGCACGGACTATTCACCATCACATCCCTCACGGACTGTTCACCATCACATCCCGCATGGACTATTCACCATCACATCCCACACGGACTGTTCTACATCACATCCCGCACAGACTGTTCACCATCACATCCTGCACGGACTGTTCACAATCACATCCTTGACGGTCTGTTCACCATCACATCCTGCAGAGACTGTTCACCATCACATCCCACACGGACTGTTCACCATCACATCCCGCACAGACTGTTCACCATGACATCCCGCACGGACTGTTCACCATCACATCCCGCACAGACTGTTCACCATCACATCCCGCACGGACTGTTCACCATCACATCACACATGGACTGTTCACCATCACATCCTGCACGGACTGTTCACCATCACATCACACACGGACTATTCACCATCATAACCCGCACAGACTATTCACCATCACATCACACACAGACTGTTCACCATCACATCCCGCATGGACTGCTCACCATCACATCCCGCACGGACTGTTCACCATCACATCCCGCACGGACTGTTCACCATCACATCCCACAAGGACTGTTCACCATCACATCCCGCACGGACTGTTCACCATCACATCCCACACGGACTATTCACCATCACCTCCCGCACGGACTGTTCACCATCACATCCCGCGCAGACTGTTCACCATCACATCCCGCGCGGACTGTTCACCATCACATCCCGCGCGGACTGTTCACCATCACATCCCGCTCGGACTGTTCACAATCACATCCCGCGCGGACTGTTCACCATCACATCACAAACGGACTGTTCACCATCACATCCCTCACGGTCTGTTCACCATCACATCACAAACGGACTCTTCACCATCACATCCAGCACGAACTGTTCACCATCATATCCCGCACGGACTGTTCACAATCACGTCCCTGAATGACTCTTCACCATCACATCCCGCACGGACTGTTCACCATCACATCCCCCACAATTTGTTCACCAACACATCCCGCACAATCTGTTCACCAACACATCACACCTGGACTGTTCACCATCACATCCCACACGGACTGTTCACCATCACATCCCGCACAATCTGTTCACCAACACATCACACCTGGACTGTTCACCATCACATCCCACACGGACTGTTCGCCATTACATCCCACACGGACTGTTCACCATCACATCCCACATGGCCTGTTCACCATCACATCCTGCACGGACTGTTCACCATCACATTCCGCACAATCTGTTCACCATCACATCCCACACGGACTGTTCACCATCACATCACACATAGACTATTCACCATCACATCCTGCACAGACTGTTCACCATCACATCCCAATGGACTGTTCACCATCACATTCCTCACGGACTGTTCACCAGCACATCACACATGGCCTGTTCACCATCACTTCCCGCACGGACTGTTCACCATCACATCACACATGGACTGTTCAACTTCACATCCCGCACGGGCTGTTCACCATCACATCCCGCACGGACTGTTCACCATCACATCCTGCATGGACTGTTCACCATCACATCCCGCACAGACATTCACCATCACATCCCGCACGGAATTTTCACCATCAAATCCCGCACGGACTATTCACCATCACATCCCTCACGGACTGTTCACCATCACATCCCTCACGGACTGTTCACCATCACATCCCGCACAGACATTCACCATCACACCCCGCACGGAATTTTCACCATCAAATCCCGCACGGACTATTCACCATCACATCCCGCACAGACTGTTCACCGTCACATCTCGCAAGGACTGTTCACCATCACATCCCGCACGGACTGTTCACCATCACATCCCTCACGGAATGTTCACCATCACATCCCGCACGGACTGTTCACCATCACTTCCCGCACGGACTGTTCACCATCACATCTCGCACGGACTGTTCACCATCACATCCCGCACGGACTGTTCACCATCACATCCCGCACGGACTGTTCACCATCACATCCAGCACGGACTGTTCACCATCACATCCCGCACGGAATGTTCACCATCACATCCCACACGGATTATTCACCATTATATCCCACACGGACTGTTCACCATCAGATCCCGCACGAACTGTTCACCATTATATCCCGCACGGAATGTTCACCATCACATCCTGTTCGGACTGTTCACCATAATATGCCGCACGGACTATTCACCATTATATCCCGCACAGACTGTTCACCATCACATCCCGCATGGATTGTTCACCATCACATCCCACATGGACTGTTCACCCTCACATCCCTCACGGACGGTTCACCATCACATCCCGCACGGAATGTTCACCATCACATCCCGCATGGACTGTTCACCATCACATCCCGCACGGACTGTTCACCATAACATCACGCACGGACTGTTCACCATCACATCCCGCACAGACATTCACCATCACATCCCGCACGGAATTTTCACCATCAAATCCCGCACGGAATTTTCACCATCAAATCCCGCATGGACTATTCACCATCACATCCCTCACGGACTGTTCACCATCACATCCCTCACGGACTGTTCACCATCACATCCCGCGCGGACTGTTCACCATCACATCCCGCTCGGACTGTTCACAATCACATCCCGCGCGGACTGTTCACCATCACATCACAAACGGACTGTTCACCATCACATCCCTCACGGTCTGTTCACCATCACATCACAAACGGACTGTTCACCATCACATCCAGCACGAACTGTTCACCATCATATCCCGCACGGACTGTTCACAATCACGTCCCTGAATGACTCTTCACCATCACATCCCGCACGGACTGTTCACCATCACATCCCCCACAATCTGTTCACCAACACATCCCGCACAATCTGTTCACCAACACATCACACCTGGACTGTTCACCATCACATCCCACACGGACTGTTCACCATCACATCCCGCACAATCTGTTCACCAACACATCAACAGATGTTCACCATCACATCCCAATGGACGGTCACATCACATCCCTCACAGACCGATAACCTTCACATCCCGCACGGATTGTTGACCAGCAGATCCACACGGATGTTCACCATCACATCCCGAGGAATTTTCACATCCCCACGGACTGTTCACCATCACATCCCGCACGGACTGTTCACCATCACATCCCGCACGGACTGTTCACCATCACATCCCGCACGGACTGTTCACCATCACATCCCGCACGGACTGTTCACCATCACATCCCGCACGGACTGTTCACCATCACATCCCGCACGGACTGTTCACCATCACATCCCGCACGGACTGTTCACCATCACATCCCGCACGGATTGTTCACCATCACAGCCCGCACGGACTGTTCACCATCACATCCCGCACGGACTGTTCACCATCACATCCCGCACGGACTGTTCACCATCACATCCCGCATGGACTGTTCACCATCAGATCCCGGTCGGACTGTTCACAATCACATCCTTGACGGGCTATTCACCTTCATATCCCACAAGGACTGTTCACCATCACATCCCGCACGGACTGTTCACAATCACATCCTGCACGGACTGTTCACCATCACATCCCGCACGGACTGTTCACCATCACATCCCGCACGGACTGTTCACCATCACATCTCGCACAATCTGTTCACCATCACATCATACACCAACTGTGCACCATCACATCCCTCAAGGACTGTTCACCATCACATCCCGCACGGACAGTTCACCATCACATCCCGCACGGACTGTTCACCATCACATCCTGCACAATCTGTTCACCATCACATCCCGCACGGACTGTTCACCATCACATCATACACAGACTATTCACCATCACATCCCGCACGGACAGTTCACCATCACATCCTGCACGACTGTTCACCATCACATCCCGCACGGACTGTTCACCATCACATCCTCACAGACTGTTCACCATCACATCCTGCACGGACTGTTCACCATCACATCCCACACGGACTGTTCACCATCACATCCTGCACGGACTGTTCACCATCACATCCCACAGGACTGTTCACCATCACATCCCGCACGGACTGTTCACCATCACATCCCGCACGGACTGTTCACCATCACATCCCGCACGGACTGTTCACCATCACATCCCGCACGGACTGTTCACCATCACATCCGCACGATCTGTTCACCATCACATCCCGCACGGACTGTGCACCATCACATCCTCACGGACAGTTCACCATCACATCCCGCACGGACTGTTCACCATCACATCCCGCACGGACTGTTCACCATCACATCCTGCACGACTGTTCACCATCACATCCCGCACGGACTGTTCACCATCACATCCCGCACGGACTGTTCACCATCACATCCCGCACGGACTGTTCACCATCACATCCCGCACGGACTGTTCACCATCACATCCCGCACGGACTGTTCACCATCACATCCCGCACGGACTGTTCACCATCACATCCCGCACGGACTGTTCACCATCACATCCCGCACGGACTGTTCACCATCACATCCCGCACGGACTGTTCACCATCACATCCCGCACGGACTGTTCACCATCACATCCCGCACGGACTGTTCACCATCACATCCCTCACGGACTGTTCACCATCACATCCCGCACGGACTGTTCACCATCACATCCCGCACGACTGTTCACCATCACATCCGCACGGACTGTTCACCATCACATCCCGCACGGACTGTTCACCATCACATCCCGCACGGACTGTTCACCATCACATCCCGCACGGACTGTTCACCATCACATCCCGCACGGACTGTTCACCATCACATCCTCACGGACTGTTCACCATCACATCCCGCACGGACTGTTCACCATCACATCCCGCACGGACTGTTCACCATCACATCCGCACGGACTGTTCACCATCACATCCCGCACGGACTGTTCACCATCACATCCCGCACGGACTGTTCACCATCACATCCCGCACGGACTGTTCACCATCACATCCCGCACGGACTGTTCACCATCACATCCCGCACGGACTGTTCACCATCACATCCGCACGGACTGTTCACCATCACATCCCGCACGGACTGTTCACCATCACATCCCGCACGGACTGTTCACCATCACATCCCGCACGGACTGTTCACCATCACATCCCGCACGGACTGTTCACCATCACATCCCGCACGGACTGTTCACCATCACATCCCGCACGGACTGTTCACCATCACATCCCGCACGGACTGTTCACCATCACATCCCGCACGGACTGTTCACCATCACATCCAGCACGGACTGTTCACAATCACATCCGCACGGACTGTTCACCATCACATCCCGCACGGACTGTTCACCATCACATTTCGCACAATCTGTTCACCATCACATCACACACGAACTGTTCACCATCACATCCCGCACGGATTGTTCACCATCACAGCCCGCACGGACTGTTCACCATCACATCCCGCACGGACTGTTCACCATCACATCCCGCACGGACTGTTCACCATCACATCCCGCATGGACTGTTCACCATCAGATCCCGGACGGACTGTTCACAATCACATCCTTGACGGGCTATTCACCTTCATATCCCACAAGGACTGTTCACCATCACATCCCGCACGGACTGTTCACCATCACATCCCGCACGGACTGTTCACCATCACATCCCGCACGGACTGTTCACCATCACATCCCGCACGGACTGTTCACCATCACATCTCGCACAATCTGTTCACCATCACATCATACACCAACTGTGCACCATCACATCCCTCAAGGACTGTTCACCATCACATCCCGCACGGACAGTTCACCATCACATCCCGCACGGACTGTTCACCATCACATCCTGCACGACTGTTCACCATCACATCCCGCACGGACTGTTCACCATCACATCCGCACGGACTGTTCACCATCACATCCCGCACGGACTGTTCACCATCACATCCTGCACGGACTGTTCACCATCACATCCCGCACGGACTGTTCACCATCACATCCTCACAGACTGTTCACCATCACATCCTGCACGGACTGTTCACCATCACATCCACACGGACTGTTCACCATCACATCCCGCACGGACTGTTCACCATCACATCCCACAAGGACTGTTCACCATCACATCCCGCACGGACTGTTCACCATCACATCCCGCACGGACTGTTCACCATCACATCCCGCACGGACTGTTCACCATCACATCCCGCACGGACTGTTCACCATCACATCCGCACGGACTGTTCACCATCACATCCTACACGGACTGTTCACCATCACATCCCTCAAGGACTGTTCACCATCACATCCCGCACGGACTGTTCACCATCACATCCCGCACGGACTGTTCACCATCACATCCTGCACAATCTGTTCACCATCACATCCCGCACGGACTGTTCACCATCACATCATACACAGACTATACACCATCACATCCCGCACGGACAGTTCACCATCACATCCCGCACGGACTATTCACCATCACATCCTGCACAATCTGTTCACCATCACATCCCGCACGGACTGTTCACCATCACATCATACACAGACTATTCACCATCACATCCTGCATGGACTGTTCCCCATCACCTCACAAACGGACTGTTCACCATCACATCCCGCACGGGCTGTTCACCATCACATCCCGCACGGACTATTCACCATCACATCCCACACGGACTATTCAGCATCACATCCTGCACAGGCTGTTCACCATCACATCCCACACGACTGTTCATCATCACATCCTGCACAGACTATTCACCATCACATCCCGCACGGACTGTTCACCATCACATCCCGCACGGACTGTTCACCATCACATCCCGCACGGACTGTTCACCATCCGATCCCGCACGGACAGTTCACCATCACATTCCTCACGGACTGTTCACCATCAGATCCCGCACGGACTGTTCACAATCACATCCTTGACGGACTGTGCACCATCACATACCGCACGGACTGTTCACAATCACATCCTTGACGGACTGTGCACCATCACATCCCGCACGGACTGTTCACAATCACATCCTTGACGGACTGTGCACCATCACATCCCGCACGGACTGTTCACAATCACATCCTTGACGGACTGTTCACCATCACATCCCGCACGGACTGTTCACCATCACATCCCGCATGGACTGTTCACCATCACATCCCGCACGGACTGTTCACAATCACATCCTTGACGGACTGTTCACCATCACATCCCGCACGGACTGTTCACCATCACATCCCGCACGGACTATTCACCATCACATCCCACACGGACTGTTCTACATCACGTCCCGCACAGACTGTTCACCATCACATCCTGCACGGACTGTTCACAATCACATCCTTGACGGTCTGTTCACCATCACATCCCGCAAGGACTGTTCACCATCACATCCCGCACAGACTGTTCACCATCACATTTCGCACAATCTGTTCACCATCACATCACACACGAACTGTTCACCATCACATCCCGCACGGATTGTTCACCATCACAGCCCGCACGGACTGTTCACCATCACATCCCGCACGGACTGTTCACCATCACATCCCGCACGAACTGTTCACCATCACATCCCGCATGGACTGTTCACCATCAGATCCCGGACGGACTGTTCACAATCACATCCTTGACGGGCTATTCACCTTCATATCCCACAAGGACTGTTCACCATCACATCCCGCACGGACTGTTCACCATCACATCCCGCACGGACTGTTCACCATCACATCCCGCACGGACTGTTCACCATCACATCCCGCACGGACTGTTCACCATCACATCTCGCACAATCTGTTCACCATCACATCATACACCAACTGTGCACCATCACATCCCTCAAGGACTGTTCACCATCACATCCCGCACGGACAGTTCACCATCACATCCCGCACGGACTGTTCACCATCACATCCTGCACAATCTGTTCACCATCACATCCCGCACGGACTGTTCACCATCACATCATACACAGACTATTCACCATCACATCCCGCACGGACAGTTCACCATCACATCCTGCACAATCTGTTCACCATCACATCCCGCACGGACTGTTCACCATCACATCATACACAGACTATTCACCATCACATCCTGCATGGACTGTTCCCCATCACCTCACAAACGGACTGTTCACCATCACATCCTTGACGGGCTATTCACCTTCATATCCCACAAGGACTGTTCACCATCACATCCCGCACGGACTGTTCACCATCACATCCCGCACGGACTGTTCACCATCACATCCCGCACGGACTGTTCACCATCACATCCCGCACGGACTGTTCACCATCACATCTCGCACAATCTGTTCACCATCACATCATACACGAACTGTGCACCATCACATCCCTCAAGGACAGTTCACCATCTGATCCCGCACGGACAGTTCACCATCACATCCCGCACGGACTGTTCACCATCACATCCTGCACAATCTGTTCACCATCACATCCCGCACGGACTGTTCACCATCACATCATACACAGACTATACACCATCACATCCCGCACGGACAGTTCACCATCACATCCCGCACGGACTATTCACCATCACATCCTGCACAATCTGTTCACCATCACATCCCGCACGGACTGTTCACCATCACATCATACACAGACTATTCACCATCACATCCTGCATGGACTGTTCCCCATCACCTCACAACGGACTGTTCACCATCACATCCCGCACGGGCTGTTCACCATCACATCCCGCACGGACTATTCACCATCACATCCCACACGGACTATTCAGCCATCACATCCTGCACAGGCTGTTCACCATCACATCCCACACGACTGTTCACCATCACATCCTGCACAGACTATTCACCATCACATCCCGCACGGACTGTTCACCATCACATCCCGCACGGACTGTTCACCATCACATCCCGCACGGACTGTTCACCATCACATCCCTCACGGACTGTTCACCATCACATCCCGCACGGACTGTTCACCATCACATCCCGCACGGACTGTTCACCATCACATCCCGCACGGACTGTTCACCATCACATCCCGCACGGACTGTTCACCATCACATCCGCACGACTGTTCACCATCACATCCGCACGACTGTTCACCATCACATCCCTCACGGACTGTTCACCATCACATCCCGCACGGACAGTTCACCATCACATCCCGCACGGACTATTCACCATCACATCCTGCACGACTGTTCACCATCACATCCCGCACGGACTGTTCACCATCACATCCGCACGGACTGTTCACCATCACATCCCGCACGGACTGTTCACCATCACATCCCGCACGGACTGTTCACCATCACATCCCGCACGGACTGTTCACCATCACATCATACACAGACTATTCACCATCACATCCTGCATGGACTGTTCCCCATCACCTCACAAACGGACTGTTCACCATCACATCCTTGACGGGCTATTCACCTTCATATCCCACAAGGACTGTTCACCATCACATCCCGCACGGACTGTTCACCATCACATCCTGCACGGACTGTTCACCATCACATCCCGCACGGACTGTTCACCATCACATCCCGCACGGACTGTTCACCATCACATCTCGCACAATCTGTTCACCATCACATCATACACGAACTGTGCACCATCACATCCCTCAAGGACAGTTCACCATCCGATCCCGCACGGACAGTTCACCATCACATCCCGCACGGACTGTTCACCATCACATCCTGCACAATCTGTTCACCATCACATTCCGCACGGACTGTTCACCATCACATCATACACAGACTATACACCATCACATCCCGCACGGACAGTTCACCATCACATCCCGCACGGACTATTCACCATCACATCCTGCACAATCTGTTCACCATCACATCCCGCACGGACTGTTCACCATCACATCATACACAGACTATTCACCATCACATCCTGCATGGACTGTTCCCCATCACCTCACAAACGGACTGTTCACCATCACATCCCGCACGGGCTGTTCACCATCACATCCCGCACGGACTATTCACCATCACATCCCACACGGACTATTCAGCATCACATCCTGCACAGGCTGTTCACCATCACATCCCACACGACTGTTCACCATCACATCCTGCACAGACTATTCACCATAACATCCCGCACGGACTGTTCACCATCACATCCCGCACGGAATTTTCCCCATCAAATCCCGCACGGACTGTTCACCATCACATCCCGCACGGAATTTTCACCATCAAATCCCGCACGGACTATTCACCATCACATCCCGCACAGACTGTTCACCGTCACATCTCGCACGGACTGTTCACCATCACATCCCGCACGGACTGTTCACCATCACATCCCTCACGGAATGTTCACCATCACATCCCGCACGGACTGTTCACCATCACATCCCGCACGGACTGTTCACCATCACATCTCGCACGGACTGTTCACCATCACATCCCGCACGGACTGTTCACCATCACATCCCGCACGGACTGTTCACCATCACATCCAGCACGGACTGTTCACCATCACATCCCGCACGGAATGTTCACCATCACATCCCACACGGATTATTCACCATTATATCCCACACGGACTGTTCACCATCAGATCCCGCACGAACTGTTCACCATTATACCCCGCACGGAATGTTCACCATCACATCCTGTTCGGACTGTTCACCATAATATGCCGCACGGACTATTCACCATTATATCCCGCACAGACTGTTCACCATCACATCCCGCATGGATTGTTCACCATCACATCCCACATGGACTGTTCACCCTCACATCCCTCACGGACGGTTCACCATCACATCCCGCACGGAATGTTCACCATCACATCCCGCATGGACTGTTCACCATCACATCCCGCACGGACTGTTCACCATAACATCACGCACGGATTGTTCACCATCACATCCCGCACAGACATTCACCATCACATCCCGCACGGAATTTTCACCATCAAATCCCGCACGGACTATTCACCATCACATCCCTCACGGACTGTTCACCATCACATCCCTCACGGACTGTTCACCATCACATCCCTCACGGACTGTTCACCATCACATCACACACGGACTGTTCACCATCACATCCCTCACAGACCGATAACCATCACATCCCGCACGGATTGTTGACCAGCACATCCCACACGGACTGTTCACCATCACATCCCGCACGGAATTTTCACCATTAAATCCCGCACGGACTATTCACCATCACATCCCGCACAGACTGTTCACCGTCACATCTCGCACGGACTGTTCACCATCACATCCCGCACGGACTGTTCACCATCACATCCCTCACGGAATGTTCACCATCACATCCCGCACGGACTGTTCACCATCACATCCCGCACGGACTGTTCACCATCACATCCCGCACGGACTGTTCACCATCACATCCGCACGGACTGTTCACCATCACATCCCGCACGGACTGTTCACCATCACATCCAGCACGGACTGTTCACCATCACATCCCGCACGGACTGTTCACCATCACATCCCACACGGACTTTTCACCATCACATCCCGCACGGAATGTTCACCATCACATCCCACACGGACTATTCACCATCACATCCCACACGGACTGTTCACCATCAGATCCCGCACGACTGTTCACCATCACATCCCGCACGGACTGTTCACCATCACATCCCGCACGGACTGTTCACCATCACATCCCACACGGACTGTTCACCATCAGATCCCGCACGACTGTTCACCATCACATCCCGCACGGAATGTTCACCATCACATCCTGCTCGGACTGTTCACCATAATATGCCGCACGGACTATTCACCATTATATCCCGCACAGACTGTTCACCATCACATCCCGCATGGATTGTTCACCATCACATCCCGCAAGGACAGTTCACCATCACATCCCGCACGGACTGTTCACCATCACATCCCGCACGGACTGTTCACCATCAGATCCCGCACGGACTGTTCACAATCACGTCCTTGACGGACTGTTCACCATCACATCCCGCACGGACTGTTCACCATCACATCCCGCACGGACTGTTCACCATCACATCCCGCACGGACCGTTCACAATCACATCCTTGACGGACTGTTCACCATCACATCCCGCACGGACTGTTCACCATCACATCCCGCACGGATTGTTCACCATCACATCCCGCACGGACTGTTCACCATCACATCCCGCACGGACTGTTCACCATCAGATCCCGCACGGACTGTTCACAATCACGTCCTTGACGGACTGTTCACCATCACATCCCGCACGGACTGTTCACCATCACATCCCGCACGGACTGTTCACCATCACATCCCGCACGGACCGTTCACCATCACATCCTTGACGGACTGTTCACCATCACATCCCGCACGGACTGTTCACCATCACATCCCGCACGGATTGTTCACCATCACATCCCGCACGGATTGTTCACAATCAGATCCTTGACGGACTGTTCACCATCACATCCCACACGGACTGTTTGCCATTACATCCCGCACGGACAGTTCACCATCACATCCTGCACGGACTGTTCACAATCACATCCTTGACGGACTGTTCACCATCACATCCCGCAAGGACTGTTCACCATCACATCCCGCACGGACTGTTCACCATCACATTTCGCACAATCTGTTCACCATCACATCACACACGAACTGTTCACCATCACATCCCGCACGGATGGTTCACCATCACATCCTGCACAATCTGTTCACCATCACATCCCGCACGGACTGTTCACCATCACATCATACACAGACTATTCACCATCACATCCTGCATGGACTGTTCCCCATCACCTCACAAACGGACTGTTCACCATCACATCCTTGACGGGCTATTCACCTTCATATCCCACAAGGACTGTTCACCATCACATCCCGCACGGACTGTTCACCATCAAATCCCGCACGGACTGTTCACCATCACATCCCGCACGGACTGTTCACCATCACATCCCGCACGGACTGTTCACCATCACATCTCGCACAATCTGTTCACCATCACATCATACACGAACTGTGCACCATCACATCCCTCAAGGACAGTTCACCATCCGATCCCGCACGGACAGTTCACCATCACATCCCGCACGGACTGTTCACCATCACATCCTGCACAATCTGTTCACCATCACATCCCGCACGGACTGTTCACCATCACATCATACACAGACTATACACCATCACATCCCGCACGGACAGTTCACCATCACATCCCGCACGGACTATTCACCATCACATCCTGCACAATCTGTTCACCATCACATCCCGCACGGACTGTTCACCATCACATCATACACAGACTATTCACCATCACATCCTGCATGGACTGTTCCCCATCACCTCACAAACGGACTGTTCACCATCACATCCCGCACGGGCTGTTCACCATCACATCCCGCACGGACTATTCACCATCACATCCCACACGGACTATTCAGCATCACATCCTGCACAGGCTGTTCACCATCACATCCCACACGACTGTTCACCATCACATCCTGCACAGACTATTCACCATCACATCCCACACGACTGTTCACCATCACATCCTGCACAGACTATTCACCATCACATCCCGCACGGATTGTTCACCATCACATCCCGCACGGACTGTTCACCATCACATCCCGCACGGACTGTTCACCATCCGATCCCGCACGGACAGTTCACCATCACATCCCTCACGGACTGTTCGCCATCAGATCCCGCACGGACTGTTCACAATCACATCCTTGACGGACTGTGCACCATCACATACCGCACGGACTGTTCACAATCACATCCTTGACGGACTGTGCACCATCACATCCCGCACGGACTGTTCACAATCACATCCTTGACGGACTGTGCACCATCACATCCCGCACGGACTGTTCACAATCACATCCTTGACGGACTGTTCACCATCACATCCCGCACAGACTGTTCACCAGCACATCCCGCATGGACTGTTCACCATCACATCCCGCACGGACTGTTCACAATCACATCCTTGACGGACTGTTCACCATCACATCCCGCACGGACTGTTCACCATCACATCCCGCACGGACTATTCACCATCACATCCCACACGGACTGTTCTACATCACATCCCGCACAGACTGTTCACCATCACATCCTGCACGGACTGTTCACAATCACATCCTTGACGGTCTGTTCACCATCACATCCTGCAGAGACTGTTCACCATCACATCCCACACGGACTGTTCACCATCACATCCCGCACAGACTGTTCACCATGACATCCCGCATGGACTGTTCACCATCACATCCCGCACAGACTGTTCACCATCACATCCCGCACAGACTGTTCACCATCACATCCCGCACAGACTGTTCACCATCACAGCCCGCACGGACTGTTCACCATCACATCCCGCACGGACTGTTCACCATCACATCCCGCACGGACTGTTCACCATCACATCCCTCACGGACTGTTCACCATCAGATCCCGCACGGACTGTTCACAATCACATCCTTGACGGACTGTGCACCATCACATCCCGCACGGACTGTTCACAATCACATCCCGCACGGACTGTTCACCATCACATCCCGCATGGACTGTTCACCATCACATCCCGCACGGACTGTTCACCATCACATCCCGCATGGACTATTCACCATCACATCCCACACGGACTGTTCTACATCACATCCCGCACAGACTGTTCACCATCACATCCTGCACGGACTGTTCACAATCACATCCTTGACGGTCTGTTCACCATCACATCCTGCAGAGACTGTTCACCATCACATCCCACACGGACTGTTCACCATCACATCCCGCACAGACTGTTCACCATGACATCCCGCACAGACTGTTCACCATCACATCCCGCACAGACTGTTCACCATCACATCCCGCACGGACTGTTCACCATCACATCACACACGGACTGTTCACCATCACATCCTGCACGGACTGTTCACCATCACATCACACACGGACTATTCACCATCATAACCCGCACAGACTATTCACCATCACATCACACACAGACTGTTCACCATCACATCCCGCATGGACTGTTCACCATCACATCCCGCACGGACTGTTCACCATCACATCCCGCACGGACTGTTCACCATCACATCCCGCAAGGACTGTTCACCATCACATCCCGCACGGACTGTTCACCATCACATCCCGCACGGACTATTCACCATCACCTCCCGCACGGACTGTTCACCATCACATCCCGCGCAGACTGTTCACCATCACATCCCGCGCAGACTGTTCACCATCACATCCCGCGCGGACTGTTCACCATCACATCCCGCTCGGACTGTTCACAATCACATCCCGCGCGGACTGTTCACCATCACATCACAAACGGACTGTTCACCATCACATCCCTCACGGTCTGTTCACCATCACATCACAAACGGACTCTTCACCATCACATCCAGCACGAACTGTTCACCATCATATCCCGCACGGACTGTTCACAATCACGTCCCTGAATGACTCTTCACCATCACATCCCGCACGGACTGTTCACCATCACATCCCCCACAATCTGTTCACCAACACATCCCGCACAATCTGTTCACCAACACATCACACCTGGACTGTTCACCATCACATCCCACACGGACTGTTCACCATCACATCCCGCACAATCTGTTCACCAACACATCACACCTGGACTGTTCACCATCACATCCCACACGGACTGTTCGCCATTACATCCCACACGGACTGTTCACCATCACATCCCACATGGCCTGTTCACCATCACATCCTGCACGGACTGTTCACCATCACATTCTGCACAATCTGTTCACCATCACATCCCACACGGACTGTTCACCATCACATCACACATAGATTATTCACCATCACATCCTGCACGGACTGTTCACCATCACATCCCAATGGACTGTTCACAATCACATCACGCACGGACTGTTCACAATCACATCCCGCACTGACTGTTCACCATCACATCCTGCACGGACTGTTCACCATCACATCCTGCACGGACTATTCACCATCACATCCTGCACGGACTGTTCACCATCACATCCTGCACGGACTGTTCACCATCACATCCCGCACAATCTGTTCACCATCACATCCCACACAATCTGTTCACCAACACATCACACCTGGACTGTTCACCATCACATCCCACACGGACTGTTCACCATCACATCCCACACGGACTGTTCACCATCACATCCCGCACGGACTGTTCACCATCACATCCTGCACGGACTGTTCACCATCACATCCCGCACAATCTGTTCACCATCACATCCCACACGGACTGTTCACCATCACATCACACGTAGACTATTCGCCATCACATCCTGCACGGACTGTTCACCATCACATCCCAACGGACTGTTTACGATCACATCACGCACGGACTGTTCACAATCACATCCCGCACGGACTGTTCACCATCACATCCTGCACGGACTGTTCACCATCACATCCCGCACGGACTATTCACCATCGCATCCTGCACGGACTGTTCACCATCACATCCCGCACGAACTGTTCACCATCACATCCCGCACAGAATGTTCACCATCACATTCCACACGGAATATTCACCCTCACATCCCGCACGGACTGTTCACCATCACATCCTGCACGGACTGTTCACCATCACATCCCGCACAATCTGTTCACCATCACATCCCACACGGACTGTTCACCATCACATCACACATAGACTATTCACCATCACATCCTGCACGGACTGTTCACCATCACATCCCAACGGACTGTTTACGATCACATCACGCACGGACTGTTCACAATCACATCCCGCACGGACTGTTCACCATCACATCATGCATGGACTGTTCACCATCACATCCTGCACGGACTATTCACCATCATATCCTGCACGGACTGTTCACCATCACATCCTGCACGGACTGTTCACCATCACATCCCGCACAATCTGTTCACCATCACATCCCACACAATCTGTTCACCAACACATCACACCTGGACTGTTCACCATCACATCCCACACGGACTGTTCACCATCACATCCCACACGGACTGTTCACCATCACATCCCGCACGGACTGTTCACCATCACATCCTGCACGGACTGTTCACCATCACATCCCGCACAATCTGTTCACCATCACATCCCACACGGACTGTTCACCATCACCTCACACGTAGACTATTCGCCATCACATCCTGCACGGACTGTTCACCATCACATCCCAACGGACTGTTTACGATCACATCACGCACGGACTGTTCACAATCACATCCCGCACGGACTGTTCACCATCACATCCTGCACGGACTGTTCACCATCACATCCCGCACGGACTATTCACCATCGCATCCTGCACGGACTGTTCACCATCACATCCCGCACGAACTGTTCACCATCACATCCCGCACAGAATGTTCACCATCACATTCCACACGGAATATTCACCCTCACATCCCGCACGGACTGTTCACCATCACATCCTGCACGGACTGTTCACCATCACATCCCGCACAATCTGTTCACCATCACATCCCACACGGACTGTTCACCATCACATCACACGTAGACTATTCACCATCACATCCTGCACGGACTGTTCACCATCACATCCCAACGGACTGTTTACGATCACATCACGCACGGACTGTTCACAATTACATCCCGCACGGACTGTTCACCATCACATCCTGCATGGACTGTTCACCATCACATCCCGCACGGACTATTCACCATCGCATCCTGCACGGACTGTTCACCATCACATCCCGCACGAACTGTTCACCATCACATCCCGCACAGAATGTTCACCATCACATTCCACACGGAATATTCACCCTCACATCCCGCACAATCTGTTCACCATCACATCCCACACGGACTGTTCACCATCACATCCCACATGGACTGTTCACCATCACATCCCGCACGGACTGTTCACCATCACATCCGACATGGATTGTTCACCATCACATCCCGCACGGACTGTTCACCATGACATCCCGCACGGACTGTTCACCATGACATCTCGCACGGACTTTACACGATCTCTTCCCACACGGACTGTTCACCATCACATCCCGCACGGACTGTTCACCATCACATCCCACACGGACTATTCACCATCACATCCCGCACAGACTGTTCACCCTCACATCCCGCACCGACTGTTCACCATCACATCTCGCACGGACTATTCACCATCACATCCCACATGGACTGTGCACCATCACATCCCACATGGACTGTTCACCATCACATCCCGCACGGACTGTTCACCATCACATCCCGCACGGACTATTCACCATCACATCCCAGAACACGAGCTATTTTCCAATATACTCCATCAATATATGTGTGTGCAAAACTAGAATGACATGGAATTCTGAAATCACTTGCCTTACTGAATAAGATTGACATCAAGAAGAAATCCAGCAAAAAAGTCTCGGAGAAGTTGCTGTAGTCAAAATGGAAGAAGAGGACTGTGAAACTCAAAGTTACGTATTGGTACGTCGGGTTACAGAAGGAGGTGCGGAGTAGCTTCATACTGGCCACGGTCATCATTAAAACATCGCAGCTGCAACACAAAGTACAACAATAGTTAATAAATACAGACAATGCTGGTCGTTCTCCCATAGGTTGTAGTCTACGGGTGAGGTGGGCTTCGCTGGCGGCAGATAATTGGACCAGGGTAATTCAGTCGCTTCTTTAAAGTCATATAGTTTGTTCTTCTATTTCCATCCTAAATTCTTATGTTCACATTTGTAATGGAATTGTCGATGTAAACTTGTCACACTGTAATTACGTCCTCCTGCCAGTGGTGACGCTGCAGCGCAAGCCTCTGCTGCGGACAGGGTGTAAACTGTCGTGTGAGTTGTAGTGCGATAAGTTTAGACAGCCAATTAACATTAGAAATACGGACACGGTAATTGATAATGGAAAAGGTTAACAGGAGGTGCATGCAGATGTAGCATTTATAATATATATAGAACTAACAAGGGGAGCTCACCATCTGGGTAATTATAGACACAAACCCCCAAAGCATGCTGACACTGTACTGCACCTTTACACAGAAATGACAGCACGAAAACAGGCCATTTGGCCCAACCATTCCGTGCTGATTTTTATCCCCAACACGAATAGTATCCTAATCCCGTGCCCCGCCCTATTCCCATATCCCTTCACCCCCATTTCTTCAACCACCGATCTAACCTATTCTTGAATTGTCTCTGCTTCAATCACTAACTCCCACATTCCACAGCCTCACAACCAATGTTCCCTTTAGGCCTACAGCTCCCGCATGCGTGGTATTTTGAATGGGCTGTGCAACCCCTTAAAGGGGCCGTGCACCCAAAAAAAAATGAAAGGTAACATTGCTCACAACCCTCTGTGTAAGAAGTTTCTCCTGCTCTCGCGCCACTTTCTCAGAGAGTAGTAGACCTTTGCAGTTATGTACAGTCAAACTGCACCAAGAAAGGATTGGATAACTAATTCAAAATGAAACACACTCGTTGAAATTGATTAACCATCACCATCAACAAAGACATTTGAGAACCGGTAAAGGCGGTTATTACATTTTCTAAAAATAAAATACAGTTTGCGTTTTATAAATGTGCAGCAGCTTACTGTATGCCGAGCTTCTTGTGACTACTGAGAGAGAAAGCATCGTTGGTGAGTGCATTGAGTACCACAGCTGGGTAAATGACATACTTCTCCAAACACAGGAGCCAAACATACAAGCGCTCAAACCACATCAACTGGGCTGCATCTGAAACACAAAACAAAGAATCATATAGAAAAAAAAGAGGGAGCAGACACACAGTGATTGGTTACAGAACCAAGGCGGGTGGATGGCGTTAAGGTGTAGATCAGCCGTCACCTAATTGAATGGTGGAATCGGCTCGCGGGGCTGAATGGCTTCCCCTCCTGTCTGATGATTTCTACAAGGGGCTCAGATGGTGCCATAAATGGGGAGGCGCTGCTTATAAATGTTATCTGGAACCCCAGATAACTTCCTTTCTCTGTTAAACACATCACATTCTGCAGTTTGCCAGTGCTCACATACCATTCTGTTTCAGGTTGGGCGCTCTGCACTTGGAAGGTGAGGAGACAAGAAATCAACGGCCAACTCTGCAGTCTGATTATCGATTTCATAAGTTGGGTTGCAGTTGGCACCTTGTTTCAGAACTCATGCCTTTTACTTGGGTTCAAACCCAGCCCAGACCAAAGGCATGGATAAAAGTCTATCCTTTCAACTAGCTCTCAAGGTCCTATGTGAATTGTCTTCATCCAGTTCCTAATGGGTTGAAGGCCTCAGCAGAAATCGTTAAGTTGGAGTTGCCGACTTTCGAATGAGACGTTAAACTGAGGCCCCGTCTGCCCTCTAAGGTGGATGCAAAAGATCCCATGGCACTATTGGAAGAAGAGCAGGGGAGTTCTCCCCGGTGTCGCGGCTAATATTTATCCCTCAAAGAACATCACTAAAACAGATTATCTGGTCATTATCATGTGTGGAAATTGGCTGACATGTGTCCTACATTACAACAGTGACTACACTTCAAAAAGTGCTTCATTGGCTATAAAGCAGCTTGGGATGTCCTGAGGTCGTGAAAGGCGCTGTAGAAATGCAAGTATTTTCTTTCTTTCATCCTTCACATGAGTTCAGTGAGTGGCAACAGCACTGGGCAGTGAGCTTGGTCGGTACAGCTCTGCTGCTTAATCCCTTAATGTACTGAGCCATCAAGACACCCTGGGGGAGAAATTCGGTTGGTCAGCGCCTCCCGTTAGTGCCTCCGGGGGGGCGATAACGGGACGCTAACGACTTACCGTCCGGGCGCAGCGATGTTACCACCACCCGCGAAATTCACCTGACAGTTTTGCGGCAGCAGTAACCCCATGCGCCACGATCTCCTGCGCCCGTAGATTGTGATGTCATCCGGCTGCGCAGTGCCCTGTTAGCGCCCCGGAACCGAAATTCGGTTCCGCCCCCTGCAGCATCGCCGGGCGATAACACTGACAGCTGCAAGAGGTGTTGTTCGGGAGGCCGGGCGCTTTGGGAGCACTAATTAAAGGTAAGGCCGCTGGTCTTCAGGAGAAATGTGCTTCCTTCCTTTAGGATGCATTTTGAAAATTTTTAAATGGCGCGATTGATCAGTCCTGCACTCTGTTAGAGTGCTTGGGGCTGATCGTCGAGGATCCCAGCTGCCGTCGGCAACGAGGGAGATCGTTCAAATGCAGAGCCTCAAGCAATGGGCCTTCCCTTTAAGGGAGGGAAGGAGCCCTCGGATCCCGGCAGCGCTGCAGTGGTCATTGTGCAGCGCTGCACCTCTACCGCCCCCCTGCTTGGTTTAGCGCTCCAGAAGGGAAGTAGTAGCGCTTGATTTAACGCTCCACTTCCTTCCTGGAGTGCTAACACTGAATTTACCGAAAGCTGAGAATGATTAGCGCCTGGCGCTAATTTTTCCAGCTTTCAAAATTTAGCGCCCCAGAAAATTTCATTTTGAATTAATATTGGCATTTAAAGGATTTTTAATATGTTTTTGTTGTAAATCCAAAACCAAATCAACAATTTAATTTATGGTCTACTTCACAACCTTTTTAGCATATGCTCTCAAATCTAAAGAACTCAGTTTAATTACAATCATGTTTTTAGCTCCAGGAGATGTATTACTTTAATTTAAGCCAATTTCACATTCAGCGCAGTTACTAGGCATGAAGGTTTTAATTCCCTACTATTGTCTTGATGCTCAACCAAATTAAGTTCCACTCTAAGTGATCCCAATGTAACCATATACGGTTATAACCTCAGCAATCCAGAGTCTCTTGTCAAATCATTTTCACGCATCATTTTCAACGATCATTAACACTTGTAACAAGCAGAAATGTGCATTAAACGCACACACGTTGTAATAGCCAAGAAAATATTCATATTTGAATTAAAGCCACACAGTTTATAACCAGATTTTGCTTCATACAGCACATAAATTTGTACAGTGGTGCAATGTTTTACAAAAGATATTCTCATAACAACAACAACTTGCGTTTATACATCGCCTTTAATGTAGTAGAACGTCCCAAGGCGTTTCACAGGAGTGCTTTTAAACAAAATTTGACACCGAGCCAAATAAGGAGGTAATGAAGACAGGTAAGGGGTATGTTTTAAGGAGCATCTTAAAGGAGGAGGGAGAGGTAGAGAGACAGAGAGGTTTAGGGAGGGAATTCCAGAGCTTACGGCCTAGGCAGCTGAAGGCACGGCCGCTGATGGTGGGGCAATGGACATCGGAGCTACACAAGAGGCCAGAATTGGAGGAGCGCAGAGATCGCGGCGGGTTGTAGGGCTGGAGGACATTAGAGATTGGGAGGGGCGAGGCCATGGAGGGATTTGAAAACAAGGATGAGAATTTAAATTTTTTTAAATTTTAACACCAATAATCCCTCAATGCATACAAATGAGAGACAAAGCCAAGGCTGGTTATAACGGATATCATTTGAGCCGATTAATAACTTGCATTGCACCAAAATCACACGCGTGGGATCAAATTAATTTGACAGAAGCTTCACAGACAGAACAATGAGCCTTATCAAATAACAAATTAAAAGGAAAAACACTCATCAATTTAAGAATTATTAATAGTACAGCACTCCAGTGCTGTTGTTATTTAATGCTAATGGATGTACTCAGGCTGACCAACTCCCCCACGGAAATCTGAGACGGGAGGTCACAAACTCACTGCTTCAGAAACACAATCTCCCATCTCTTTCTCTGCGCCATTCAACAGAAAAGAAGAGAATAGGTTGGAGAGGTAAAACACCAGCTCCCACGGCAGCATGGCCAGCTTTCTACTGCAACTAGAGGTTCAATAAGGGCTCTCAGCTTTCTGATAGATACTGGGACAGTCCCACTTACACATTTGTTTCTTTCACGGACAATTCACTGTCCATTCACGGACCAGTCACGGTCCATTCTCTGAAGTTTAATTGTCCATTCACTGCCCATTTTCTGTCCATTCACTGCCAATTCTCTGAAGTTTCTCTTTCTATTCTCTGTCCGTTCTCTGAAGTTTCTCTGAACTTTCTCTGAAGTTTGGCTCCATTCTCTAAATTTTCTCTGTCCATTCTCTAATGTATCTCTGTCCGTTCTCTGAACTTTCTCTGTCCATTCTCTGTCCATTCTGAGTCCATTCTCTGAACTTTCTCTGTCCATTCTCTGAAGTTTCTCCGTCCATTTTCCAAAATTTCTCTGTCCATTCTCTGAAGCTTCTCTGTCCATTCTCTGATGTATTTCTGTCCATTCTCTGAAGTTTCACTGTCCATTCTGTCCATTCTCTGAAGTTTCACTGTCCATTCTCTGAAGTTTCTCTGTCCATTCTCTGACGTATCTCTGTCCATTTTCTGTACATTCTCTGAAGTTTCTCTGTCCATTTTCTGAAGTTTCTCTGTCCATTCTCTGAATTTTCTCTGACCATTTTCTGAAGTTTCTCTGTCCATTCTCTGAAGTTTCTCAGTCCATTCTTTGTCCATACTCTAAAGGTTCTCTGTCCATTCTCTGAAGTTTCGGTCCATTCTCTAAAGTTTCTCTGTCCATTCTCTGAGATTTGTCTCCATTCTCTGTCCATTCTCTGATGTATCTCTGTCCGTTCTCTGAACTTTCTCTGTCCATTCACTGTCAATACACTGTCCATTCTCATTCCATTCTCTGTCCATTCTTTGTCCATTGACTGTTATTCTCTCAAGTTTCTCTTTCCATTCTCTATCCAATCTGTGTCCATTCTCTGAAATTCCTCTGTCCATTCTCTGTCCATTAGCATAGAAGCATAGAAGATAGGAGCAGGAGTAGGCCCCTCGGCCCCTCGAGCCTGCTCCACCATTTAATGAGATCATGGCTGATTATCCAAATTCAGTACCCTGTCCCTGCTTTCTCCCCATATCCCTTGATCCCTTTAGCCTTAAGAAATATATCTATCTCCTTCTTGAATATATTTAATGAATTGGCCTCAACTGCCTTCTGTGGTAGAGAATTCCACAGGTTCACCACTCTCTGGGTGAAGAAATTCCTCCTCATCTCAGTCCTAAATGGCTTACCCCTTATCCTTAGACTGTACATTCTCTGAAGTTTCTCTGTCCATTCCCTAAAGTTCATTCTCAGAATTTTCTCTGACCATTTTCTGAAGTTTCTCAGTCCATTCTCTGTCCATACTCTAAAGGTTCTCTGTCCATTCTCTGATGTTTCTCTGTCCATTCTCTGTCCATCCTCTGAAGTATCTGCATCCATTCTCTGAAGTTTCTCTGAAGTTTCTCTGTCCATTCTCTGAGGTTTCTCTCCATTCTCCGTCCATTAGCTAAAGTCCATTCTCTGAGGTTTCTCTGTCCATTCTCTGTTGATTATGTATCCATTCACTGGCCATTCTCTGTCCATTCTCTGATGTTTCTCGGTCCATTCTCTGAAGTTTCTCTGTCCATTCTCTGAAGTTTCTCTGTCCATTTTCTGTCCATTCTCTAAAGTTTCTCTGTCCATTCTCTGAAATTTGTCTCCATTCTCTGTCCATTCTCTGATGTATCTCTGACCGTTCTCTAAACCTTCTCTGTCCAGTCACTGTCAATACACTGTCCATTCTCTGAACATTCTCTGTCCATTCTGCGTCCATTGACTGTTATTCTCTGAAGTTTCTCTTTCCATTCTCTGAAATTCCTCTGTCCATTCTCTGTCCATTCGCTGTCCATTCTCCGATGTATCTCTGTCCATTCTCTGAAGTTTCACTGTCCATTCTCTGATATATCTCTGTCTATTCTCTGAAGTTTGTCTCCATTCTCTGACATTTTTCTGTCCATTCTCTGAAGTTTCTCTGTCCATTCTCTGAAGTTTCTCTGTCCATTTTCTGAAATTTGTCTCCATTCTCTGTCCATTCTCTGATGTATCTCTGACCTTTCTCTGAACTTTCTCTGTCCATTCACTGTCAATACACTGTCCATTCTCTGAACATTCTCTGTCCATTCAGTGTCCATTCTCTGAAATTCCTCTGTCAATTCTCTGTCCATTCTCTGAAGCTTCTCTGTCCATTCTCTGATGTATCTATTTCCATTCTCTGAAGTTTCGCTGTCCATTCTCTGATATATCTCTGTCTATTCTCTGAAGTTTGTCTCCATTCTCTGACATTTTTCTGTCCATTCTCTGAAGTTTCTCTGTCCATTTTCTGTCCATTGTCTGAAGTTTCGCTGTCCATTCTCTGATGTATCTCTGTCTATTCTCTGTCTGTTCTGTGTCCATTCTCTAAAGTTTCTGTGTCCATTCTCTGAAGTATCTCTGTCCATTCTGTGTCCATTCTCTGTCTGTTCTGTGTCCATTCTCGCAAGCTTCTCTGTCTATCCTCTGAAGTTTGTCTCCATTTTCTGACATTTTTCTGTCCATTCTCTGAAGTTTCTCTGTCCATTCTCTGTCCATTCTCTGATGTATCTCTGACCTTTCTCTGAACATTCTCTGTCCATTCACTGTCAATACACTGTCCATTCTCTAAAGTTTCTCTGTCCATTCAGTGTCCATTCTCTGAAATTCCTCTGTCAATTCTCTGTCCATTCTCTGTCCATTCTCTGAAGCTTCTCTGTCCATTGTCTGATGTATCTCTGTCTATTCTCTGAAGTTTGTCTCCATTCTCTAAAGTTTCTGTGTCCATTCTCTGAAGTATCTCTGTCCATTCTGTGTCCATTCTCTGTCTATTCTCTGTCCATTCTCTGAAGTTTCTCTGTCCATTTTCTGATGTTTCTCGGTCCATTCTCTGAAGCTTCTCTGTCCATTCTCTGTCCATTCGCTAAAGTTTCTCTGTCCATTCTCTGATGTTTCTCTGTCCATTCTCTGACATTTCTCTGTCCATTCTGCAAAGTTTCTCTGTCCATTCTCTGATGTTTCTCAGTCCATTCACTGAAGCTTCTCTGTCCATTCTCTGAAATTTGTCTCCTTTCTCTGTCCATTCTCTGATGTATCTCTGACCGTTCTCTAAACCTTCTCTGTCCATTCACTGTCAATACACTGTCCATTCTCTGAACATTCTCTGTCCATTCTGTGTCCATTGACTGTTATTCTCTGAAGTTTCTCTTTCCATTCTGTGTCCATTCTCTGAAATTCCTCTGTCCATTCGCTGATGTATCTCTGTCTATTCTCTGAAGTTTCGCTGTCCATTCTCTGATGTATCTCTGTCTATTCTCTGAAGTTTCGCTGTCCATTCTCTGATGTATCTCTGTCTATTCTCTGAAGTTTGTCTCCATTCTCTAAAGTTTCTGTGTCCATTCTCTGAAGTATCTCTGTCCATTCTGTGTCCATTCTCTGTCTGTTCTGTGTCCATTCTCGCAAGCTTCTCTGTCAATCCTCTGAAGTTTGTCTCCATTCTCTGACATTTTTCTGTCCATTCACTGAAGTTTCTCTGTCCATTCTCTAAAGTTTCTCTGTCCATTCTCTGAAGTTTCTCTGTCCATTTTCTGTCCATTCTCTGAAGTATCTCTGTCCATTCTCTGATGTATCTCTGAACTTTCTCTGAACTTTCTCTGTCCATTCACTGTCAATACACTGTCCATTCTCTGAACATTCTCTGTCCATTCAGTGTCCATTCTCTGAAATTCCTCTGTCAATTCTCTGTCCATTCTCTGAAGCTTCTCTGTCCATTGTCTGATGTATCTCTGTCTATTCTCTGAAGTTTGTCTCCATTGTCTAAAGTTTCTGTGTCCATTCTCTGAAGTATCTCTGTCCATTCTGTGTCCATTCTCTGTCTGTTCTGTGTCCATTCTCGCAAGCTTCTCTGTCCATTCACTGAAGCTTCTCTCCATTCTCTGAAGTTTCTCTGTCCATTCTCTGACATTTTCTGTCCATGCTCTGAAGTGTCTCTGTCCATTCTCTGAAACATTCTCTGATGTATCTCTGACCGTTTTCTAAACTTTCTGTGTCCATTCACTGTCATACACTGTCCATTCTCTGAACATTCTCTGTCCATTCTGCGTCCATTGACTGTTATTCTCTGAAGTTTCTCTTTCCAGTCTCTGTCCATTCTCTGAAATTCCTCTGTCCATTCTCTGTCCATTCGCTGTCCATTCTCTGAAGCTTCTCTGTCCATTCTCTGATGTATCTCTGTCCATTCTCTGAAGTTTCGCTGTCCATTCTCTGATGCATCTCTGTCTATTCTCTGAAGTTTGTCTCCATTCTCTAAAGTTTCTGTGTCCATTCTCTGAAGTATCTCTGTCCATTCTGAGTCCATTCTCTGTCTGTTCTGTGTCCATTCTCGCAAGCTTCTCTGTCCATTCTCTGAAATTTGTCTCCATTCTCTGTCCATTCTCTGAAGCTTCTCTGTCCATTCGCTGAAGTTTCTCTGTCCATTCTCTGAAGTTTCTCTGTCCATTCTCTGACATTTCTCTGTCCATTCTCTGAAGTTTCTCTGTCCATTCTCTGAACTTTCTCTGTCCATTCTCTGTCCATTCTCTGACATTTCTCTGTCCATTCTCTGAAGTTTCTCTGTCCATTCTCTGATGTTTCTCGGTCCATTCTCTGAAGCTTCTCTGTCCATTCTCTGTCCATTCTGTAAAGTTTCTCTGTCCATTCTCTGGAGTTTCTCTCTCCATTTTCTGTGCATTTTCTTTCTATTTCTCTGTCCATTCTCTGAAATTTGTATCCATTCTCTGTCCATTGACTGTTATTCTCTCAAGTTTCTCTTTCCATTCCAAGTCCATTCTGTGTCCATACTCTGAAATTCCTCTGTCCATTCTCTGTTTCTTAGCATAAAGCATAGAAGATAGGAGCAGGAGTAGGCCATTCGGCCCCTCGACCCTGCTCCGCCATTCGATGAGATCATGGCTGATCATCCAAATTCAGTACCCTGTCCCTGCTTTCTCCCCATATCCCTTGATCCCTTTAGCCTTAAGAAATATATCTATCTCCTTCTTGAATATATTTAATGAATTCGCTTCAACTGCCTTCTGTGGTGGAGAATTCCACAGGTTCACCACTCTCTGGGTGAAGAAATTCCTCCACATCTCAGTCCTAAATGGCTTACCCCTTATCCTTAGACTGTGACCACTGGTTCTGGACTCCCCCGCCATCGGGAACATCCTTCCTGCATCTAGTCTGTCTAGTCCTGTTAGAATTTTATAAGTTTCAATGAGATCCCCTCTCATTCTTCGAAACTCTAGCGAATCTAAGCCTAATCGACCCAATCTCTCTTCATACGTCATTCCTGCCATCCCAGGTATCAGTCTGGTAAATCTTCGCTGCACTCCTTCCATGGCAAGAACATCCTTCCTCAGATAAAGCGACCAAAACTGCACACAATACTCAAGGTGTGGTCTCACCAAGGCCTTGTACAACTGCAGCAAGACATCCTTGCTCCTGTACTCGAATCCTCTCGCTATGAAGGCCAACATACCATTTGCCTTCTTAACCCCCTGCTGCACCTGCATGCTTACCTTCAGCGACTGGTGCACAAGGACTCCTAGATCTCGTTGCACTTCCCCTTTTCCCAATCTGTTGCCGTTCAGATAATAATCTGTCTTCCTGTTTTTGCCACCAAAGTGGATAACCTCGCATTTATCCACATTATACTGCATCTGCCATGCATCTGCCCAATCACCCAACCTGTCCAAATCATACTGGAGTTTCTCTGCATCCTCCTCACAGCACACACGCCCACCCAGCTTTGTGTCGTCTGCAAACTTAGAGATATTACATCTAGTTCCCTCGTTTAGATCATTAATATGTATTGTGAATAGCTGGGGTCCTAGGACCGATCCCTGTAGTACCCCACTAGTCACTGCCTGCCACTCGGAAAAAGACCCATTTATTCCCACATTCTCTGAAGTATCTCTGTCCATTCTCTGAAGTTTCTTTCTCCATTCTCGAAAGTTTCTTGGTCCATTCTCTGAAATTTCGCTGTGCCTTCTCTGTCCATTCACTGAAGTTTCTCATCATTCTCTAATGTTACTCTGTCCACTCTCTGTCCATTCTCTGAAGTTTCTCTGTCCATTCTCTAAAGTTTCTCTCCATTCTCTAAAGTTACTCTGTCCACTCTCTGTCCATTCTCTGCAGTTTCACTGTCCATTCTCTAAAGTTTCTCTGTCCATTTTTTTCCATTCTTTGAAGTTTCTGTGTCCATTCTTTGAAGTATCTCTGACCATTCTCTGAAGTTTCTCTGTCCATTCTCTGTCCATTCTCTGTCCATTTTCTGAATTTTCTCTTGCATTCGCTGAGGTTTCTCTGTCCATTCTCTGTTGATTCTGTATCCATTCGCTGGCCATTCCCTGTCCATTTTCTGTCCATTTTCTGAAGTTTCTCTGTCCATTCTCTAAAGTTTCTCTGTCCATTCTCTGCACATTCTCTAAGGTTTCTCTGTGCATTCTCTGAAATTTCTCGGTCCATTCTTTGAAGTTTGTCTCCATTCTCTAACGTTTCTGTGTCCATTCTCTGAAGTACCTCTGTGCATTCTCTGTCCATTCTCTGTCTATTCTGTGTCCATTCTCTCAAGCTTCTCTGTCCATTCTCTGAAGTTTCTCTGTCCATTCTCTGATGTTTCTCTGTCCATTCTCTGAAGTTTCCCTGTCCATTCTCTAAGGTTACTCTGTCCATTCTCTGAAGTTTCTCTGACGTTTCTCTGTCCATTCTCTGAAGTTTCCCTGTCCATTCTCTGAAGTTTCTCTGACGTTTCTCTGTCCATTCTCAGTCCATTCTCTGACATATCTCTGTCCATTCTCTGAAGTTTCCCTCTCCATTCTCTGAAGTTTCTCTGACGTTTCTCTGTCCATTCTCAGTCCATTCTCTGACATATCTCTGTCCATTCTCTGAAGTTTCTCTGTCCATTCTCTGACGTATCATTGTCCATTTTCTGTACATTCTCTGAAGTTTCTCTGTCCAATCTCTGTCCATTCTCTGAAGTTTCTCTAACATTTCTCTGTCCATTCTCTGATGTTTCTCGGTCAATTCTCAGTCCATTCTCTGACATATCTCTGTCCATTTTCTTTACATTCTCTGAAGTTTCTCTGTCCATTCCCTAAAGTTCATTCTCTGAATTTTCTCTGTCCATTCTCTGAAGGTTCTCTGTCCATTCTCTGACATTTCTCTGTCCATTCTCTGAAGTTTCTCTGTCCATTCTCTGATGTTTCTCGGTCCATTCTCTGAACCTTCTCTGTCCATTCTCTAAAGTTTCACTGTCCATTCTCTGAAGTTTCTCCGTCCATTCTCTGAAATTTGTCTCCAGTTTCTGTCCATTCTCTGATGTATCTCTGACCATTCTCTGAACTTTCTCTGTCCATTCACTGTCTATTCTCTGAACATTCTCTGTCCATTCTGTGTCCCTTGAGTGTTATTCTCTGAAGTTTCTCTTTCTATTCTCTGTCCATTCTGTGTCCATTCTCTGAAATTCCTCTGTCCATTCTCTGAAGCTTCTCTGTCCATTCTCTGATGTATCTCTGTCCATTCTCTGAAGTTTCACTGTCCATTCTCTGATGTATCTCTTTCTATTCTCTGAAGTTTGTCTCCATTCTCTAAAGTTTCTGTGTCCATTCTCTGAAGTATCTCTGTCCATTCTGTGTCCATTCTCTGTCTATTCTGTGTCCATTCTCTCATGTTTTTCTGTCCATTCTGTGAAGATTCTCTCCATTCTCTGTCCATTCACTGAAGCTTCTCTCCATTCTCTAAAGTTTCTTGGTCCATTCTCTGACATTTCGCTGTCCCTTCTCTGTCCATTCACTGAAGTTTCTCTCTATTCTCTGAAGCTTCTCTGCCCATTCTCTGTCTATTCTCTGAAGTATCTGCGTCCATTCTCTGTCCATTCTCTGAAATTTCTCTGTCCAGTCTCTGTCCATTCTCTGAAGTTTCTGTGTCCATTATCTGTCCATTCTCTGAAGTTTCTTTCCATTCTCCGTCCATTAACTGAAGTCCATTCTCTGAATTTTCTCTTCCATTCTCTGAGGTTTCTCTGTCCATTCTCTGTTGATTCTGTATCCATTCGCTGGCCATTCCCAGTCCATTCTCTGTCCACTCTCTGAAGTTTCTCAGTTTCATTCTCTGATGTTTCTCTGTCTATTCATGTCCATTCTATGAAGTTTCTCCGTCCAATTTCTGTCCATTAACTGAAGTTTCTCTGTCCATTCTCTGAAGTTTCTCTGTCCATTCTCTGAATTTTCTCGGTCCATTCTCTGAAGTTTGTCTCCATTCTCTAAAGTTTCTGTGTCCATTCTCTGAAGTATCTCTGTGCATTCTCTGAAGTTTCTCTGTCCATTCTCTGAAGTTTCTCTGAGCCTTCTCTGACATTTCTCTGTCCATTCTCTGATGTTTCTCTGTCCATTCTCATTCCATTCACTGATGTATCCCTGTCCATTCTCTGAAGTTTCTCTGTCCATTCTCTGACGCATCTCTGTCCATTCTCTCAAGCTTCTGTGTCCATTCTCTGAAGTTTCTCTGTCCATTCTCTGATGTTTCTCTGTCCATTCTCTAAAGTTTCTCTGTTCATTCTCTGTCCATTTTCTGCAGTTTCTCTGTCCATTCTCTGTTGATTCTGTATCCATTCGCTGGCCGTTCCCTGTCAATTCTCTGTCCACTCTCTGAAGCTTCTTAGTCCATTCTCTGATGTTTCTCTGTCCATTCTCTTTCCATTCTATGAAGTTTCTCCGTCCAATTTCTGTCCATTTTCTGAAGTTTCTCTGTCCATTCTCTGAAGTTTCTCTGTCCATTCTCTGAAGTTTGTGTCCATTCTCTAATGTTTCTGTGTCCATTCTCTGTCTATTCTGTGTCCATTCTCTGTCTATTCTGTGTCCATTCTCTCAAGCTTCTATGTCCATTCTCTGAAGTTTCTCTGTCCATTCTCTGACATTTCTCTGTCCATTCTCTGAAGTATCTCTGACATTTCTCTGTCCATGCTCAGATGTTTCTCTGTCCATTCTCAGTCTATTCTCTGACGTATCACTGTCCATTCTCTGAAGTTTCTCTGACATTCTCTGACGTAACTCTATCGATTTTCTGTACATTCTCTGTAGTTTCTATGTCCATTCCCGAAAGTTCATTCTCTGACTTTTCTCTCACCATTTTCTGAAGTTTCTCTATCCATTCTCTGAAGTTTCTCAGTCCATTCTCTGTCCATACGCAAAAGGTTCTCTGTCCATTCTCTGTAGTTTCTCTGTCCATTCTCTGTCCATTCTCTAAAGTTTCTCTGTCCATTTTCTAAAGATTCCCTGAGTTTTCTCTGTCCATTTTCTGAAATTTGTCTCCATTCTCTGTCCATTCTCTGATGTATCTCTGTCCGTTCTCTGAAATTCCTCTGTCCATTCTCTGTCAATTCACTAATGTATCTCTGTTCAGTGTCTGAAGTTTCTCTGCCCATTCTCTGAAGTTTGTCTCCATTCTCTGTCCATTCTCTAAAGTTTCTCTGTCCATTTTCTAAAGATTCCCTGAGTTTTCTCTGTCCATTTTCTGAAATTTGTCTCCATTCTCTGTCCATTCTCTGATGTATCTCTGTCCGTTCTCTGAAATTCCTCTGTCCATTCTCTGTCAATTCACTAATGTATCTCTGTTCAGTGTCTGAAGTTTCTCTGCCCATTCTCTGAAGTTTGTCTCCATTCTCTGTCCATTCACTGAAGTTTCTCTCCATTCTGTAAAGTTTCTTTGTCCATTCTCTAAAGCTTCTTGGTCCGTTCTCTGAAATTTCGCTGTCCCTTTTCTGTCCATTCATGAAGTTTCTCTCCATTCTCTGAATCTTCTCTGCCCATTCTCTGTCCATCCTCTGAAGTATCTGCGTCCATTCTCTGTCCATTCTCTGAAATTTCTCTGAAGTTTCTGTGTCCATTCTCTGAAGTTTCTCTTCATTCTCCGTCCATTAGCTAAAGTCCATTCTCTGAATTTTCTCTGTCCATTCTCTGTTGATTCTGTATCCATTCGCTGGACATTCCCTGTCCATTCTCTGTCCACTCTCTGAAGTTTTGCAGTCCATTCTCTGATGTTTCTCTGTCCATTCTCTGTCCATTCCTGAAGCTTCTCTCCATTCTCTAAGATTTCTTTCTCCATTCTCTAAGGTTTCTTGGTCCATTCTCTGAAATTTCGCTGTGCCTTCTCTGTCCATTCACTGAAGTTTCTCATCATTCTCTAATGTTACTCTGTCCACTCTCTGTCCATTCTCTGAAGTTTCTCAGTCCATTTTCTAAATTTTCTCAGTCCATTTTTTTCCCATTCTCTGAAGTTTCTCTGACCATTCTGTCCATTCTCTGAAGTTTCTCTCCATTCTCTAAAGTTACTCTGTCCACTTTCTGTCCATTCTCTAAAGTTTCACTGTCCATTCTCTAAAGTTTCTCTGTCCATTTTTTTCCATTCTTTGAAGTTTCTGTGTCCATTCTCTGAAGTATCTCTGACCATTTTCTGAAGTTTCTCTGTCCACACGGTGTCCATTCTCTGAAGTTTCTCTGTCCATTCTCTGTCAATTCTTTGTCCATTCTCTGAATTTTCTCTTCCATTCTCTGAGGTTTCTCTGTCCATTCTCTGTTGATTCTGTATCCATTTGTTGGCCATTCCCTGTCCATTCTCTGTCCACTCTCTGAGGTTTCTCAGTCCATTCTCTGATGTTTCTCTGTCCATTCTCTGTCAATTCTATGAAGTTTCTCCGTCCAATTTCTGTCCATTTTCTGAAGTTTCTCTGCCATTCTCTGAAGTTTCTCTGTCCATTCTCTGTCCATTCTCTCAGGTTTCTCTGTCCATTCTCTGTGCATTCTCTGAAATTTCTCGGTCCATTCTCTGAAGTTTGTCTCCATTCTCTAAAGTTTCTGTGTCCATTCACTGAAGTATCTCTGTGCATTCTCTGTGCAGTCTCTATCTATTCTGTGTCCATTATCTCAAGCTTCTCTGTCTATTCTCTGAGGTTTCTCTGTCCATTCTCTGATATTTCTTGGTCCATTCTCTGAAGTTTCCCTGTCCATTCGCTTTCTATTCTCCATTCTGTTCATTCTTTGAAGTTTCTTAGTTCATTCTCTGTCTATACTCTAAAGGTTCTCTGTCCATTCTCTGAAGTTTCTCTGTCCATTCTCTGAAGCTTCTCTGACCATTCTCTGTCAATACACTGTCTATTCTCTGAACATTCTGTGTCCATTCTGTGTCCATTGACTGTTATTCTCGGAAGTTTCTCTTTCCATTCTCTGTCCATTCGGTGTCTATTCTCTGAAATTCCTCTGTCCATTCTCTGTCCATTCCCTGTCCATTCTCTGAAGCCTCTCTGTCCATTCTCTGATGTATCTCTGTCTATTCTCTGAAGTTTGTCTCCATTCTATAAAGTTTCTATGTCCATTCTCTGAAGTATCTCTGTCCATTCTGTGACCATTCTCTGTCTATTCTGTGTCCATTCTCTCAAGCTCCTCTGTCCATTCTCTGAAGTTTCTCTCCATTCTGTGTCCATTCACTGAAGCATCTCTCCATTCTCTGAAGTTTCTGTCCATTCTCTGAAGTTTCTCTGTCCATTCTCTGACATTTCTCTGTCCATTCTCTGAAGTTTCTCTGTCCATTCTCTGTAGCTTCTCTGTCCATTCTCTATAGAATCTCTGTCCATTTGCTGAAGCTTCGCTGTCCATTTTTTGTCCATTCTCTGAAGTTTCTCTGTCCATTCTCCAAAATTTGTCTCCATTCTCTGTCCATTCTCTGATGTATCTCTGTCCATTCTCTGAACTTTCTCTGTCCATTCACTGTCAATACACTGTCCATTCTCTGAACATTCTCTGTCCATTCTGTGTCAATTGACTGTTATTCTCTGAAGTTTCTCTTTCCATTCTCTGTCCATTCTGTGTCCATTCTCTGAAGTAGCTCTGTGCATTCTCTGTCGATTCTCTGTCTATTCTGTGTCCATTCTCTCAAGCTTCTCTGTCCATTCTCTGAAGTTTCTCTGTCCATTCTCTGAAATTTGTCTCCATTCTCTGATGTATCTCTGTCCATTCTATGAACTTTCTCTGTTCATTCACTGTCAATACACTGTCCGTTCTCTGAACATTCTCTGTCCATTCTGTGTCCATTCACTGTTATTCTCTGAAGTTTCTCTTTCCATTCTCTGTCCATTCTGTGTCCATTCTCTGAAATTCCTCTGTCCATTCTCTGAAGTTTGTCTCCATTCTCTAAATTTTCAGTGTCCTTTCTCTCAAGCTTCTCTGTCCATTCACTGAAGCTTCTCTCCATTCTCTAAAGTTTCTTTGTCCATTCTCTAAAGTTTCTTGGTCCATTCTCTGAAATCTCGCTGTCTCTTTTCTGTCCATTCACTGAAGTTTCTCACCATTCTCTGAAGCTTCTCTGCCCATTCTCTGTCCATCCTCTGAAGTATCTGCGTCCATTCTCTGTCCATTCTCTGAAATTTTTCTGTCCATTCTCTGAAGTTTCTCTCCATTCTCCGTCCATTAGCTAAAGTCCATTCTCTGAGATTTCTCTGTCCATTCTCTGTTGATTCTGTATCCATTCGGTGGCCATTCCCTGTCCATTCTCTGTCCACTCTCTGAAGTTTCTCAGTCCACTCTCTGATGTTTCTCTGTCCATTCTTTGAAGTTTCTCCGTCCAATTTCTGTCCATTTTCTGAAGTTTCTCTGTCCATTCTCTGTACATTCTCTAAGGTTTCTCTGTCCCTTCTTTGTGCATTCTCTGAAATTTCTCGGTCCATTCTCTGAAGTTTGTCTCCATTCTCTAAAGTTTCTGTGTCCATTCTCTGAAGTAACTCTGTGCATTCTTTGTCTATTCTGTGTCCATTCTCTAAAGTTTCTCTGTCCATTCTCGGAAGTTTCTCTGACATTTCTCTGTCCATTCTCTGTCCATTCTCAGTCCATTCTCTGAAGTTTCTCTGTCCATTCTCTGAAGTTTCTATGTCCATTCTCTGATGTTTCTCGGTCCATTCTCTGAAGCTTCTCTGTCCATTCTCTGTCCATTCTCCAAATTTCTCTGTCCATTCTCTGAAGTTTCTCTCTCCATTTTCTGTCCATTCTTTTTCTATTTCTCTGTCCATTCTCTGAAATTTGTCTCCATTCTCTGTCCATTCTCTGATGTATCTCTGACCGATCTCTGAAATTTCTCTGTCCATTCACTGTCAATACACTGTCCATTCTCTGAACTTTCTCTGTCCACTCTCTGTCCACTCTCTGACATTTCTCTGTCCATTCTCTGAAGCTTATCTGTCCATTCTCTGATGTATCTCTGTCCATTCTCTGAAGTTTCTCTCCATTCTGTGTCCATTCACTGAAGCTTCTCTCCATTCTCTGAAGTTTCTCTGTCCATTCTCTGTCTATTCTGTGTCCATTCTCTCAAGCTTCTCGGTCCATTCTCTGAAGTTTCTCTGTCTATTCTCTGATGTTTCTCGGTCCATTCTCTGAAGTTTCTCTCTCCATTTTCTGTCCATTCTCTTTCTATTTCTCTGTCCATTCTCTGAAATTTGTCTCCATTCTCTGTCCATTCTCTGATGTATCTCTGACCGTTCTCTGAACTTTCTCTGTCCATTTACTGTCAATACACTGTCCATTCTCTGAACTTTCTCTGTCCATTCTCTGTCCACTCTCTGACGTTTCTCTGTCCATTCTCTGAAGCTTCTCTGTCCATTCTCTGATGTATCTCTGTCCATTCTCTGAAGTTTCGCGGTCCATTCTCTGATGTATCTCTGTCCATTCTCTAAAGTTTCTCTGTCCATTCTCTAAAGTTTCTCTGTCCATTCTCTGATGTTTCGCGGTCCATTCTCTGAAGCTTCTCTGTCCATTCTCTGTCAATACACTGTCCATTCTCTGAACATTCTGTGTCCATTGACTGTTATTCCCTGAAGTTTCTCTTTCCATTCTCTGAAGCCTCTCTGTCCATTCTCTGATGTTGCTCTGTCTATTCTCTTTCCATTCTCTAAAGTTTCTCTGTCCATTCTCTGAAGTGTTTCTGTCAATTCTCTGAAGTTTCTCTGTCCATTCTCTGTGCATTCCCTGAAATTTCTCAGTCCATTGTCTGAATTTTGTCTCCATTTTCTAAAATTTCTGTGTTCATTCTCTGAAGTTTCTCTGTCCATTCTCTGAAATTTGTCTCCATTCTCTGTCAATTCCCTGATGTATCTCTGACCGTTCTCTGAACTTTCTCTGTCCATTCACTGAAGTTTCTATGTCCATTCTCTGATGTTTCTCGGTCCATTCTCTGAAGCTTCTCTGTCCATCCTCTGTCCATTCTCCAAATTTCTCTGTCCATTCTCTGAAGTTTCTCTCTCCATTTTCTGTCCATTCTTTTTCTATTTCTCTGTCCATTCTCTGAAATTTGTCTCCATTCTCTGTCCATTCTCTGATGTATCTCTGACCGATCTCTGAAATTTCTCTGTCCATTCACTGTCAATACACTGTCCATTCTCTGAACTTTCTCTGTCCACTCTCTGTCCACTCTCTGACATTTCTCTGTCCATTCTCTGAAGCTTATCTGTCCATTCTCTGATGTATCTCTGTCCATTCTCTGAAGTTTCTCTCCATTCTGTGTCCATTCACTGAAGCTTCTCTCCATTCTCTGAAGTTTCTCTGTCCATTCTCTGTCTATTCTGTGTCCATTCTCTCAAGCTTCTCGGTCCATTCTCTGAAGTTTCTCTGTCCATTCTCTGATGTTTCTCGGTCCATTCTCTGAAGTTTCTCTCTCCATTTTCTGTCCATTCTCTTTCTATTTCTCTGTCCATTCTCTGAAATTTGTCTCCATTCTCTGTCCATTCTCTGATGTATCTCTGACCGTTCTCTGAACTTTCTCTGTCCATTCACTGTCAATACACTGTCCATTCTCTGAACTTTCTCTGTCCATTCTCTGTCCACTCTCTGACGTTTCTCTGTCCATTCTCTGAAGCTTCTCTGTCCATTCTCTGATGTATCTCTGTCCATTCTCTGAAGTTTCGCGGTCCATTCTCTGATGTATCTCTGTCCATTCTCTAAAGTTTCTCTGTCCATTCTCTAAAGTTTCTCTGTCCATTCTCTGATGTTTCGCGGTCCATTCTCTGAAGCTTCTCTGTCCATTCTCTGTCAATACACTGTCCATTCTCTGAACATTCTGTGTCCATTGACTGTTATTCCCTGAAGTTTCTCTTTCCATTCTCTGAAGCCTCTCTGTCCATTCTCTGATGTTGCTCTGTCTATTCTCTTTCCATTCTCTAAAGTTTCTCTGTCCATTCTCTGAAGTGTTTCTGTCAATTCTCTGAAGTTTCTCTGTCCATTCTCTGTGCATTCCCTGAAATTTCTCAGTCCATTGTCTGAATTTTGTCTCCATTTTCTAAAATTTCTGTGTTCATTCTCTGAAGTTTCTCTGTCCATTCTCTGAAATTTGTCTCCATTCTCTGTCAATTCCCTGATGTATCTCTGACCGTTCTCTGAACTTTCTCTGTCCATTCACTGTCAATACACTGTCCATTCTCTGAACATTCTCTGTCCATTCTGTGTCCATTGACTGTTATTATCAGAGAACGGTCAGAGGTACATCAGAGAATTGACAGAGAATGGAGACAAATTTCAGAGAATGGACAGAGAAACTTCAGAGAATGGACAGAGAAGCTTGAGAGAATGGACACAGAATAGACAGAGAATCGACAGAGAATGCACAGAGCTACTTCAGAGAATGGACACAGAAACTTTAGAGAGTGGAGACAAACTTCAGAGAATGGACAGAGAATGGACAGAGGAATTTCAGAGAATGGACCCAGAATGGACAGAGAATGGAAAGAGAAACTTCAGAGAATAACAGTCAATTGACACAGAATGGACAGAGAATGTTCAGAGAATGGACAGTGTATTGACAGTGAATGGACAGAGAAAGTTCAGATATATATCAGAGAATGGACAGAGCATGGAGACAAATTTCAGAGAACGGACAGAGAAACTTCAGAGAATAGTAAGTAAATGTACAGAGAAACTTCAGAGAATGGACAGAGAAACATCAGAGAACGGACCGAGAAACATCAGTGAATGGACAGAGAAACTTCAGAGAATGGACAGAGAAACTTCAGAGAATGGACAGAGAAATTTCAGAGAATGAACGGAGCAACTTCAGAGATTGGACAGAGAAGCTTGAAAGAATGGACACAGAAACTTTAGAGAATGGAGACAAACTTCAGAGAATAGACAGAGATACATCAGAGAATGGAGAGCGAAACTTCAGAGAAAGGACAGAGATACATCAGAGAATGGACAGAGAATGGACAGAAGAATTTCAGAGAATAGACACAGAATGGACAGTGAATGGAAAGAGAAACTTCAGAGAAAAACAGTCAATGGACACAGAATGAACAGAGAATGTTCAGAGAATGGTTAGTGTATTGACAGTGAATGGACAGCGAAAGTTCAGAGAACGGTCAGAGATACATCAGAGAATGGACAGAGAATGGAGACAAATTTCAGAGAATGGACAGAGAAATAGAAAGAGAATGGACAGAAAATGGAGAGAGATACTTCAGAGAATGGACAGAGAAACTTTGGAGAATGGGCAGAGAAGCTTCAGAGAATGGACCAAGAAACATCAGAGAATGGACAGACAAACCTCAGAGAATGGACAGAGAAATGTCAGAGAATGGACAAAGAACCTTTCGAGTATGGACAGAGAAACTTCAGAGAATGGACAGAGAATGGAGATATACGTCAGAGAATGGACAGAGAAGCTTGAGAGAATGGACACAGATCAGACAGAGAATAGACACAGAATGGACAGAGATACTTCAGAGAATGGACACAGAAACTTTAGAGAATGGAGACGAACTTCAGAGAATAGACAGAGATACATCAGAGAATGGAGAGCGAAACTTCAGAGAATGGACAGAGAACCTTTCAAGTATGGAACGAGAATGGACTGAGAAACTTCAGAGAATAACAGTCAATGGACACTGAATAGACAGAGAATGTTAAGAGAATGGACAGTCTATTGACAGTGAATGGACAGAGAAACTTCAGAGAATGGACAGAAAATGGACAGAGAAACTTCAGAGAATGGGAAAAAAATGGACTGAGAAAATTTCGAGAATTGACTCAGAAACTTCAGAGAATGGACCAAGAAACTTTAGAGAATGGAGAAGAAAACTTTAGAGAATGGAGAGAAGCTTCAATGAATAGACAGAGAATGGAGAGAAACTTCAGATAATGGACAGAAAAGCTTGAGAGAATGGACACAGAATAGACAGAGAATGGACACAGAATGGACAGTGATACTTCAGAGAATGGACAGTGGACCTTCAGAGAACGGACACAGAATGGACAGAGGAATTTCAGAGAATGGACACAGAATGGACAGAGAATGGAAAGAGAAACTTCAGAGAATAACAGTCAATGGACACAGAATGGACAGAGAATGTTCAGAGAATGGACAGTGTATTGACAGTGAATGGACAGAGAAAGTTCAGAGAACGGTCAGAGATACATCAGGAAATTGACAGAGAATGGAGACAAATTTCAGAAAATGGACAGAGAAACTTCAGAGAATGGAAAGAAAATGGACAGAGAAACATCAGAGAATGGACCGAGAAACATCAGAGAATGGACACAGAAACTTCAGAGAATGGACAGAGAAATTTCAGAGAATGGACAGAGAAACTTCAGTAAATGGACAGAAAAGCTTGAGAGAATGGACACAGAATAGACAGAGAATGGACACAGAATGCACAGAGATACTTCAGAGAATGGACACAGAAACTTTAGAGAATTGAGACAAACTTCAGAGAATAGACAGAGATTCATCAGAGAATGGACAGCGAAACTTCAGAGAATGGACAGAGATACATCAGAGAATGGACAGAGAATGGACAGAGGAATTTCAGAGAATGGACACAGAATGGACAGAGAATGGAAAGAGAAACTTCAGAGAATAACAGTCAATGGACACAGAATGGACAGAGAATGTTCAGAGAATGGACAGTGTATTGACAGTGACTGGACTGAGAAAGTTCAGAGGATGGTCAGAGATACATCAGAGAATGGACAGAGAATGGAGACAAATTTCAGAGAATGGACAGAGAAATAGAAAGAGAATGGACAGAAAATGGAAAGAGATACTTCAGAGAATGGACAGAGAAACTTTAGAGAATGGACAGAGAAGCTTCAGAGAATGGACCGAGAAACATCAGAGAATGGACAGACAAACTTCAGAGAACGGACAGAGAAATGTCAGAGAATGGACAGAGAACCTTTCGACTATGGACAGAGAAACATCAGAGAATGGAGAGAAACTTCAGTGAATGGACAGAGAATGGAGATATACATCAGAGAATGGACAGAGAAGCTTGAGAGAATGGACACAGATCAGACAGAGAATAGACTCAGAATGGACAGAGATACTTCAGAGAATGGACACAGAAACTTTAGAGAATGGAGACGAACTTCAGAGAATAGACAGAGATACATCAGAGAATGGAGAGTGAAACTTCAGAGAATGGACAGAGAAACTTCAGAGAATGGACAGAGAACCTTTCAAGTATGGAACGAGAATGGACTGAGAAACTTCAGAGAATAACAGTCAATGGACACTGAATAGACAGAGAATGTTAAGAGAATGGACAGTGTATTGACACTGAATGGACAGAGAAATTTCAGAGAATGGTCAGAGATACATCAGAGAATGGACAGAGAATGGAGACAGATTTCAGAGAATGGATAGAGAAACTTAAGAGAATGGACAGAGAAACTTCAGAGAATGGACAGAGAAACTTCAGAGAATGGGAAAA
This sequence comes from Squalus acanthias, assembly GCA_030390025.1. Taxonomy (NCBI): domain Eukaryota; kingdom Metazoa; phylum Chordata; class Chondrichthyes; order Squaliformes; family Squalidae; genus Squalus; species Squalus acanthias. Next base: position 41,118,988 of record CM059433.1, on the reverse strand, counting down.
AAATGGACTGAGAAAATTTCGAGAGTAACATTAGAGAATGATGAGAAACTTCAGGGAATGGACAGAGAAACTTTAGAGAATTGAGAAAGAAAATTTAGAGAATGGAGAGAAGCTTCAATGAATAGACAGAGAATGGAGAGAAACTTCAGATAATGGACAGAAAAGCTTGAGAGAATGGACACAGAATAGACAGTGAGACATCAGAGAATGGACAGCGAAACTTCAGAGAATGGACAGAGATACTTCAGAGAACGGACACAGAATGGACAGAAGAATTTCAGAGAATGGACAGAGAATGGAAAGAGAAACTTCAGAGAATAACAGTCAATGGACACAGAATGGACAGAGAATTCTCTGTCCATTCTGTGTTTATTCTCTGAAGCTCCTCTGTCCATTCTCTGATGTATCTCTATCCATTCTCTGAAGTTTCGCTGTCCATTCTCTGATGTCTCTCTGTCCATTCTGTGTCCATTCTCTGTCTATTCGGTGTCCATTCTCTGATGTATCTCTGTCCATTCTGTGTCCATTCTCTGTCTATTCATGTCCATTCTCTCAAGCTTTTCTGTCCATTCACTGAAGCTTCTCTCCATTCTCTATAGTTTCTTTCTCCATTCTCTAAAGTTTCTTGGTCCATTCTCTGAAATTTCGCTGTGCCTTCTCTGTCTATTCACTGAAGTTTCTCTCCATTATCTAATGTTACTCTGTCCACTCTCTGTCCATTGTCTGAAGTTTCTCAGTCCATTCTCTAAATTTTCTAAGTCCATTTTTTTCCATTCTCTGAAGTTTCTCTGTCCATTCTCTGAAGTTTCTCAGTCCATTCTCTGACATTTCTCTGTCCATACTCTAAAAGTTCTCTGTCCATTCTCTGACATTTCTCTGTCCATACTCTAAAGGTTCTCTGTCCATTCTCTGAAGCTTCTCTGTCCATACTCTAAAGGTTCTCTGTCCATTCTCTGAAGTTTCTCTGTCCATTTCTGAAATTTGTCTCCATTCTCTGTCCATTCCTTGATGTATCTCTGACCGTTCTTTGAACTTTCTCTCTCCATTCACTGTCAATACACTGTCCATTCTCTGAACATTCTCTGTCCATTCTGTGTCCATTGACTGTTATTCTCTGAAGTTTCTCTTTCCATTCTCTGTCCATTCTCTGTCCATTCTCTGAAGTCTCTCTCCATTCTCTGTCCATTCACTGAAGCTTCTCTCCATTGTCAAATGTTTCTTTCTCCATTCTCTAAAGTTTCTTGGTCCATTCTCTGAAATTTCGCTGAGCCTTCTCTGTCCATTCCCTGAAGTTTCTCATCATTCTCTAATGTTACTCCGTCCACTCTCTGTCCATTCTCTGTCAATTCTCTGTCCATTCTCTGAAGTTTCACTTTCCATTCTCTGAAGTTTCGCTCTACTTTCTCTAAAGTTTCTCTGTCCATTTTATTCCATTCTTTGAAGTTTCTGTGTCCATTCTCTGAAGTATTTCTGTCCATTCTCTGAAGTTTCACTTTCCATTCTCTAAAGTTTCTCTGTCCATTTTATTCCATTCTTTGAAGTTTCACTGTCAATTCTCTATAGTTTCTCTGTCCATTCTCTGTCAATTCTCTGAAGTTTCTCTGTCCATTCTCTGTCAATTCTCTGTCCATTCTCTGAAGTTTCTCTGTCAATTCTCTGAAGTTTCGCTCTACTTTCTCTAAAGTTTCTCTGTCCATTTTATTCCATTCTTTGAAGTTTCTGTGTCCATTCTCTGAAGTATTTCTGACCATTCTCTGAAGTTTCTCTGTCCACTCTCTGAAGTTTCTCTGTCCACTCTCTGTCCATTCTCTGAAGTTTCTCTGTCCATTCTCCGTCAATTCTCTGTCCATTCTCTGAAGATTCTCTGTCCATTCTCTGTCCATTCTCTGAAGTTCCTCTCTCCTTTCTCTGTCCATTCGCTGAAGTTTCTCTGTCCATTCTCTGTTCATTCTCTGAAACTTCTCTGTCCATTCTCTGAAGTTTCTCTGTCCATTCTCTGTCCATTCTCTGAAGATTCTCTGTCCATTCTCTGTCCATTCTCTGAAGTTCCTCTGTCCTTTCTCTGTCCATTCGCTGAAGTTTCTCTGTCCATTCTCTGTTCATTCTCTGAAACTTCTCTGTCCATTCTCTGAAGTTTCTCTGTCCATTCTCTGTCAATTCTCTGAAGTTTCTCTGCCCACTCTCTACATTTTCTCTGTCCGTTTTTTTTCCATTCTCTGAAATTTCTCATCATTCTCCAAATTTACTCTGTCAACTCTCTGTCCATTCTCTGAAGTTTCACTGTCCATTCTCTGACGTATCTCTGTCCATTCTCTGATTGTTCTCTGTCGATTCTCTGTCAATTCTCTGACGTATCTCTGTCCACTGTCTACATTTTCTCAGTCCGTTTTTTTTTCCATTCTCTGAAATTTCTCATCATTCTCCAAAATTACTCTGTCAACTCTCTGTCAATTCTCTGAAGTTTCACTGTCCATTCTCGGTCCATTCTCTGACGTATCTCTGTCCATTCTCTGAAGTTTCTCTGTCCATTCTCTGACGTATCTCTGTCCATTTTCTGTACATTCTCTTAAGTTTCTCTGTTGATTCCCTCAAGTTCATTATCTGAATTTTCTCTCACCATTTTCTGAAGTTTCTCTGTCCATTCTCTGAAGTTTCTCAGTCCATTCTCTGTCCATACTATAAAGGTTCTCTGTCCATTCTCTGAAGTTTCTCTGTCCATTCTCTGACATTTCTCTGTCCATTCGCTGTAGCTTCTCTGTCCATTGACCATTCTCTGAAGTTTCTCTGTCCATTCTCTGAAGTTTCTCTGTCCATTCTCTGAAGTTTGTCTCCATTATCTAAATGTTCTGTGTCGATTCTCTGAAGTTTCTCTCTCCATTCTCTGAAGTATCTCTGTCCATTCTCTGTAGTTTTGCTGTCCATTGACTGTCCATTCTCTGAAGTTTCTCTGTTCATTCTTTGTCCATTCTCTGAAGTTTCTCTGTCCATTCTCTGAAGTTTGTCTCCATTCTCTAAATGTTCCCTGTCCATGCTCAGTCCATTCTCTAAGTTTTTCTGTCCATTCTCTGATGTATCTCTGTCCGTTCTCTGAACTTTCTCTGTCCATTCTCTGTCAATACACTGTAATTTCTCTCAACTTTCTCTGTACATTCTCTGTCCTTTGACTGTTATTCTCTGTCCATTCTCTGTCCATTCTCTCTTCATTCTGTCTCCATCTCTGAGGTTTCTCTGTCCATTCTCTGTCCGTTCTCTGAAGTATCTCTGTCCATTCTCTGTAGCTTCTCTGTCCATTCTCTGTAGCTTCTCTGTCCATTGACTGTCCCTCCTCTGAAGTGTCTCTGTCCATTCTCTGAAGTTTGTCTCCATTCTCTAAATTTTCTCTGTCCATTCTCTGAAGTTTCTCAGTCGATTCTGTGTCCATTCTCTGAAGGTCCTTTGTCCATTCTCTGATGCATCTCCGTCCATTCTCTGAATTTTCTCTGTCCATTCTCTGATGCATCTCTGTCCATTCTCTGAAGTTCCTCTGTTCATTCTCTGTCCATTTCCTAAAGCTTCTCTGTCCATTCTCTGATGCATCTCTGTCCATTCTCTGAATTTTCTCTGTCCATTCTCTGAAGCTTCTCGGTCCTTTCTCTGAAGTTTGTCTCCATTCTCTAAATTTTCTCTGTCCAGTCCCTGAAGTTTCTCTGTCCATTCTGTGTCCATTCTCTGAAGTTCCTCTGTCCATTCTTTGTCCATTTCCTGAAGCTTCTCTGTCCATTCTCTGAATTTTCCCTGTCCATTCTCTGAAGCATCTCTGTCCATTCTCTGAAGTTTCTCTCCATTCTCTAAAGATAGTCTGTCGACTCTCTGTCCATTCTCTGAAGTTTCTCTGTCCATTCTCTGTCAATTCTCTGTCCATTCTCTGAAGTTTCTCTGTCAATTCTCTGAAGTTTCACTCTCCATTCTCTAAGGTTCCTCTGTCGATTTTATTCCATTCTTTGAAGTTTCTGTGTCCATTCTCTAAAGTATCTCTGACCATTCTCTGAAGTTTCTCTGTCAATTCTCTGAAGTTTCTCTGTCAATTCTCTGTCCATTCTCTGACATTTCTCTGTCAATTCTCTATAGTTCCTCTGTCCATTCTCTGTACATTCACTGAAGTTTCTTTGTCCATTCTCTGTTGATTCTCTGAAGCTTCTCATGTCCATTCTCTGAAGTTTCTCTGTCCATTCTCTGTAGTTTCTCTGTCCTTTGACTGTCCATTCTCTGAAGTTTCTCTGTCCATTCTCCGAAGTTTCTCTGTCCATTCTCTGTACCTTCTCTGTCCATTGACCATTCTCTGATGTTTCTCTGTCCATTCTCGGAAGTTTGTCTCCATTATCTAAATTTTCTGTGTCGATTCTCTGAAGTTTCTCTCTCCATTCTCTGAATTATCTCTCTCCATTCTCTGTCCATTCTCTGAAGTTTCTCTGCCCAATCCCTGTCCATTCTCTGAAGTTTCTCTGGCCATTCTCTGAAGTTTGTCTCCATTCTCTAAAGTTTCTCTGTCCATTCTCTGAAGTTTCTCTCCATTCTCTAAAGTTTCTCTGTCCATTCTCTGAAGTTTCTCTGCCCATTCTATGATTTTTCTCTGCCAATTCTCTGAAACATAGAAACATAGATTATGGAGCAAGAGTAGGCCATTCGGTCCCTCGAGTCTGCTCCGCCATTCGATGAGATCATAGCTGATCATCCAAACTCAGTACCCTGTCCCTGCCTTCTCCCCATATCCCTTGATACCTTTAGCCTTAAGAAATATATCTAACTCCTTCTTGAATATATTTACTGACTTGGCCTCAACTGCCTTCTGTGGTAGAGAATTCCACAGGTTCACCACTCTCTGGGTGAAGAAATTCCTCCTCATCTCTGTCCTAAATGGCTTACCCCTTATCTTTAGACTGTGACCTCTTGTTCTGGACTCACCCGCCATCGAGAATATCCTTCCTGCATCCAGTCTGTCTAGCCCTGTTAGAATTTTATAAGTTTCAATGAGATCTCCTCTCATTCTTCTAAACTCCAGCGAGTATAAGCCCAATCGACCCAATCTCTCCTCGTACGTCATTCCTGCCATCCCAGGTATCAGTTTGGTGAATCTTCGCTGCACACCCTCCATGGCAAGAACATCCTTCCTCAGATAAGGCGACCAAAACTGCACACAATACTCAAGGTGTGGTCTCACCATGGCCCTGTACAGCTGCAGCAAGACATCCTTGTTCCTGTACTCAAACCCTCTCGCTACGAAGGCCAACATACCATTTGCCTTCTTAACCGCCTGCTGTACCTGCATGCTTACCTTCAGCGACTGGTGCACAAGGTCACCCAGGTCTCGTTGCACTTCCCCTTCTCCCAATCTATTGCCGTTCAGATAATACTCTGCCTTTGTGTTTTTGCCACCAAAGTGGATAACCTCGCATTTATCCACATTATACTGCATCTGCCATGCTTCTGCCCACTCACCCAACCTGTCCAAATCATATTGGAGTTTCTCGGGATCCTCCTCGCAGCACACATGCCCACCCAGCTTTGTGTCATCTGCAAACTTGGAGTTTGTATCCATTGTCTAAATTTCTCTCTCCATTCACTGTCCATTCACAGACCATTTTCTGAAGTTAATCTGTCCATTCTCTGAAGTTTCTCTGTCCATTCTCTGAAGTTTCTCTCTCCATTCTCTGACCATTCCCTATAGTGTCTCTGTCCATTGACTGTACATTCTCTGAAGTTTCTCTGTCCATTCTCAGTCAATTCTCTGTCCATTCTCTGAAGTATCTCTGTCCATTCTCTAAAGTTTCTCTGTCCATTCTCTGTCAATTCTCCGAAGTTCCTCCGTCCATTTTCTGTCCATTCGCTGAAGTTTCTCTGTCCATTCTTTGTTCATTCTCTGAAGCTTCTCTGTCCATTCTCTGAAGCTTTCTCTGTCCATTCTCTGAAGTTTCTCTATCCACTCTCTACATTTTCTCAATCCATTTTTTTTCCATTCTCTGAAGTTTCTCATAATTTTCCAAATTTACTCTGACGTATCTCTGTCCATTCTCTGAAGTTTCTCTGTCCATTCTCTGATGTATCTCTGTCCATTTTCTGTACATTCTCTGAAGTTTCTCTGTCCATTCCCTCAAGTTCTTTCTCTGAATTTTCTCTCACCATTTTCTGAAGTTTCTCTGTCTATTCTCTGAAGTTTCTCTGTCCATTCTCTGTCCATACTATAAAGGTTCTCTGTCGATTCTCTGCAGTTTCTTTGTCCATTCTCTGACATTTCTCTGTCCATTCTCTGAGGTTTCCCTGTCCATTCTCTGTCCATTCGCTGTAGCTTCTCTGTCCATTGACTATTCTCTGAAGTTTCTCTGTCCATTCTCTGAAGTATTCTGTCCATTCTCTGTCCATTCTCTGTAGTTTCTCTGTCCATTGACTGTCCATTCTCTGAAGTATCTCTGTCCATTCTTTGTCCATTCTCTGTAGTTTCTCTGTCCATTGACTGTCCATTCTCTGAAGTTTCTTTGTTCATTCTTTGTCCATTCTCTGAGTTTTTCTGTCCATTCTCTGAAGTTTGTCTCCATTATCTAAATGTTCTGTGTTGATTCTCTGAAGTTTCTCTCTCCATTCGCTGAAGTATCTCTGTCCATTCTTTGTCCATTCTCTGTAGTTTCTCTGTCCATTGACTGTCCATTCTCTGAAGTTTCTCTGTTCATTCTTTGTCCATTCTCTGAGTTTTTCTGTCCATTCTCTGATGTATCTCTGTCCGTTCTCTGAACTTTCTCTGTCCATTCTCTGTCCATACAATATCCATTCTCTGAACTTTCTCTGCCCATTCTCTGAAGTTTGTCTGTCTATTCTATGACTATTCTCTGAACTTTCTCTGTCCATTCTCTGTCAATACACTGTCCATTCTCTCAAATTTCTCTGTACATTCTCTGTCCTTTGACTGTTAGTCTCTGAAGTTTCTCTGTCCATTCTCTGTCCGGTCTCTGAAGTATCTCTGTCCATTCTCAGTAGCTTCTCTGTCCATTGACTGTCCCTCCTCTGAAGTTTCTCTGTCCATTCTTTGTCCATTCTCTGAAGTTTCTGTGTCCAATCTCTGAAGTATTTCTGACCATTCTTTGAAGTTTCTCTGTCCACTCTCTGTCCATTCTCTGAAGTTTCTCTGTCCATTCTCTGTCAATTCTCTGTCCATTCTCTGAAGATTCTCTGTCCATTCTCTGTCCATTCTCTAAAGTTTCTCTGTCCATTCTCTGAAGTTCCTCTGTCCATTCTCTGAAGTTTCTCTGTCCATTTTCTGTTCATTCTCTGAAGCTTCTCTGTCCATTCTCTGTCAATACACTGTCATTTCTCTCAACTTTCACTGTACATTCTCTGTCCTTTGACTGTTATTCTCTGTCCATTCTCTCTTCATTCTGTCTCCATTCTCTGAGGTTTCTCTGTCCATTCTCTGTCAGGTCTCTGAAGTATCTCTGTCCATTCTCTGTAGCTTCTCTGTCCATTGACTGTCTCTCCTCTGAGGTTTCTCTGTCCATTCTTTGTCCATTCTCTGAAGTTTCTCTGTCCATTCTCTGAAGTTTGTCTCCATTCTCTAAATTTTCTCTGTCCATTCTCTGTCCATTTCCTGAAGCTTCTCTGTCCATTCTCTGATGTTTCGCTGTCCATTCGCTGATGCATTCTGTTCGTTCTGTGAATTTTCTCTGTCAATTCTCTGACCCTTCTCTGTCCATTCTCTGAAGTTTCTCTGTCCATTCTCTGTCATTCTCTGAAGTTTCTCTGTCCACTCTCTACATTTTCTCAGTCCATTTTTTTTCCATTCTCTGAAGTTTCTCATCATTCTCCAAAATTACTCTGTCAACTCTCTGTCCATTCTCTGAAGTTTCACTGTCTATTCTCAGTCCATTCTCTGACGTATCTCTGTCCACTCTCTGTCCATTCTCTGAAGATACTCTGTCCATTCTCTGTCCATTCTCTGAAGTTTCTCTGACCATTCTCTGATGTTTCGCTGTCCATTCGCTGATGCATTCTGTTCGTTCTGTGAATTTTCTCTGTCCATTCTCTGAAGTTTCTCTGTCCATTCTATGAAGTTTCTCTCCATTCTCTGAAGATACTCTGTCCATTCTCTGTCAATTCTCTGAAGTTTCTCTGTCCACTCTCTACATTTTCTCAGTCCATTTTTTTTTCCATTCTCTGAAGTTTCTCATCATTCTCCAAAATTACTCTGTCAACTCTCTGTCCATTCTCTGAAGTTTCACTGTCTATTCTCAGTCCATTCTCTGACGTATCTCTGTCCATTCTCTGAAGTTTCTCAGTCCATTCTCTGTCCATTCTCTGTCCATTCTTTGACATACCTCTGTCCATTTTCTGTCCATTCTCTGAGGTTTCTCTGTCCATTACCTAAAGTTCATTCTCTGAATTTTCTCTCACCATTTTCATAAGTTTCTCTCTCCAATCCCTGATGTTTCTCAGTCCATTCTCTGTCCATACTATAAAGGTTCTCTGTCCATTCTCTGAAGTTTCTCTGTCCATTCTCTGAAGTTTGTCTCCGTTATCTAAATGTTCTGTGTCAATTCTCTGAAGATTCTCCCTCTATTCTCTGAAGTTCTCTCTCCATTCTCTGTAGTTTCTCTGTCCATTGACTGTCCATTCTCTGAAGTTTCTCTGTCCATTCATTGTCCATTCTCTGAAGTTTCTCTGTCCATTCTCTGTCCATTCGCTGTCGCTTCTCTGTCCATTGACCATTCTCTGAAGTTTCTCTGTCCATTCTCTGAAGTTTCTCTGTCCATTCTTTGAAGTTTCTCTATCCATTCTCTTAAGCTTATCTCCATTATGTAAATGTTCTGTGTCAATTCTCTGGAGTTTCTCTCTCCATTCGCTGAAGTATCTTTGTCCATTCTCTGTCCATTCTCTGCAGTTTCTCTGTCCATTGACTGTCCATTCTCTGAAGTATCTCTATCCATTCTCTGTCCATTCACTGACCATTCTCTGTCCATTCTCTGAAGTTTCTCTGTCCAGTCTCTGTCCATTCTCTGAAGCTTCTCTGTCCATTCTCTGAAGTTTCACTGTCCATTCTCTGAAGTATTCTGCCCATTCTCTAAAGTTTCTCTGACCATTCCCTGTCCAATCTCTGACCATTCTCTGAAGTTTTCTGTCAATTCTCTGACCATTCTCTGTCCATTCTCTGAAGTTTCTCTCTCCATTCTCTATAGTTTCTCTGTCCATTCTCTGAAGTTTCTCTGTCCATTCTCTGAAGTTTGTCTCCATTCTCTAAATTTTCTCTGTTCATTCTCTGTCCATTTCCTGAAGCTTCTCTGACCATTCTCTGATGTTTCGCTGTCCATTCGCTGATGCACTCTGTAGTGCTGTGAATTCTGTGTCCATTCTCTGTAGTTCTTGTCCATATGACTGTCCATTCTCTGAAGTATCTCTGTCCATTCATGTCCATTCTCTGTAGTTTCTCTGTCCATTGACTGTCCATTCTCTGAAGTTTCTCTGTTCATTCTTTGTCCATTCTCTGAGTTTTTCTGTCCATTCTCTGAAGTTTGTCTCCATTATCTAAATGTTCTGTGTTGATTCTCTGAAGTTTCTCTCTCCATTCGCTGAAGTATCTCTGTCCATTCTTTGTCCATTCTCTGTAGTTTCTCTGTACATTGACTGTCCATTCTCTGAAGTTTCTCTGTTCATTCTTTGTCCATTCTCTGAGTTTTTCTGTCCATTCTCTGATGCATCTCTGTCCGTTCTCTGAACTTTCTCTGTCCATACAATGTCCATTCTCTGAAGTTTGTCTCCATTATCTAAATGTTCTGTGTCGATTCTCTAAAGTTTCTCTCTCCATTCTCTGAAGTATCTCTGTCCATTCTCTGTCCATTCTCTGTAGTTTCTCTGTCCATTCTCTGTCCATTCTCTGATGTTTCTCTGTCCATTCTCTGAAGTTTCTCTGTCCATTCTCTGAAGTTTGTCTCCATTATCTAAATGTTCTGTGTTGATTCTCTGAAGTTTCTCTCTCCATTCGCTGAAGTATCTCTGTCCATTCTCTGTCCATTCTCTGTAGTTTCTCTGTCCATTGACTGTCCATTCTCTGAAGTATCTCTGTCCATTCTTTGTCCATTCTCTGTAGTTTCTCTGTCCATTGACTGTCCATTCTCTGAAGTTTCTCTGTCCATTCTTTGTCCATTCTCTGAAGTTTCTGTGTCCATTTTCTGTCCATTCGCTGTAGCTTCTCTGTCCATTGACCATTCTCTGAAGTTTCTCTGTCCATTCTCAGAAGTTTCTCTGTCCATTCTCTGAAGTTTCTCTGTCCATTCTCTTAAGCTTATCTCCATTATGTAAATGTTCTGTGTCAATTCTCTGGAGTTTCTCTCTCCATTCGCTGAAGGAGCTCTGTCCATTCTCTGTCCATTCTCTGCAGTTTCTCTGTCCATTGACTGTCCATTCTCTGAAGTATCTCTGTCCATTCTCTGTCCATTCACTGACCATTCTCTGTCCATTCTCTGAAGTTTCTCTGTCCAGTCTCTGTCCATTCTCAGAAGCTTCTCTGTCCATTCTCTGAAGTTTCTCTGTCCATTCTCTGAAGTTTCTCTGTCCATTCTCTGTCCATTCTCTGAAGTATCTGTCCATTCTCTGAAGTTTCTCTTTCCATTCTCTGAAGTATCTCTGTCCATTCTCTGAAGTTTCACTGTCCATTCTCTGAAGTTTCACTGTCCATTCTCTGAAGTTTCTGTCGATTCTCTAAAGTTTCTCTGACCATTCCCTGTCCAATCTCTGACCATTCTCTGTCCATTCTCTGAATTTTTCTGTCGATTCTCTGACCATTCTCTGTCCATTCTCTGAAGTTTCTCTCTCCATTCTCTGTCCATTCTCTGATGTTTCTCTGTCCATTCTCTGAAGTTTCTCTGTCCATTCTCTGAAGTTTGTCTCCATTATCTAAATGTTCTGTGTCGATTCTCTGAAGTTTCTCTCTCCATTCTCTGAAGTATCTCTGTCCATTCTCTGTAGTTTTGCTGTCCATTGACTGTCCATTCTCTGAAGTTTCTCTTTTCATTCCTTGTCCATTCTCTGAAGTTTCTCTGTCCATTCTCTGAAGTTTGTCTCCATTCTCTAAATTTTCTCTGTTCATTCTCTGTCCATTTCCTGAAGCTTCTCTGACCATTCTCTGATGTTTCGCTGTCCATTCGCTGATGCATTCTGTTCGTTCTGTGAATTTTCTCTGTCCATTCTCTGAAGCTTCTCTGTCCATTCTATGAAGTTTCTCTCCATTCTCTAAAGATACTCTGTCCACTCTCTGTCCATTCTCTGAAGTTTCTCTGTCCATTCTCTGAAGCTTCTCTGTCCATTCTATGAAGTTTCTCTCCATTCTCTAAAGATACTCTGTCCACTCTCTGTCCATTCTCTGAAGTTTCTCTGACCATTCTCTGATGTTTCGCTGTCCATTCGCTGATGCATTCTGTTCGTTCTGTGAATTTTCTCTGTCCATTCTCTGAAGCTTCTCTGTCCATTCTATGAAGTTTCTCTCCATTCTCTAAAGATACTCTGTCCATTCTCTGTCAATTCTCTGAAGTTTCTCTGTCCACTCTCTACATTTTCTCAGTCCATTTTTTTTCCATTCTCTGAAGTTTCTCATCATTCTCCAAAATTACTCTGTCAACTCTCTGTCCATTCTCTGAAGTTTCACTGTCTATTCTCAGTCCATTCTCTGACGTATCTCTGTCCATTCTCTGAAGTTTCTCAGTCCATTACCTCAAGTTCATTCTCTGAATTTTCTCTCACCATTTTCTGAAGTTTCTCTGTCCATTCTCTGTCCATTCTCTGACATACCTCTGTCCATTTTCTGTACATTCTCTGAGGTTTCTCTGTCCATTGCCTAAAGTTCATTCTCTGAATTTTCTCTTACCATTTTCTGAAGTTTCTCATTCCATTCCCTATCCATACTATAAAGGTTCTCTGTCCATTCTCTGAAGTTTCTCTGTCCATTCTCTGAAGTTTGTCTCCGTTATCTAAATGTTCTGTGTCAATTCTCTGAAGATTCTCCCTCTATTCTCTGAAGTTCCTCTCTCCATTCTCTGTAGTTTCTCTGTCCATTGACTGTCCATTCTCTGAAGTTTCTCTGTCCATTCTTTGTCCATTCTCTGAAGTTTCTGTGTCCATTCTCTGTCCATTCGCTGTAGCTTCTCTGTCCATTCTTTGTCCATTCTCTGAAGTTTCTCTGTCCATTCTCTGAAGTTTCTCTGTCCATTCTTTGTCCATTCTCTGAAGTTTCTCTGTCCATTCTCTGAAGTTTCTCTGTCCATTCTCTGAAGTTTCTCTGTCCATTCTCTGAAGTTTCTCTGTCCATTCTCTTAAGCTTATCTCCATTATGTAAATGTTCTGTGTCAATTCTCTGGAGTTTCTCTCTCCATTCGCTGAAGTATCTTTGTCCATTCTCTGTCCATTCTCTGCAGTTTCTCTGTCCAGTCTCTGTCCATTCTCAGAAGTTTCTCTGTCCATTCTCTGAAGTTTCTCTGTCCATTCTCTGAAGTTTTCTGTCGATTCTCTGACCATTCTCTGTCCATTCTCTGATGTTTCTCTGTCCATTTTCTGAAGTTTCTCTGTCCATTCTCTGAAGTTTGTCTCCATTATCTAAATGTTCTGTGTCGATTCTCTGAAGTTTCTCTCTCCATTCTCTGAAGTATCTCTGTCCATTCTCTGTCCATTCTCTATAGTTTCTCTGTCCATTCTCTGAAGTTTCTCTTTTCATTCTTTGTCCATTCTCTGAAGTTTCTCTGTCCATTCTCTGAAGTTTGTCTCCATTCTCTAAATTTTCTCTGTCCATTCTCTGTCCATTTCCTGAAGCTTCTCTGACCATTCTCTGATGTTTCGCTGTCCATTCGCTGATGCATTCTGTTCGTTCTGTGAATTTTCTCTGTCCATTCTCTGAAGCTTCTCTGTCCATTCTATGAAGTTTCTCTCCATTCTCTAAATATACTCTGTCCACTCTCTGTCCATTCTCTGAAGTTAATCTGTCCATTCTCTGACGTTCCTCTGTCCATTCTCTGTCCATTCTCTGAAGTTTCTCTGTCCAGTCTCTGTCAGTTTTCTGTCCATTCTCTGAAGTTTCTCTGTCAATTCTCTGAAGTTTCAGTTTACTTTCTCTAAAGTTTCTCTGCCATTTTATTCCATTCTTTGAAGTTTCTGTGTCCATTCTCTGAAGTATCTCTGGCCATTCTCTGAAGTTTCACTGTCCACTCTCTGTCCATTCTCTGAAGTTTCTCTGTCCACTCTCTGTCCATTCTCTGAAGTTAATCTGTCCATTCTCTGACATTCCTCTGTCCATTCTCTGTTCATTCTCTGAAGCTTCTCTGTCCATTCTCTGAAGTTTCTCTGTCAATTCTCTGAAGTTTCTCTGTCCACTCTCTACATTTTCTCAGTCCATTTTTTTCCCATTCTCTGAAGTTTCTCATCATTCTCCAAAATTACTCTGTCAACTCTCTGTCCATTCTCTGAAGTTTCTCAGTCCATTCCCTCAAGTTCATTCTCTGAATTTTTTCTCACCATTTTCTGAAGTTTCTCTGTCCATTCTCTGAAGTTTCTCTGTCCATTCTCTGTCAATTCTCTGTCCATTCTCTGACATACCTCTGTCCATTTTCTGTACATTCTCTGAGGTTTCTCTGTCCATTGCCTAAAGTTCATTCTCTGAATTTTCTCTTACCATTTTCTGAAGTTTCTCATTCCATTCCCTATCCATACTATAAAGGTTCTCTGTCCATTCTCTGAAGTTTCTCTGTCCATTCTCTGAAGTTTGTCTCCGTTATCTAAATGTTCTGTGTCAATTCTCTGAAGATTCTCCCTCTATTCTCTGAAGTTCCTCTCTCCATTCTCTGTAGTTTCTCTGTCCATTGACTGTCCATTCTCTGAAGTTTCTCTGTCCATTCTTTGTCCATTCTCTGAAGTTTCTGTGTCCATTCTCTGTAGCTTCTCTGTCCGTTGACCATTCTCTGAAGTTTCTCTGTCCATTCTCTGAAGTTTCTCTGTCCATTCTCTGAAGTTTCTCTGTCCATTCTCTTAAGCTTATCTCCATTATGTAAATGTTCTGTGTCAATTCTCTGGAGTTTCTCTCTCCATTCGCTGAAGTATCTCTGTCCATTCTCTGTCCATTCTCTGCAGTTTCTCTGTCCATTGACTGTCCATTCTCTGAAGTATCTCTGTCCATTCTCTGTCCATTCACTGACCATTCTCTGTCCATTCTCTGAAGTTTCTCTGTCCAGTCTCTGTCCATTCTCAGAAGCTTCTCTGTCCATTCTCTGAAGTTTCTCTGTCCATTCTCTGAAGTTTCTCTGTCCATTCTCTGTCCATTCTCTGAAGTATCTGTCCATTCTCTGAAGTTTCTCTTTCCATTCTCTGAAGTATCTCTGTCCATTCTCTGAAGTTTCACTGTCCATTCTCTGAAGTTTCACTGTCCATTCTCTGAAGTTTCTGTCGATTCTCTAAAGTTTCTCTGACCATTCCCTGTCCAATCTCTGACCATTCTCTGTCCATTCTCTGAATTTTTCTGTCGATTCTCTGACCATTCTCTGTCCATTCTCTGAAGTTTCTCTCTCCATTCTCTGTCCATTCTCTGATGTTTCTCTGTCCATTCTCTGAAGTTTCTCTGTCCATTCTCTGAAGTTTGTCTCCATTATCTAAATGTTCTGTGTTGATTCTCTGAAGTTTCTCTCTCCATTCTCTGAAGTATCTCTGTCCATTCTCTGTCCATTCTCTGTAGTTTCTCTGTCCATTGACTGTCCATTCTCTGAAGTTTCTCTTTTCATTCTTTGTCCATTCTCTGAAGTTTCTCTGTCCATTCTCTGAAGTTTGTCTCCATTCTCTAAATTTTCCCTGTCCATGCTCAGTCCAATCTCTAAGTTTTTCTGTCCATTCTCTGATGTATCTCTGTCCGTTCTCTGAACTTTCTCTGTCCATTCTCTGTCCATACAATGTCCATTCACTGAACTTTCTCTGCCTATTCTCTGAAGTTTGTCTGTCCATTCTGTGACCATTCTCTGAACTTTCTCTGTCCATTCTCTGTCAATACACTGTCATTTCTCTCAACTTTCTCTGTACATTCTCTGTCCTTTGACTGTTATCCTCTGTCCATTCTCTGTCCATTCTCTCTTCATTCTGTCTCCATTCTCTGAGGTTTCTCTGTCCATTCTCTGCCATTCTCTGAAGTATCTCTGTCCATTCTCTGAAGCTTCTCTGTCCATTGACTGTCCCTCCTCTGAAGTTTCTCTGTTCATTCTCTGAAGTTTGTCTCCATTCTCTAAATTTTCTCTGTCCATTCTCTGTCAATTGTCTGTCAATTCTCTGAAGTTTCACTCTCTATTCTCTAAGGTTTCTCCGACCATTTTATTCCATTCTTTGAAGTTTCTCTGTCCATTCTCTGAAGTATCTCTGACCATTCTCTGAAGTTTCTCTGTCCATTCTCTAAAGTTCCTCTGTCCATACTCTGTACATTCACTGAAGTTTATTTGTCCATTCTCTGTTCATTCTCTGAAGCTTCTCATGTCCATTCTCTGAAGTTTCTCTGTCCATTCTCTACATTTTCTCAGTCCATTTTTTTTTCCATTCTCTGAAGTTTCTCATCATTCTCCAAATTTACTCTGTCAACTCTCTGTCCATTCTCTGAAGTTTCACTGTCTATTCTCAGTCCATTCTCTGACGTATCTCTGTCCATTCTCTGACGTTTCTCTGTCCATTCTCTGACGTATCTCTGTCCATTTTCTGTACATTCTCTGAAGTTTCTCTGTCCGTTCCCTCAAGTTCATTCTCTGACTTTTCTCTCACCATTTTCTGAAGTTTCTCTGTCCATTCTCTGAAGTTTCTCAGTCCATTCTCTGTCCATACTATAAAGGTTCTCTGTCCATTCTCTGAAGTTTCTCTGTCCATTCTCTGACATTTCTCTGTCCATTCTCTGAAGTTTCTCTGTCCATTCTCTATGGCTTCTCTGTCCATTGACCATTCTCTGAAGTTTCTCTGTCCATTCTCTGAAGTTTCTCTGTCCATTCTCTGAAGTTTGTCTCCATTATCTAAATGTTCTGTGTCGATTCTCTGAAGTTTCTCCCTCCATTCTCTGAAGTATCTCTGTCCATGCTCTGTCCATTCTCTGTAGTTTCTCTGTCCTTTGACTGTCCAATCTCTGAAGTTTCTGTCCATTCTTTGTCCATTCTCCAAAGTTTCTCTGTCCATTCTCAGTCCATTCTCTGTAGCTTCTCTGTCCATTGACCATTCTCTGAAATTTCTCTGAACATTCTCTGAAGTTTGTCTCCATTACCTAAATGTTCTGTGTCGATTCTCTGAAGTTTCTCTCTCCATTCTCTGAAGTATCCCTCTCCATTTTCTGTCCATTCTCTGAAGTTTCTCTGCCCAATCCCTGTCAATTCTCTGAAGTTTCTCTGGCCATTCTCTGAAGTTTGTCTCCATTCTTAAAATTTTCTCTGTGCATTCGCTGAAGTTTCTCTGCCCATTCTATGATTTTTCTCTGCCAATTCTCTGAAACATAGAAACATAGAAGATAGGAGCAAGAGTAGGCCATTCGGCCCCTCGAGCCTGCTCCGCCATTCGATGAGATCATGGCTGATCATCCAAACTCAGTACCCTGTCCCTGCCTTCTCCCCATATCCCTTGATACCTTTAGCCTTAAGAAATATATCTAACTCCTTCTTGAATATATTTACTGACTTGGCCTCAACTGCCTTCTGTGGTAGAGAATTCCACAGGTTTACCACTCTTTGGGTGAAGAAACTCCTCCTCATCTCTGTCCTAAATGGCTTACCCCTTATCTTTAGACTGTGACCTCTTGTTCTGGACTCACCCACCATCGGGAACATCCTTCCTGCATCCAGTCTGTCTAGCTCTGTTAGAATTTTATAAGTTTCAATGAGATCTCCTCTCATTCTTCTAAACTCCAGCGAGTATAAGCCCAATCGACCCAATCTCTCCTCGTACGTCATTCCTGCCATCTCAGGTATCAGTCTGGTGAATCTTCGCTGCACACCCTCCAAGGCAAGAACATCCTTCCTCAGATAAGGCGACCAAAACTGCACACAATACTCAAGGTGTGGTCTCACCAAGGCCCTGTACAGCTGCAGCAAGACAGCCTTGTTCCTGTACTCAAACCCTCTCGCTACGAAGGCCAACATACCATTTGTCTTCTTAACCGCCTGCTGTACCTGCATGCTTACCTTCGGCGACTGGTGCACAAGGTTGCACTTCCCCTTCTCCCAATCTATTGCCGTTCAGATAATAATCTGCCTTTCTGTTTTTGCCACCAAAGTGGATAACCTCGCATTTATCCACATTATACTGCATCTGCCATGCTTCTGCCCAATCACCCAACCTGTCCAAATCATACTGGAGTTTCTCGGCATCCTCCTCGCAGCACACATGCTTTGTGTCATCTGCAAACTTGGAGTTTGTATCCATTGTCTAAATTTCTCTCTCCATTCACTGTCCATTCACAGACCATTCTCTGAAGTTAATCTGTCCATTCTCTGAAGTTTCTCTGTCCATTCTATGAAGCATCTCTGTCCATTCTCTGAACTTTCTCTGTCCATCCTCTGAAGTTTCTCTCTCCATTCTCTGTCCATTCTCTGAACTTTCTCTGTCCATTCTCTGAAGTTTCTCTGTCCATTCTCTGAAGTTTGTCTGCATTCTCTAAATGTTCTGTGTTCATTCCCTGAAGTTTCTCTCTCCATTCTCTGACCATTCTCTATAGTTTCTATGTCCATTGACCGTCCATTCTCTGAAGTTTCTCTGTCCATTCTCTGTCCATTCTCTGAAGTATCTGTCCATTCTCTGAAGTTTCTCTTTCCATTCTCTGAAATTCTCGGTACATTCTCTGAAGTTTCTTTGTCCCTTCTCTGAAGTATCTCTGTCCATTCTCTGAAGTTTCACTGTCCATTCTCTGAAGTTTCTGTCGATTCTCTAAAGTTTCTCTGACCATTCCCTGTCCAATCTCTGACCATTCTCTGTCCATTCTCTGAAGTTTTTCTGTCGATTCTCTGACCATTCTCTGTCCATTCTCTGAAGTTTCTCTCTCCATTCTCTGTCCATTCTCTGATGTTTCTCTGTCCATTCTCTGAAGTTTCTCTGTCCATTCTCTGAAGTTTGTCTCCATTATCTAAATGTTCTGTGTCGATTCTCTGAAGTTTCTCTCTCCATTCTCTGAAGTATCTCTGTCCATTCTCTGTCCATTCTCTGTAGTTTCTCTGTCCATTGACTGTCCATTCTCTGAAGTTTCTCTTTTCATTCTTTGTCCATTCTGTGAAGTTTCTCTGTCCATTCTCTGAAGTTTGTCTCCATTCTCTAAATTTTCCCTGTCCATGCTCAGTCCAATCTCTAAGTTTTTCTGTCCATTCTCCGATGTATCTCTGTCCGTTCTCTGAACTTTCTCTGTCCATTCTCTGTCCATACAATGTCCATTCTCTGAACTTTCTCTGCCCATTCTCTGTCAATACACTGTCATTTCTCTCAACTTTCTCTGTACATTCTCTGTCCTTTGACTGTTATTCTCTGTCCATTCTCTGTCCATTCTCTCTTCATTCTGTCTCCATTCTCTGATGTTTCTCTGTCCATTCTCTGAAGTTTCTCTGTCCATTCTCTGAAGTTTGTCTCCATTATCTAAATGTTCTGTGTCGATTCTCTGAAGTTTCTCTCTCCATTCTCTGAAGTATCTCTGTCCATTCTCTGTCCATTCTCTGTAGTTTCTCTGTCCATTGACTGTCCATTCTCTGAAGTTTCTCTTTTCATTCTTTGTCCATTCTGTGAAGTTTCTCTGTCCATTCTCTGAAGTTTGTCTCCATTCTCTAAATTTTCCCTGTCCATGCTCAGTCCAATCTCTAAGTTTTTCTGTCCATTCTCCGATGTATCTCTGTCCGTTCTCTGAACTTTCTCTGTCCATTCTCTGTCCATACAATGTCCATTCTCTGAACTTTCTCTGCCCATTCTCTGTCAATACACTGTCATTTCTCTCAACTTTCTCTGTACATTCTCTGTCCTTTGACTGTTATTCTCTGTCCATTCTCTGTCCATTCTCTCTTCATTCTGTCTCCATTCTCTGATGTTTCTCTGTCCATTCTCTGAAGTTTCTCTGTCCATTCTCTGAAGTTTGTCTCCATTATCTAAATGTTCTGTGTCGATTCTCTGAAGTTTCTCTCTCCATTCTCTGAAGTATCTCTGTCCATTCTCTGTCCATTCTCTGTAGTTTCTCTGTCCATTGACTGTCCATTCTCTGAAGTTTCTCTTTTCATTCTTTGTCCATTCTGTGAAGTTTCTCTGTCCATTCTCTGAAGTTTGTCTCCATTCTCTAAATTTTCCCTGTCCATGCTCAGTCCAATCTCTAAGTTTTTCTGTCCATTCTCCGATGTATCTCTGTCCGTTC
Organism: Squalus acanthias; assembly: GCA_030390025.1. NCBI lineage: Eukaryota > Metazoa > Chordata > Chondrichthyes > Squaliformes > Squalidae > Squalus > Squalus acanthias. Next base: position 41,099,607 of record CM059433.1, on the reverse strand, counting down.
TCTGAACTTTCTCTGTCCATTCTCTGTCCATACAATGTCCATTCTCTGAACTTTCTCTGCCCATTCTCTGTCAATACACTGTCATTTCTCTCAACTTTCTCTGTACATTCTCTGTCCTTTGACTGTTATTCTCTGTCCATTCTCTGTCCATTCTCTCTTCATTCTGTCTCCATTCTCTGAGGTTTCTCTGTCCATTCTCTGCCATTCTCTGAAGTATCTCTGTCCATTCTCTGTAGCTTCTCTGTCCATTGACTGTCCCTCCTCTGAAGTTTCTCTGTCCATTCTCTGAAGTTTGTCTCCATTCTCTAAATTATCTCTGTCCATTCTCTGTCAATTGTCTGTCAATTCTCTGAAGTTTCACTCTCTATTCTCTAAGGTTTCTCCGACCATTTTATTCCATTCTTTGAAGTTTCTCTGTCCATTCTCTGAAGTATCTCTGACCATTCTCTGAAGTTTCTCTGTCAATTATCTGTCCATTCTCTGAAGTTTCTCTGTCCATTCTCTAAAGTTCCTCTGTCCATACTCTGTACATTCACTGAAGTTTATTTGTCCATTCTCTGTTCATTCTCTGAAGCTTCTCATGTCCATTCTCTGAAGTTTCTCTGTCCACTCTCTACATTTTCTCAGTCCATTTTTTTTCCCATTCTCTGAAGTTTCTCATCATTCTCCAAATTTACTCTGTCAACTCTCTGTCCATTCTCTGAAGTTTCTCTGTCCATTCTCAGTCCATTCTCTGACGTATCTCTGTCCATTCTCTGACGTTTCTCTGTCCATTCTCTGACGTATCTCTGTCCATTTTCTGTACATTCTCTGAAGTTTCTCTGTCCGTTCCCTCAAGTTCATTCTCTGACTTTTCTCTCACCATTTTCTGAAGTTTCTCTGTCCATTCTCTGAAGTTTCTCAGTCCATTCTCTGTCCATACTATAAAGGTTCTCTGTACATTCTCTGAAGTTTCTCTGTCCATTCTCTGATGTTTCTCGGTCCATTCTCTGAAGCTTCTCTGTCCATTGACCATTCTCTGAAGTTTCTCTGTCCATTCTCTGAAGTTTCTCTGTCCATTCTCTGAAGTTTGTCTCCATTATCTAAATGTTCTGTGTCGATTCTCTGAAGTTTCTCCCTCCATTCTCTGAAGTATCTCTGTCCATGCTCTGTCCATTCTCTATAGTTTCTCTGTCCTTTGACTGTCCAATCTCTGAAGTTTCTGTCCATTCTTTGTCCATTCTCCAATGTTTCTCTGTCCATTCTCAGTCCATTCTCTGTAGCTTCTCTGTCCATTGACCATTCTCTGAAATTTCTCTGTCCATTCTCTGAAGTTTGTCTCCATTATCTAAATGTTCTGTGTCGATTCTCTGAAGTTTCTCTCTCCATTCTCTGAAGTATCCCTCTCCATTCTCTGTCCATTCTCTGAAGTTTCTCTGGCCATTCTCTGAAGTTTGTCTCCATTCTTTAAATTTTCTCTGTGCATTCGTTGAAGTTTCTCTGCCCATTCTATGATTTTTCTCTGCCAATTCTCTGAAACATAGAAACATAGAAGATAGGAGCAAGAGTAGGCCATTCGGCCCCTCGAGCCTGCTCCGCCATTCGATGAGATCATGGCTGATCATCCAAACTCAGTACCCTGTCCCTGCCTTCTCCCCATATCCCTTGATACCTTTAGCCTTAAGAAATATATCTAACTCCTTCTTGAATATATTTACTGACTTGGCCTCAACTGCCTTCTGTGGTAGAGAATTCCACAGGTTCACCACTCTCTGGGTGAAGAAACTCCTCCTCATCTCTGTCCTAAATGGCTTACCCCTTATCTTTAGACTGTGACCTCTTGTTCTGGACTCACCCACAATCGGGAACATCCTTCCTGCATCCAGTCTGTCTAGCTCTGTTAGAATTTTATAAGTTTCAATGAGATCTCCTCTCATTCTTCTAAACTCCAGCGAGTATAAGCCCAATCGACCCAATCTCTCCTCGTACGTCATTCCTGCCATCTCAGGTATCAGTCTGGTGAATCTTCGCTGCACACCCTCCAAGGCAAGAACATCCTTCCTCAGATAAGGCGACCAAAACTGCACACAATACTCAAGGTGTGGTCTCACCAAGGCCCTGTACAGCTGCAGCAAGACATCCTTGTTCCTGTACTCAAACCCTCTCGCTACGAAGGCCAACATACCATTTGTCTTCTTAACCGCCTGCTGTACCTGCATGCTTACCTTCAGCGACTGGTGCACAAGGACACCCAGGTCTCGTTGCACTTCCCCTTCTCCCAATCTATTGCCGTTCAGATAATAATCTGCCTTTCTGTTTTTGCCACCAAAGTGGATAACCTCGCATTTATCCACATTATACTGCATCTGCCATGCTTCTGCCCAATCACCCAACCTGTCCAAATCATACTGGAGTTTCTCGGCATCCTCCTCGCAGCACACATGCTTTGTGTCATCTGCAAACTTGGAGTTTGTATCCATTGTCTAAATTTCTCTCTCCATTCACTGTCCATTCTCTGTCCATTCACAGACCATTCTCTGAAGTTAATCTGTCCATTCTCTGAAGTTTCTCTGTCCATTCTATGAAGCATCTCTGTCCATTCTCTGAACTTTCTCTGTCCATCCTCTGAAGTTTCTCTCTCCTTTCTCTGTCCATTCTCTGATGTTTCTCTGTCCATTCTCTGATGTTTCTCTGTCCATTCTCTGATGTTTCTCTGTCCATTCTCTGAAGTTTCTCTGAAGTTTGTCTCCATTCTCTAAATGTTCTGTGTTCATTCCCTGAAGTTTCTCTCTCCATTCTCTGACCATTCTCTATAGTTTCTATGTCCATTGACTGTCCATTCTCAGAAGTTTCTCTGTCCATTCTTTGTCAATTCTCCGAACTTTCTCTGTCCATTCTCTGAAGTTTCTCTGTCCAATCTCTGTCCATTCTCTGAAGCTTCTCTGTCTATTGCCTGTCCATTCTCTGAAGTTTCTGTCCATTCCCTTTCCATTCTCTGAAGTTTCTCTGTCCATTCTCTGTCCATTCTCTGAAGTAGCTGTCCACTCTCTGAGGTTTCTCTTTCCATTTTTTGAAATTCTCGGTCCATTCTCTGAAGTTTCTCAGTCCATTCTCTGAAGTTTCACTGTCCATTCTCTGACCATTCTCTGTCCATTCGCTGCTGTTTCTCTCCATTCTCTAAAGTTTCTCTGTCCATTCTCAGTCATTTCTCTGACGTAGATCTGTCCATTCTCTGAAGTTTCTCTGTCGATTGTCTTATGTATCTCTGTCCATTCTCTGATGTTTCTCTGTCCATTCCTGAAGTTTCTCCCCATTCTCTGAAGTTTCTCTCTATTCTCTAAAGTTTCTCTGTCCATTCTCTGAAGTGTCTCTGTCCATTCTCTGAAGTATCTCTGTCCATTCTCTGAAGTATCTCTGACCATTCTATGAAGTATCTCTGTCCATTCTCTGAAGTATCACTGTCCATTCTCTGAAGTTTCTCTGTCCATTCTCTGAAGTTTCTCTGTCCATTCTCTGACGTATCTCTGACCATTCTCTGAAGTATCTCTGTCCATTCTCTGAAGTTTCTCTGTCCATTCTCTGACATATCTCTGTCCATTTCCTGTCCCTTCTCTGATGTATCTCTGTCCATTGTCTGTCCATTTTCTGACGTATCTCTGTCGATTGTCTGTCCATTTTCTGACGTATCTCTGTCGATTCTCTGAAATTTCTCTGTCCATTCGCTGTCCATTCTCAGAAGCTTCTCTGTCCATTCTCTGATGTTTCTCTGTCCATTCTCTGAAGTTTCCCTGTCCATTCTCAGTCCATTCTCTGCCTTATCTCTGAGCATTCTTTGAAGTGTCTCTGTCCATTCTCTGTGGTATCTCTGTCCATTATCTGAAGTTTCTCACCATTCTCTAAAGTTTCTCTATCCATTCTCTGAAGTTTCTCTGTCCATTCTCAGTCCATTCTCTGATGTATCGCTTCCCATTCTCTGAAGTGACTCTGCCCAATCTCTGTCCATTCTCTGCAGCTTCTCCGTCTATTGCCTGTCTATTCTCTGATGTTTCTGTCCTTTCTTTTTCCATTCTCTGAAGATCATCTGTCCATTCTCTGTCCATTCACTGACCATTCTCTGTGCATTCTCTGAGGATACTCCCCATTCTCTGACGTATCTCGGTCCATTCTCTTGCCATTCTCTGACGTATCTCTGTCTATTCTCTGTCCATTCTCTGTCCATGCTCTGAAGTTTCGCTGTACATTCTCTGAAGTTTCTGTCCATTCTCTAAAGTTTCTCTGTCCAGTCTCTGAGGTTTCTGTCCATTTTCTGTCCATTCTCTGAAATATTCTCTGTCCATTCTCTGAAGATTCTCTGTCCATTCTCTGAAGTTTCTCAGTCCATTCTCTGAATTTTCTCTCCAATCTCGAAAGGAAAGGGGCGGTCACGTTGTTAGGAGTTTTCTACAGGCCCCCAAATAGTAATAGAGATGTGGAGGAAGAAATTGCAAAGCAGATTATGAATCGGTGTGGAGGTCACAGAGTAGTTGTCATGGGTGACTTCAACTTTCCAAATATTGATTGGAACCTTTATAGGTCAAACAGTTCGGATGGGATAGTTTTTGCACAGTGTGTGCAGGAGGGTTTCCTGACACAATATGTGGATAGGCCGACAAGAGCTGGGGCCACGTTGGATTTGGTACTGGGTAATGAACCGGGCCAAGTGTTTGATTTGTATGTGGGAGAGCACTTTGGAGATAGTGACCACAATTCGGTAACGTTCACTATTGCAATGGAGAGGGATAGGGCCATACGGCAGGGCAGGGTTTATAATTGGGGGAGGGGTAATTATGATGCGATTAGGCAAGAATTAGGGAGTATAAGATGGGAACAGAAACTATCAGGGAAAGGCACAAACGAAAAGTGGAGCTTTCTCATGGAGCAATTACTGCGTGTCCTTGATAGGTATGTCCCTGTCAGGCAGGGAGGAAATGGCCGAGTGAGAGAACCATGGTTCACAAAAGAGGTTGAATGTCTAGTCAAGAGGAAAAAGGAAGCGTATGTAAGGATGAGAAAACAAGGTTCAGTTGGGTCGATTGAGGGGTACAAGGTAGCAAGGAATGAGCTAAAAAAAGAGCTTAGGAGAGCTAGGAGGGGGCATGAGAAGTCCTTGGCGGGTCGGATCAAGAAAAACCCCAAGGCCTTTTACTCTTATGTGAGAAATAAAAGAATGACCAGGGTGAGGGTAGGGCCGGTCAAGGACAGTAGTGGGAACTTGTGCATGGAGTCAGAAGAGATAGGAGAGGTGATGAATGAATACTTTTCGTCAGTGTTCACCGAGGAGAGGGGCCATGTTCTTGAGGTTGAGAGTGTGATAAAGGTGGATAGGCTGGAGGTGGTAGATGTTCTGAGGGAAGATGTTTTAGCAATTTTGAAGAACCTGAGGGTCGATAAGTCCCCTGGGCCAGATGGGATATATCCTAGGATTCTTTGGGAGGCAAGGGAGGAGATTGCAGAGCCTCTGGCTTTGATCTTTGGGTCCTCACTGTCCACGGGAATGGTGCCAGAGGACTGGAGAGTGGCGAATGTTGTTCCTCTCTTCAAGAAAGGAAATAGGAATGACCCTGGTAATTATAGGCCGGTTAGTCTTACTTCGGTGGTTGGTAAGATAATGGAAAAGGTCCTGAGGGATAGGATTTATGACCATTTGGAAAGGGGCAACTTAATCAGGGATAGTCAACACGGATTCGTGAAGGGTAAGTCTTGCCTAACAAATTTGATTGAATTCTTTGAGGAGGTAACTAAGTGTGTAGATGAAGGTAGAGCAGTTGATGTCGTATACATGGATTTTAGTAAGGCGTTTGATAAGGTTCCCCATGGTCGGCTCATGAAGAAAGTAAGGAGTTGTGGGATAGAGGGAAATTTGGCCGATTGGATAAGTAACTGGCTATCTCATAGAAGGCAGAGGGTGGTGGTGGATGGAACATTTTCGGACTGGAGACCAGTTACCAGCGGTGTGCCACAGGGCTCGGTGCTGGGTCCTCTGCTGTTTGTGATTTTTATCAATGACTTGGAGGAGGGGACTGAAGGGTGGATCAGTAAATTTGCTGATGACACCAAGATTGGTGGAGTAGTGGATGAGGTGGAGGGCAGTTGTAGGCTGCAAAGAGACATTGATAGGATGCAGAGCTGGGCCGAAAAATGGCAGATGGAATTTAACCCTGATAAGTGCGAGGTGATTCATTTTGGTAGGGCAAATTTGAATAAGGATTACAGGGTCAACGGCAGGGTTCTGAGGAACGTGGAGGAGCAGAGGGATCTGGGGGTTCATATCCACAGATCTCTGAAGGTTGCCACTCAAGTGGATAGAGCAGTAAAGAAGGCCTATGGTGTGTTGGCGTTTATTAACAGAGGGTTTGAGTTTAAGAACCGTGAGGTTATGCTGCAACTGTACAGGACCTTGGTGAGACCACATTTGGAATATTGTGTGCAGTTCTGGTCACCTCACTATAGGAAGGACGTGGAAGCATTGGAAAGAGTGCAAAGGAGATTTACCAGGATGCTGCCTGGTTTGGGGGGGGAGGTCTTATGAGGAAAGATTGAGGGAGTTGGGGCTTTTCTCTTTAGAGCGGAGGAGGATGAGAGGCGACTTAATAGAGGTTTATAAGATGATGAGGGGGATAGATAGAGTGGATGTTCAGAGACTATTTCCTTGGGTAGAGGCAGCTGTTACAAGGGGGCATAACTATAAGGTGCATGGGGGGAGATATAGAAGGGATGTCCGAGGTAGATTCTTTACTCAGAGAGTGGTTGGGGTGTGGAATGGACTGCCTGCTGTGATAGTGGAGTCGGACACTTTAGGAACTTTCAAGCGGTTATTGGATAAGCACATGGAGCACACCAGAGTGATAGGGAGTGTGATAGCTTGATCTTGGTCTCGGACAATGCTCGGCACAACATCGAGGGCCGAAGGACCTGTACTGTGCTGTACTGTACTGTTCTATGTTCTATGATCTCTGTCCATTCTCTGTCCATTCTCTGTCCAATCACTGTCCATTCACTGTCCATTCTTTGAAGTTTCACTGTCCAATCTCTGACCATTCTCCGCAGCTGCTCTGTCCATTCCTGGTCCATTCCCTGTCTATTCTCTTTCGAATTCCCTGAAGTCCATCTTTCCATTCTCTGAAGTTTCTCTGTCCATTCTCTGTCCATTCTCTGACCATTCTCTGTCCATTCTCAGTCCATTCTCTGACGTAGATCTCTCCTTTCTCTGAAGTTTCTCTGTCCATTCTCTGAAGTTTCTCTGTCCATTCTCTGAAATTTCTCTGTCAATTCTCTGCAGTTTCTCTGTCCATTCTCTGAAGTTTCTCTGTCCAATCTCTGTCCATTCTCCGCAGCTTCTCTGTCCACCCAGTCCATTCTCTGTCCATTCCCTGTCGATTCTCTTTTAAATTCTCTGAAGTCCATCTTTCCATTCTCTGTCCATCTACTGGCCATTCTCTGTCCATACTCTGAAGTTTCACTGTCCATTCTCTCTCCATTCTTCAACCATTCCCCGTCTATTCTCTTTCGAATTCTGGAAGTCCATCTTTCCATTCTCTGTCCATCCAGTGTCCATTCACAGTCCATTCTCTGAAGTTTCTCTGTCCATTCTCAGTCCATTCTCTGACGTAAATCTGTCCATTCTCTGAAGTTTCTCTGTCCATTCTCTGAAGTTTCTCTTTCCATTCTCTGAAGATCATCTGTCCATTCTCTGTCAATTCACTGACAATTCTCTGTCCATTCTCTGAAGATACTCCCCATTTTCTGACATATCTCTGTCCATTCTCTGAAGTTTTGCTGTCCAATCTCTGTCCATTCTCCGCAGCTTGTCTGTCCATTCCCAGACCATTCTCTGTCCATTCCCTGTCTATTATATTTTAAATTCTCTGAAGTCCATATTTCCATTCTCTGATCATCCACTGACCATTCTCTGTCCATACTCTGAAGTTTCTCTGTCCATTCTCTGTCCATTCTCTGACGTATCTTTGTCCATTCTCTATCCATTCTCTGAAGATTCTCTGTCCATTCTCTGAAGTTTCCCCCCATTCTCTGTCCATTCTCTATCCATTCTCTGACGTATCTCTGTCTATTCTCTGAAGTTTCTCTGTCCATTCTCTGAAATTTCTGACCATTCTCTGTCCATTCTCTGATGTTTCTCTGTCCATTCTCTGAAATTTCTCTGTCCATTCTCTGAAGATTCTCTCTCCATTCTCTGAAGTTTCCCCCATTCTCTGTCCATTATCTGTCCATTCTCTGACGTATCTCTGTCTACTCTCTGAAGTTTCTCTATCCATTCTCTGAAGTTTCTCTGTCCATTCTCTGAAGTTTCCCCCCATTCTCTGTCCATTATCTGTCCATTCTCTGAAGTTTCTCTGTCTATTCTCTGAAGTTTCTCTGTCCATTCTCTGAAATTTCTGAGCATTCTCTGATGTTTCTCTGTCCATTCTCTGAAATTTCTCTGTCCATTCTCTGAAGATTCTCTCTCCATTCTCTGAAGTTTCCCCCATTCTCTGTCCATTATCTGTCCATTCTCTGACGTATCTCTGTCTACTCTCTGAAGTTTCTCTGTCCATTCTCTGAAATTTCTGACCATTCTCTGTCCATTCTCTGATGTTTCTCTGTCCATTCTCTGAAATTTCTCTGTCCATTCTCTGAAGATTCTCTGTCCATTCTCTGAAGTTTCTCTGTCCAATCTCTGTCCATTCTCCGCAGCTTCTCTGTCCATTCCCTGTCCATTCCCTGTCTATTTCTTTCGAATTCTCTGAAGTCCATCTTTCCATTCTCTGTACATCCACTGACCATTCTCTGTCCATTCTCTGACGTATCTCTGTCCATTCTCTGACGTAGATCTGTCCATTCTCTGAAGTATCTCTGTCCTTTCTCTGACGTTTCTCTGTCCATTCTCTGAAGTTTCCCCCCATTCTCTGTCCATTCTCTGAAGGTTCTCTGTCCATTCTCTGAAGTATCTCTGTCCATTCTCTGTCCATTCTCTGAAGTTTCTCTGTTCATTCTCTGTCATTTCTGTCCATTCTCTGAAGTTTCTCTGTTCATTGCCTGTCCATTCTCTGAAGTTTCTGTCCATTCTCCGTCCATTTTCTGAAGTTTCCCTACATTCTCTGACATATCTCTGTCCATTCTCTGAAGTTTCTCTGTCCGTTCTCTGAAGCTTCTCCCCATTCACTGTCCATTTTCTAAATTTTCTCTGACCATTCTCTAAAGTTTCTCTGTAGATTCTCTGCCCATTCTCAGTCCATTCTCTGACCATTCTCTGTCCATTCTCTGAAGTTACTCCCCATTCTCTGACATATCTCTGTCCATTCTCCGCAGCTTCTCTGTCCATTACCGGTCCATTCTCTGTCCATTCCCTGTCCATTTCCTGTCTATTCTGTTTCGAATTCTCTGACGTCCATCTTTCCATTCTCTGTCCTTCCACTGACCAGTCTCTGTCCATACTCTGAGATTTCTCTGTCCATTCTCTGACGTATCTCTGTCTACTCTCTGAAGTTTCTCTGAAGTTTCTGTCCATTCTCTGTCCATTCCCTGATATTTCTCTGTCCATTCTCTGAAGTTTCTCTGTCCTATTCCCTGATGTTTCTCTGTCCATTCTCTGAAATTTCTCCGTCCATTCTCTGAAGATTCTCTCTCCATTCTCTGAAGTTTCTCTGTCCAATCTCTGTCCATTCTCCGCAGCTTCTCTGTCCATTCCCGGTCCATTCTCTGTCCATTCCCTGTCTATTCTCTTTCGAATTCTCTGAAGTCCATCTTTCCATTCTCTGTCCATCCACTGTCCATTCCTTGTCCATTCTCTGAAGATTCTCTATCCATTCTATGAAGTTTCTCTGTCCATTCTCTGTCCATTCTCCAAAGCCTTTCCATCCATTCTCCATCCATTCCCCGTCCATTCTCTGTCCATTCCCTGTCTATTCTCTTTCCATTCTCTGAAGTTTCTCTGTCCATTCTCTGACGTATCTCTGTCTATTCTCTGTCCATTCTCCGTCCATTCTCCATCCATTCCCTGTCTATTCTGTGAAGTTTCGCTATCCGTTCTCTGACGTTTCTCTGTCCATTCTCTGACATATCTCTGTCCATTCTCTGAATTTTCTGTGACCATTCTCTGAAGTTGCTCTATCCTTTCTCTGTCCATTCTATGAAATTTCTCGGTCCATTTTCTGAAGTTTCTCTGACCATTCTCTGTTGATTCTGTATCCATTTGCTGTCCATTCCCTGTCCATTCCCTGTCCATTCTTTGTCCATTCTCTAAAGATTCTCTGTCCATTCTATGAGGTTTCTCTGTCCATTCTCCAAAGCCTTTCTGTCCATTCCCTGTCATTCTCTGTCCATTCCCTGTCTATTCTCTTTCCATTCTCTGAAGATCATCTGTCCATTCTGTCTATTCACCGACGATTCTCTGTCCTTTCTCTGAAGTTTCTCTATCCATTCTCTGATGTTTCTCTGTCCATTCGCTGTCTATTGCCTGAAGTTTCACTGTCCATTCTCTGAAGATTCTCGGTCCATTCTCGGTCCATTCAATGTCCATTCTCTGAAGTTTCTCTGTCCATTCTCTGAAGATTCTCGGTCCATTCTCGGTCCATTCAATGTCCATTCTCTGAAGTTTCTCGGTCAATTCTCTGCTGTTTCTCGGTCCATTCTATGATGTTTCTTTGTCGATTCTCTGAAGTTTCTCTGTCCATTCTCTGCCCATTCTCTAAATTTTCTCTGTGCATTCTCTGAAGTTTCTCTGTCTATTCTCTGACATTTCTCTGAAGGTTTTCTGTCGATTCTCTGAGATTTCTCTGTCCATTCCCTGAAGTTTCTCTGTCCATTCCCTCTCCATTCTCTGATGTTTCTCTGTCCATTCCCTGAAGTTTCTCTGTCCATTCCCTCTCCATTCTCTGATGTTTCTCTGTCCATTCCCTCTCCATTCTCTGATGTTTCTCTGTCCATGCTCTGAAGCTTCTCTGTCCATGCTCTGAAGTTTCTTTGTCCATTTACTGAATTTTCTCCGTCCATTCCCTGACGTTTCGATGTCGATTCTCTGAAGTTTCTCTCTCCATTCTCTGAAGATCCTCTGTCCATTCTCTGAAGTTTCGCTGCCCAGTCTCTGTCCATTCTCTGAAGTTCCTCTGTCCATTCTCTGACGTTTCTCTGACAATTCTCTGTCCATTCTCTGGCTATTCCCTGAAATTTTGGAGACGCGGGAGAAAGGCTGATGGACTGACAGTCAAAAATCATCCAATCGGGTAATGAAGGCCGGAATTTTGCCGGTGCTCAGCGGACAGGATCAGTGGCAGGTCCGCAGTTAAATAGTAATTTATTGACAGCGGGTCGGGAACCTGTTGTCAAATTGCGCCCACTTGCCTTTCCCGATGTCGGGTCTGCCAGCACGGAGCACACTTGACAGGCAGCGGTGGGGAAACCAATTTAAATGATTAGTGGCTTGCTTACAGCCACTTAACGATGGTTTTGAACTTACCTTTTGAATTTGACAGCTCGCCCACGGCTTTCACGCTGTGGCTAGACCACATCTGTGAAGCTGAGGTGGGAGGTCAGTGGCCATTGAATCAGCTGATGAGTTAACAGCTTCAAATGTCAAGTAAAAGATCCCACCTTACAGAGATATCGTCCCTCAGCCACAATCTCTTCCTCACTGCATTTCCACAACAGATTTACCATGCTGCAATTCTTTACACAAGTCTCCATCCAGTCTGACCTCATTACCTCTCTCACCATTGACAGATCGCTTCTGTCATCTCTACTTCACCTGCCAACTATTCCATCAGCGTGGGTGCCCTTTATACTCTCTCACCTTGGTCCTCAGAATCCTACCACAATCAGCCCCATCACCAGCAGCACCAGGCACACCAGCAGCCCCAACAACAACACCACCAACCTTCTTCGCAATCACCTGATGTTACAGAGGGCATCAGCACCCGACCACATTGCTGCCCGGGAGGCCAGGGATGGCCTCACCATGGCCAGATTTACTTCACTTGAAGCTGTACACGCTGGCTGCCACATGATGCGCCAGGTTGGCACCAGTCCACACCAACACCATAAAGCATCCCTACAATGCCCAAGCCATTCCTTTCACACTCATCACCACTGCGGGGGATACCGTTATGTCTCACCATTCACTGCAACTCAATAGGCCACTTCCAAAGGTGCACACAAATCTGTCCAAGAACGCAAAGTGTTCAAAATAAAGGTTTCAATGTTTGACACCACATTAACAGAAAATTTACATGAACTTTGCATAAAACACACAAGTGCCTACCCTTGCGTGTTGTTAGTTGGTATGTTTGCATTCGGATGAGGGTGAGGGTGAGAGGTGGCTAGTGAGATGGGGATGTGATAATGTAGATAGATAGGGATGGGTGGAGGTGCAAGGTAAGTTGGTGTGAGTCAGGATGTGCAGGAGTTGGGTAGGGAACATAAGAACATAAGAACATAAGAAATAGGAGCAGGAGTAGGCCAATCGGCCCCTCGAGCCTGCTCCGCCATTCAATAAGATCATGGCTGATCTGATCCTAACCGCCAATCTACTATCTATCACAGAACCATCTCCTGCATCTAACAGAATTGCACACACGAAATAGGAGCAGAATCAGGCTACACAGTCCCTGGGCCCGCTCCACTACCCACAGGGCCATGACCGATCCGAACCTAGACTCATGTCCAAATTCCTGCCCGCGCCCCGTAACCCTTAATGCCCTTTACTTCTAGGAAACTGTCTATTTCTGTTTTAAATTTAATTAATGTTGTAGCTTCTACAGCTTTTTGTGGCAGCATATTCCATGGACCTACCACCCTCTGAGTGAAGTAGTTCCTCCTCATCTCAGTTTTGAAAGAGCAGCCCCTTATTCTAAGACTATGTCCCCTAGTTCTCGTCTCACCCGTCATCGGGAACATCCTCCCCGCATCCACCCGATCCAACCCCTTCACAATCTTATATGTTTCAATAAGATCGCCTCTCATTCTTCTGAACTCCAATGAGTAGAGTCCCAATCTACCCAACCTCTCCTCATATGACCACCCCCTCATCCCCGGGATTAACCGAGTGAACCTTTTTTGCACTGCCTCGAGAGCAAGGATGTCTTTCCTTAAGTAAGGACACCAAAACTGTATGCAGTATTCCAGGTGCGGTCTCACCAATACCTTGTACAACTGAAGCAATACCTCCCTATTTTTATATTCTATCCCCCTAGCAATGAAAGCCAACATTCCATTTGCCTTCTTAATCACTTGCTGCACCTGCATACTAACCTTTTGAGTTTCGTGCACCAGGACCCCCAGATCCCTTTGCACTTCAGTACTCTCCAGTTTCTTGCCATTAAGATAATAAATTGCTCTAGGATTTTTCCTGCCAAAGTGCATCACCTCACACTTTCCAGTGTTGTATTCCATCTGCCAAATCTCTGCCCACTTACTTAGCCTGTCTATGTCCCCTTGCAGGTTTTTTATGTCCTCCTCACTCACTACTTTCCCTCCCATCTTTGTATCATCTGCAAATTTTGATATGTTACACTTGGTCCCTTCCTCCAAATCGTTAATATAGATTGTGAAGAGTTGGGGACCCAGCACTGACCCCTGTGGAACACCACTAGTTACTGATTGCCAGTCTGAGAATGAACCATTTATCCCAACTCTTTGCTTTCTGTTAGATAGCCAATCCTCTATCCATGCCAGAATATTACCCCCAATCCCGTGATTTTTTACCTTAAGCAATAATCTTTTGTGTGGCACCTTGTCAAATGCCTTTTGGAAGTCTAAATACACTACGTCCACTGGTTCCCCTTTATCCACTCTATATGTTACTTCCTCAAAGAACTCCAGCAAATTTGTCAAACATGACTTCCCCTTCGTAAAACCATGCTGACTTTGTCCTATTAAATTATGATTATCCAAATGTCCTGTTACTGTTTCCTTAATAATGGACTCCAAAATTTTACCTACCACAGATGTTAGGCTAACCGGTCTATAGTTACCAGCCTTCTGTCTACTGCCCTTTTTAAATAAGGCAGAGTGATGGGGATGTGATGAGAGGCACAGCAGGATGAGGTTGAGTGTGGCTTTGTACTAACGTTTCATGATCTACTGAGATCATTGAAACGTTTGCAGCACTACACCCAGGTCCTCGTGACCACATCCCTGCTTGTGCCCTCCTGTGCAATGTGCAACCAGGCTATGTTGATCTCCTGGGGAGGTCTCTTCCGCCCATGGAAAGGGAAGAGAACCTCCCTGCGTGCTGTGACTCCCTCCATAAGTGTATGGAGGGAGTCATGGGAGAGCCTGGGTGCAGCCGTGCACCTTTGTGCAGTGCTTGTCAGTGTTTGCAGCACCTCAATGCTGTAGAACACTGACAGCACAAATGTCAAAACAAAGTTGGCCATGGTCTCTTTAAGGAAACCGGCTGATGACGCGTCATCAAATGATGTCACCAGACCTGTTTCCTCTAATTGGCCGGCAAACGCGCTGGGTGGGCTTAACAAGCCCAATCAAGGGAAATTCATTTCAGAGGCCGGAATGGAGACAGCAGCGGGGTCGGGACACGCCACTGACGTCACCCGCCACGGACCCGCCGAGGTCAGCAAAATCACGGCCAAAGAGTCTGTTTGCTTTTTGATTGGTGTGGGGGGGCATCGCAAGGATGGATGTGTCGGGTGACCAATGGCGGGAGTGTGGGGATTGGCCAGGAGGTCATGTGATGATATCACCTGGAATACATCCAACCAGAGTTGGCAATCATTAGGCTCCTTGATGACTCAGGGATGGTTTTCTCTCACTCCAAGTGTGAAAGTGCCACAGCTACACTCGAAAGGACCGGCCAAGGTTTGATAATTCAACTCAAAAAACTAAACAAGTTAGGATAGTAGAATCACACAACACAGAAGGAGGCCATTCGGCCCATCATGCCTGTGCCGGTTCTTTTGTAGAGCTATCCAATTAGTCCCACTCCCCTGCTCTATCTCCATAGCCCTGCAAATTTTTTCCCTTTCAAGTATACATCCAATTTCTTTTTGAAAATTACTATTGAATCTGCTTCCACCACCCTTTCAGGCAGTGCATTCCAGATCACAACAACTCGCTGCGTAAAACAAAATTCTCATCTTCCCACCTGGTTCTTTTGCAAATTATCTTAAAACTGTGTCCTCTGGTTACCGACCCTCCTGCCAAAACCCTTCATAATTCTGAACATCTCTATCAAATCTCCTCTTAACCTTCTCTGTTCTAAGGAGAAGAACCTCAGCTTCTCCAGTCTCTCATTTGATTTACTACAATGGTACCAGGGATGAGGGACATAACTGAAGTCCCTCATCCCTGGTACCATTCTAATAAATCTCCTCTGCAACATCTCCAAGGCCTTGACATTCTTTCTAAAGTGTGGTGCCCATAATTGGACACAATACTCCAGGTGGGGCCTAACTAGTGATTTATAAAGATTTAGCATAACTTCCGAATTAAGAGAAAGTAAATGCAGCATGGATTGAAGGCATGAAAAATGTAAACGCCGTTAATACTTCCAAAATCGATCCAACTACGCACGTCATAGGTCGGGACAGTTTCAATAGGGTCATTTTTTGTCGACCCATTTACCCTTTCACGGGCACTAATAATCTGACATTGAGACGCACCAGATAAAAAAGATATCTCGTGGTGTAGAAAGAATAAGCAATGTTGATCCCCATCTAATTTCTCGGCGGATTGACAGATATAAAATGAAATACGTTTATATTATGCTGTGCATTGTTCTTCTGTTACTAACCTCGGACTTCAAACTGACGATATTCCTTAGTTTTAAGCAAAGGGTGCGCAAAGCAGAACCACGGAACTTGTGTGCGGAGCCGAGGGAGCAGGTAGTGTGTTAGGAATCCGACTGTCCCAGCCAAAGCATACAGCACAATACCAAGAAAGGGCTGGAACCAAGAAAGATGATTAATTAGAATCAAGATGTGGCTGTTCAAATAATCCAAAAGCAATTCAGAACCTACAGCCAAACTTTCATGGCTGTCAGCTTTAACAATCGCAGGCTCTGGCATTTGTTTTATATTTCCTCCATTAGTTGAACTGGTTCCTGTTGAAATGATACTGAATGATGGTCATAGAAGAGAGCAGCAAACCTGGGAGATAATGAGGTACATTGGCTCCCGGTCCGGCAACACCATGATTTTAAAATTCTCATCCTCATGTTCAAATCCCTCCATGGCCTCGCCCCTCCCTACCTCTGTAACCTCCTCCAGCCCTACAACCCTCTGAGATCTCTGTGCTCCTCCAATTCTGGCCTCTCATGCATCATCGATTTTAATTGGCGGCTGTGCCTTCAGCTGCCTCGGCCCTAAGCTCTGGAATTCCCTCCCTAAACTTCTCCGCCTTGCTACCTCTCTCTTCTCCATTAAGGTGCTCCTTAAAACCTACCTCTTTGACCAAACTTTTGGTCATCTACCCTAATATCTCCGTATGTGGCTCGGAGTCAAATTTTTGCTCCTGTGAAACGCCTTGAGACGATTTACTACATTAAAGGCACTGTATAAATGCAAGTTGTTGTAGTATAGCAGTGCTGTCCAATACATTAGCCACTGGCCACATGTGGCTAATTGAAATCCAGATTTTGCGAATTGGATTTCTGATTAGTAAATAAAAATGAGTAATAGACACGGTCATTGGGCATGTGATCTCAATACTCACATTTTCATATGACGTATGCATGTGAACTTTAACCTTTTTATGTGTTTGTTGGTAAAATGGTAAGATGAAAAGCAGATGTGAGGGTATTTTTGATCAATGCGAGTGCTTCTCTTCCTTGGTTCCTGAATGGTGTTCAGTAAATATACACATGCGAAGTACATTTACCTGTATTGTGTGAGTGTTTGTAAGGCATCTTCTACTAAAATTAATGCATGTGGCTGAAATGGTGTCATGTTAAATACACCTATGGCTAGTCAACAATTTCTATTGGACAACACTGGGTTACGGTAACAAACTCTCCAGAATTATCCTGGAGACTCCAGGAATTGAAGATTAATCTCCTGGACACTTCTGGAAGGAACCCAGGGAGAAAAATCAAAGGGGCATTCAAAAAAATGGTTGATTTTTCATCTTCTTTGAACACAGGGAAACGGCTGTTTGAATGACAGTCAAGAATCACCCGATTGGGTAACAAAGAGTCTGTTTGCTTTCCAATTGGCTGTGGGGGCGGGGCGGTGCGAGGATGGACGTGTTGGGCGACCAATGGTGGGTGTGTCGGGGCGGGCAGTCATGTGATGAGGCCTCTTGGAATACGTCCAACCAGAGTTGGTGACCCTACTTTGGTGCAGTGTTGCTGGGTGACAGCGAATAGTGGGACTCGTCTCCTTGTTCGTAATCCCGCATCGCAGTTCAAATTCTAAGTTCGAGACAACATCTGGGTGAAGCGCTGTTAATTCCCACAGGCAGAAAGGGGAAACTGGAGGGTTAGTCAACTTAGCAACGATCCCTAAGCAAAGTCCTGGGACCAGGTCACTAGTTGCCCTTTCTCTGGGAATAGACTGTGCTTCTGAAGAGATTAAAAGCCGTACAAAAAAAAAATTACGAAAAAGTAAACCTAAAATTTACCCTGGGGCTACATAAAAAAATATTTGATATATTAGAGGGTCAATTAAAAGTCTTTCTTTTGTTCTCATACAAGAAATGTGCAACCAATGCTGCTCCTGGCCATAGGGAGAGACAGTTGTTGATAAAGGTCACAGGTCACAAATTGCTAACATCATCACCCAAACTCATTTGGAGACATGGCCTATATAACATGTGAGCCATTAACTGGGTTCTTATGTTCAGTAACCTCGATATACTGTCCTTCAGAATAGGAACACAAGAACAGGAGGAGCCCATTCAGCCCCTCGAGCCTGTTCCACCATTCAGTTAGATTATGGCTGATCTGTATTCTAACTCCATTTACCCACCTTGGTTCCGTAACCCTTAATGCCCTTATCTAACAAAAATCTATCGATCTCAGTTTTGACATTTTCAATTGACCCCCAGCCTCAACAGCTTTTTGGGGAGAGAGTTCCAGATTTCCACTACCCTTTGTGTGCAGAAGAGCTTCCTGACATCACCCCTGAACGGCCTAGCCCTAATTTTAAGGTTACGTCCCCATTTCTGGACTCACCCATCAGAGGAAATAGTTTCTCTCTATCTG
Source organism: Squalus acanthias (assembly GCA_030390025.1). NCBI lineage: Eukaryota > Metazoa > Chordata > Chondrichthyes > Squaliformes > Squalidae > Squalus > Squalus acanthias. Next base: position 41,081,438 of record CM059433.1, on the reverse strand, counting down.
CCCTATCGAATCCTTTAATCATCTTAAACACCTCAATTCCATCACCCTTTAATCTTCTATACTCAAGAGAATGTTCTTCATTATTTTTTAATATCCTAGGCTAATACTGGTGAGGATAAGTTATTGGAATATGTGCTCAATGAGGTGATGGAAGGAGATATTTGTGCTCATGAAATTTAGGGTTGCAGGGGCTGGCTGCGTTGAGAGGTGATCTAATTGAAACATATAAAATTCTTAGAGGGCTTGACAGGGTAGATGCTGAGAGGCTGTATCACCTGTCTGGAAAGTCTAGAACTAGGGATCACAGGTTCAGGCTAGCGGGTCGGCCATTTCAGACTGAGATGTGGAGAAATTTCTTCACTCAAAGGGTTGTGAATCTGTGGAATTCTCTACCCCAGATAGCTTTGGATGTTCAGTCGTTGAGTATATTCAAGACTGAGATAGATAGATATTTGGATATTAAGGGAATCAAGGGATATGTGGATCGAGCGGGAAAGTGGTCGAAGATCAGCCATGATCTTATTGAATGGCGGAGCAGGCTCGATGGGCCATATGGCCTACTCCTGCTCCTAATTCTTATGTTCTTAGAAGTCATTATCAAGCACTCCCAGGGCAGACGCAGAGTAAAGCTCCTTCTACTCTATAGAAGCCCGGTGCTGGGCTGCATGATGGTGGCCAGGACCACGCTAAGGGCCGTCACGGAGGGCCAACCTGGAGGTCGGCTAAAAGATGAAAATGGCAGCGCGGGTCGCACCCACACCTCACCTTTAAATACCGGCCCACCAGTGGAGTGCGGCCCGGTTCGTGACCCGCGAGGCTGGCGCTGACATCGACATTTCTGCCATGGAGTGGTAAGGGGCCACGGCGGGGCGCTAAGGAGTCACGTCGCATGGCAATGATGTCAGCGCTGGCAGCGCAGCGGCCTGGGGCGCTACCGGCGGGGGCGCAGCACTATCAGGTAGCTCCTCAACAACGCCCCGCCAAATTTCTTGGGAGGTGCTACTTGCACCCACCACCCCCCACCCCGGGTGATAAGCCCTTTGCGCCCCGTTAGCGATCCCCGGAGGCGCTACCGGCAGGCGCAAAGGAGCCAAATTTCGCGGCCGATCAATCATTTAAGACCCTTGCAGGTAAAAGAGAGGGCCTTTCAGCTCAGTAGGGCTAGGCTCGGTTCTAACTCAGGGAGTCGGGGGAAAAAGGACAAGGTTCTAACCAGCTGCACCACCCAGCTCAAAGGGGTCGTTTTTAAAGTTTTTATTCAATGGCCTGCTCTCATTATTTTTTAAGTAGACTTTCAGGAACTTTTAGGTTAACAATTTGTTGTTTAATAGTGTATGAGCAAGTCGCAAAGTTATGCTGTTAAAAACAAGAGAACTCCCCTTTGATAAATGTTATAAAATACCAATGCCCTGCTTAGAGCTTTCTTCCTGTCTGTATAGTTTTGCAGCTTCTTCAATATTTAGCAAACGGAATTTGCACCTGTGCTGTGAGCAGAAATGGCTCAAACCTGTTCCAATCGTATAAAAGCTCTTGTTCATGTGCCGACTTCAACAGAATTCAACTGATTTTTGTTCTTTCTCAAAACATTACGCTGTAACACATCTTGCCAAAGAAGAGCTTAAGTGCCAACATGGAAGAACGATACTAAATATGAACATATACCTTCAGTGAAAGGAAAACAGTGGTTGCGCTGATTGCGAAGGTTAGAAGGGTGATTACTGCACACATAACAAGATCAGACTTCAAGACTTCTCTCTGCAAAGACGCAAATATATATTGGCATTATCCCGATGTGCAAACAAAACTATTACAAATGTTATTTTTTTAAACCTATTGAATAATGCAGTAAGCCTAACATACCTCCAATGACTACCAACCTTGAGAGCTCAAAAACCATCCTTCATCTTAACCCTTTAGAATCATACAGCATAGGACGAGGCCATTTGGCCCATTGTGTCTGTGCCGGCTCTTCGAAAGAGCTATCCAATTAGTCCCACTCCCCTGCAAAGAGCATAGCCCTGTAAATTTTTCCTTTTCAAGTATATATGGGCAACACGGTGGCATAGTGGTTAGCACTGGTACCTCACAGCGCCAGGGACCCGGGTTCGAATCTGACCTCGGGTGACTGTCTGTGTGGAGTTTGCACATTCTCCCCGTGTCTGCGTGGGTTTCCTCCGGGTGCTCCGGTTTCCTCCCACAGTCCAAAAATGTGCGGGTTAGGTTGATTTGGCTATGATAAATTGACCCTTAAGAGGGCGCTAATGGGGCGTAAAGCAGCTAACGCCCGGGCGCAGCGCCGCCCACGCCTCCCGAAAAATTTAGTGGGAGGTTAGCGGCGGCGGCAGCTGGTAGCGCCCAGTGGCGCTGCGCCGCCGGCGATGACGTCATCGCCGTGCGCAGCACCCCGCTCGCGCCCCGGCCGTGATCTTCAGTCGCGCCCCCTGATTTACCGCCAGACGCTATGTCCGACGGGTTCAGGGAGGCGTACGTGCGGCCGGGGCGGCGATATTTAAAGCGGAGGTGGCAGGCGGCCATTTTTGTTGCTGGCCGCCTGCCAGCACCTGCCCCCGGCCCCCGTGAAGCCCCCCCACCGTGAAGTGCCGGCTGCGCTCCAAGAGCACTCCCGATCCCTGGGGGCCCAGCTGGGCCCCGGTTCGCGCTGCGCAGGGTCCCTCCCCTTTAAGAAGGGGAGGAAGGCCTGCAATACCGCGGCGCGACGTGCCGCAGCGCGTGGCGCTGCGGCACGTAGCGCCAGGATATTCACTCGCAGCGCCCCAAGAGGGATGCGGGCTGCTTCCAGTTGCGCCCCGCTTCCCTCTTGGGGCGCAACCACTGAAGTTCCGGCGCGGGGCCGCTAATTTTTTCGGGGCGCTAAAAGTCGCGCCCCGGCGAGGTTAGCGCCCCAAATGGGGCGCGACTCAATTTTTACCCCTTAGTGTTAGGGGGGGATTAAATATGTGGGGTTATGGGGATAGGATGGGATATGTTAGGGGGAATTAAATACATGGGTTACGGGGGTAGGGTGGGATATGTGTACTGTGGGGATTAAAGCAGGGACAGGGTACTGGATTTGGATGATCAGCCATGATCGTATTGAATGGTGGAGCAGGCTCGACGGGCCGAATGGCCTACTCCTGCTCCTAGATTCTATGTTTCTATATATCCAATTCCTAAGTCGGTAACCAGAGGACACAGATTTAAGATAGTTGGCAAAAGAACCAGAGGGGAGATGGGGAGTATTTTTTTACCCGGCGAGTTGTTGTGATCTGGAATGCACTGCCTGAAAGGGTGGTAGAAACAGATTCAATAGTAACTTTCAAAAGGTATATACTTCAAAAGGAGAAATTTGCAGAGTTAAGGGGAAATAGTAGGAGGGAGTAGGACTAATTGGATTGCTCTTTCAAAGAGCCGGCACAGACATGATAGGCCAAATGACTTCCTTCTGTGCTTTATGATGCTATGTAACATTGCAAGCTTTTTGAGTGAAGGGTTTTCTAGATGCCAATACTGTCCCTGCCAACCAGTTGCTGGGAGCCTAGCGTTTCTAGGCTGGACCATTCCTGATCCACGCCCTGCGTAAGAAGCCCAAGATGTTGCTGTGCCAGGGCTGACCATTCCCATGAGCTAGGAGCTTCTCCTTTGGAGGAATTCTCATTGGTCAAACCACACCAACAGGCTTGAAGAAACAAGCCTTTCTTGGGCAGAATGGTGTGAGGAGGAGATAGCTGTTGTCTCCTCCTGAACCTTGTGACAGATCCCTAGCCCAAGAGGAAAAGGACAAAAGGAGCCTCCTCCTCCAAGGATCCACCAGAACCAGAACAGGAACAGGAGGAGGCCATTCAGCCATTCGAGCCTGTTCTGCCATTCCATTAGATCATGGCTGATCTGTACCTTAACTCCATCTACCCGCCTTGGTTCCATAACCCTTATACCCTTGCCTAACAAAAATCCATCAATCTCAGTTTTGACGTTTTTAATTGACCCCCCCAGCCTCAACAGCTTTTTTTGGGGGGGAGAGTTCCAGATTTCCACTACCCTTTGTGTGAAGTGCTTCCTGACATCACCCCTGAATGGCCTAGCTCTAATTTTTAGGCTATGCCCCCTTGTTCTGGACTCCCCCACCAGAGCAAATAGTTTTTCTCTCTCTACCCTATCAACTCCTTTAATCATCTTAAACACCTCGATTACATCACCCCTTAATCTTCTATACTCAAGTGAATACAAGTCTAGTCTTTGCAACCTGTCTTCATAATTTAACCCTTTTAGCCCTGCTAACATTCTGTTTCAGATTCTGGAATAAAACTGCAGTCTTTTGTCCTGAGAACTAGTTAGGAGATCTAGCTCTACATACAATTTAAGATATTTTATTTCAATGCCCCCAAGTAACACTGTTGTCAAATTATCACACAACAATGACTGACTGTGAGAAGGAATACATACCACAGAATTCCTCAGTTTTTCAGGAAGAACATCCTTGTTTTCTGACAAAGGATGTTCAGGATTCTGGACTTCCAATTCGTTGAACAGTTTGGAGCGAATGACAGACCTGTAGTGAAAATGAAACACCCAATCAGATAGCATCATGGCTGTGCAAACCTGTTTATGTAATCCGCTTTACCCCCTTAGTTATAGGTTTTTATACAACCATTTACCCGCCTTTATTCCATATCCCTTGATACCCTTATCTAACAAAAATCTATCAATCTCAGCCTTGAAAGCTCCAATTGACCCCCAGCATCTACAACCTTTTTGGGGGAATGAGTTCCAGATTTCCACTACCCTTTGTCTGAAGAAGTGCTTCCTGACATCATCCCTGAATGGCCTGGCTCTAATTTTAAGGTTATGAGCCCCTTGTTCTGGATTTCCCCACCAGAGGAAATAGTTTCTTTCTATCTACCCTAACACATCCCTTTATCATTTTACACACCTCGGTTTGATCACCCCTCCCTGGTTCTACTGCTCCATATTTGCCCTTGGATTCCCAGTTGCGACTCACTGCCCTCGGGCTGCCACTCTCTCCCTCCTGACCCGCTTCCTGCTTCACCAACACACCTGCTCCACAATCCACTGACTTTCCAGGTCACTCTTCAGATGAGAGCCCATGAATTCAGGGATTTCAATTTTGATGCTAAAAAAAAACCACTCTTTATGCAGCACTCCAGGAACAAACGACCTATATAGTGGAACTTAGAACAGAAGCTGAGGATAGTGAGAAGATACCAGTGAGAGTGAGACCGGGGAGAGCGAGACCGGGGAGAGCGAGACCGGGGAGAGTGAGACCGGGGAGAGCGAGACCGGGGGTCTGTGAACTGGGAGGAAGAGGGTCTGTGAACCAGGGGAAGGGGGATGTGAACCTGGGGAAGGGGGTCTGTGAACCAGGGGAAGGGGGTTTGTGAACCTGGGGAAGGGGGTTTGTGAACCTGGGGAAGGGGGTTTGTGAACCTGGGGAAGGGGGTTTGTGAACCTGGGGAAGGGGGTTTGTGAACCTGGGGAAGGGGGTTTGTGAACCTGGGGAAGGGGGTTTGTGAACCAGGGGAAGGGGGTTTGTGAACCTGGGGAAGGGGGTTTGTGAACCTGGGGAAGGGGGTCTGTGAACCAGGGGAAGGGGGTTTGTGAACCTGGGGAAGGGGGTTTGTGAACCTGGGGAAGGGGGTCTGTGAACCGGGGGAAGGGGGTTTGTGAACCTGGGGAAGGGGGTCTGTGAACCTGGGGAAGGGGGTCTGTGAACCTGGGGAAGGGGGTCTGTGAACCAGGGGAAGGGGGTTTGTGAACCTGGGGAAGAGGGTCTGTGAACCTGGGGAAGGGGGTCTGTGAACCAGGGGAAGGGGGTCTGTGAACCTGGGGAAGAGGGTCTGTGAACCTGGGGAAGGGGGTCTGTGAACCTGGGGAAGAGGGTTTGTGAACCTGGGGAAGAGGGTCTGTGAACCTGGGGAAGGGGGTCTGTGAACCTGGGGAAGAGGGTCTGTGAACCGGGGAAAGGGGGTCTGTGAACCTGGGGAAGGGGGTCTGTGAACCTGGGGAAGAGGGTCTGTGAACTGGGGAAGGGGTTTGTGAACGGGGGAAGGGGGTTTGTGAACTGGGGGAAGGGGGTTTGTGAACCGGGGGAAGGGGGTCTGTGAACCGGGGGAAGGGGGTCTGTGAACCGGGGGAAGGGGGTCTGTGAACCTGGGGAAGGGGGTCTGTGAACCTGGGGAAGGGGGTCTGTGAACCGGGGGAAGAGGGTCTGTGAACCGGGGGAAGAGGGTCTGTGAACTGGGGAAGGGGGTCTGTGAACCGGGGGAAGAGGGGTCTGTGAACCTGGTGAAGGGGGTTTGTGAACCGGGGGAAGAGGGTCTGTGAACTGGGGAAGGGGGTCTGTGAACTGGGGGAAGGGGGTTTGTGAACCTGGGGAAGGGGGTCTGTGAACTGGGGAAGGGGGTCTGTGAACCGGGGGAAGGGGTTTGTGAACCGGGGGAAGGGGGTCTGTGAACCGGGGAAGGGGGTCTGTGAACTGGGGAAGGGGGTCTGTGAACCTGGGGAAGGGGGTTTGTGAACCTGGGGAAGGGGGTTTGTGAACCGGGGGAAGAGGGTTTGTGAACCTGGGGAAGGGGGTCTGTGAACCTGGGGAAGGGGGTTTGTGAACCGGGGGAAGGGGGTTTGTGAACCGGGGGAAGGGGGTCTGTGAACCTGGGGAAGGGGGTTTGTGAACCGGGGGAAGGGGGTTTGTGAACCGGGGGAAGGGGTTTGTGAACCGGGGGAAGGGGGTCTGTGAACCTGGGGAAGAGGGTCTGTGAACCTGGGGAAGGGGGTTTGTGAACCTGGGGAAGAGGGTTTGTGAACCGGGGGAAGGGGGTCTGTGAACCTGGGGAAGGGGGTCTGTGAACCAGGGGAAGAGGGTCTGTGAACCAGGGGAAGAGGGTTTGTGAACCTGGGGAAGAGGGTTTGTGAACCGGGGGAAGGGGGTCTGTGAACCTGGGGAAGGGGGTCTGTGAACCTGGGGAAGAGGGTCTGTGAACCTGGGGAAGGGGGTTTGTGAACCGGGGGAAGGGGGTTTGTGAACCTGGGGAAGAGGGTCTGTGAACCTGGGGAAGGGGTCTGTGAACCGGGGGAAGGGGGTTTGTGAACCGGGGGAAGGGGGTCTGTGAACCGGGGGAAGGGGGTTTGTGAACCGGGGGAAGGGGGTTTGTGAACCGGGGGAAGGGGGTTTGTGGGGGGGGAAGGGGGTTTGTGAACCTGGGGAAGGGGGTCTGTGAACCGGGGAAGGGGGTTGTGAACCTGGGGAAGGGGGTCTGTGAACCAGGGGAAGAGGGTCTGTGAACCGGGGGAAGGGGGTTGTGAACCGGGGGAAGGGGTCTGTGAACCGGGGGAAGGGGGTTTGTGAACCGGGGGAAGGGGGTTTGTGAACCGGGGGAAGGGGTTTGTGAACCGGGGGAAGGGGGTTTGTGAACCTGGGGAAGGGGGTCTGTGAACTGGGGGAAGGTGTTTTGTGAACCTGGGGAAGGGGGTCTGTGAACTGGGGGGAAGGGGGTCTGTGAACCGGGGGAAGGGGGTTTGTTAACTGGGGGAAGGTGTTTTGTGAACCTGGGGAAGGTGTTTTGTGAACCTGGGGGAAGGTGTTTTGTGAACCTGGGGAAGGGGGTCTGTGAACTGGGGGGAAGGGGGTCTGTGAACCGGGGGAAGGGGGTTTGTTAACTGGGGGAAGGGGGTCTGTGAACCGGGGGAAGGGGGGTCTGTGAACTGGGGGGAAGGGGGTCTGTGAACCTGGGGAAGAGGGGGGTCTGTGAACCTGGGTCAAGGGAGTCTGTGAATAAGGGGGAAAAGGTCTGTGATGCATCCTGAATGCCAAAAGTGAGACACAGGCACAATTTGCAGGCCACACTATGGGGAACCTATGTGTCCTCGTGCTGCACTGGTTCCAAGGCGATGGCTCCAAGCCTACAGCAGTTGAGCTACTGCTGGTGATCAAACAGGGGCACATGCCCCAGTCCAGCCCAGAACTAGCCGCGCCTCTAGCCAAGCTGTTCCAGTACAGCTACAACACTGGCATCTACCCGACAATGGAAAAAAGAGCTGAATTCCAGAGGTGAGGTGAGAGTGACTGCCATTGACATCAAGGCAGCATTTGACCAAGTGTGGCATCAAGGAGCCCTAGTAAAATTGAAGTCAATGGGAATCAGGGGGAAAACTCTCCACTGGCTGAAATCATAACTAGCACAAGGGAAAATCATTGTGGTTGTTGGAGGCCAATCATCTCAGCCCCAGACTGCAGGAGTTCCTCAGGGCAGTGTCCTAGGCCCAACCATCTTCAGCTGCTTCATCAATGACCTTCCCTCCATTATAAGGTCATAGTGGGGCTGTTCGCTGATGATAGCATAGTGTTCAGCTCCATTCGCAACTCCTCAGATAATGAAGCAGTCCATGCCCACATGCAGCAAGACCTGGACGACATTCAGGCTGGGGCTGATAAGTGGCAAGTAACATTCGCACCATACAAATGCCAGGCAATGACCATCTCCAACAAGACAGTGTCTCACCACCGTCCCTTGACTTTCAACGGCATTACCATCGCCGAATCCCCCACCATCAACATTCTGGGAGTCACCAGTGACCAGAAACTTAACTGGACCAGCCACATAGATACTGTGGCTACAAGAGCAGGTCAGAGGCTGGGTATTCTGCAGCGAGTGTCTCACCTCCTGACTCCCCAAAGCCTTTCCACCATCTACAAGGCACAAGTCAGGAGTGTGATGGAATACTCTCCACTTGCCTGGATGAGTGCTGCTCCAACAACACTCAAGAAGCTCGACACCATCCAGGACAAAGCAGCCCGCTTAATCGGCATCCCATCCACCACCTTAAACATTCACTCCTTCCATCACTAGCACACCATGGCTGCAGTATATACCATCTACAAGATGCACTGCAGCAACTCGCCAAGGCTTCTTCGACAGCAGCTCCCAAACCCGCGACCTCTACCACCTACAAGGACAAGGGCAGCAGGCGCATGGGAATACCATCACCTCCAAGATCCCCTCCATGTCACACACCATCCTGACTTGGAAATATATCGCCGTTCCTTCATCGTCGTGGGGTCAAAATCTTGGAACCCCCTCCCCAACAGCACTATGGGAGTACATTCACCTCACGGACTGCAGCGGTTCAAGAAGCCAGCTCACCACCACCTTCTCAACGGCAATAAGGGATGGGCAATAAATGCTGGCCTTGCCAGTGACGTCCACATCCCATGAACGAATAAAAGAAAAATGTCGGTGTCCTAAACACCTCCATTAGACCTCCCTGTAGTCTTAGCATCCTGTCAACGTTAAACATGGGAGAGTGCCACTAGGGTCAGAGTTCAGCAGCAGAGCCTGGACACAGTGTGACCCCGGGGAGAGGTTGTACTAAACCATTTACTTTTCGACCCCCAGCAATGCTGAGGGACATCTCCAGTATACAAATATAACTACAAAAAACGTCAATGATATCTTGAAGGACAGAATCTCAGTTACTGGTGAGGCACGTTCAATCATTTTTGTTTTCTTGCACCACTTCCAGTGTCAGTGTAAAGTACTGTGTCAAACCATCTCCCTCAGACACAGAATTAAACAGGAGCCTTCAATGTGATCAATCATCGGAAAACACCAAACTCCAATCCTGCTTCAACCCTTTCATTTGTTTAGTCGGGTTTTCAGTAGGAATTAACTGCATTACACTCCTCAGTACAATGGGTAATACTATATGAAGAACTATTCAAATACATTAATAACAACAGAAAACGCTGGAAAAACTCAGCAGGCCAGGCAGCATCTGTGGAGAGAGAAACAGAGTTAATGTTTCAGGTCGAAGACCTTTCGTCAGAACTGGAAAAAAGTGGATGCTGCCTGGCCTGCTGAGTTTTTCCAGCGTTTTCTGTTGTTATTTCAGATTTCCAGCATCCGCAGTATTTTGCTATTGTATTCAAATATATTTCTGCATTGCACCAGTATAGCAGGAACATCCACTTTTGCCCATAAAGATTCAATCAAGTCACAAGTTTCCACAAGGCACTTCTGTTGGCTGAAGTGTTCACAATGACCTCCCTTGGATTACAGATCCCACCCCCCCCACCGCCCCCCCCCCCCCCCCGCCTTCTATTGTCATTGATGCAGCCATTAGCAATTTGAATTGGTGAGCCAATCTGATCCAGGATCAAGGATTCCTTCGGATGGATGGGTGTTTGAACCTCCTTTGACCTCTTGATCAGTAATGACTGTGGGAATTCTAATTAAAATGACTTACACCAACACTGCCGGTTCACTGCTTTGTCTGCTGAGGTGATAGGAACAAGCAACCAGCAATCCACAGTAAGCAGAAAATAGTGCTGGAATATGCTGAGCATCCCATGGACCCTGCAATACAGGAGAAATAAATCACAGAGCCACATCCTCAATTCTTTCATTCAATGTCCAACAGTACTTTACTATATTATACCATAAGTGGAGCCTTTAGCTTAAAGACCCTCAGCTACTCAGATAGGCTCAAGGACATTGGTTTATTTACTTTAGAGCAGGGTAGACTGAGAAGTGACCTTACAGAGGTCTATAAATCAATTAAAGGGCTGGATAGCATCCCTATTGATAGATTATTCCAGTTTGACAGATTGGGGAGGACCAGGGGACGCGAGTTTAAACTGTGCAAGATTAGGAATAGGCTGGATGTTGAGCGGTTCTTCTTTTCCCAGAGTGGTGAGCCTCTGGAATGTGTTGTCGGCTGGTGTGGTGGGTGCTGACTCTCTGCATCGCCTTCAAGAGGGAGCTGGACCAGTTCCTGACTGGGGCAGAGATCGCATCATCATAGAATCATAGAAAATTTCTTGGATCCAAATTATGGCCATTTGGCCCATATAGAAGGTAAGTATCTTTATAGAGAACTCTTGGTCCATGTGATCTCCTGGACTGGTTTCGATTGCCTGAGGAGGTTGGAGAAGAATTTTCCAGAGTATTTTTTCCCTTATTGGCCCTGGATATTTTCTTTTTATTTGCCTCTCCCAGGAGATTACATGGCTGTGGGGGGGAGGGAAGACGTGTTTAGTCCTGATGCTCTGGCCAACATGATGTGGGGCAAGCTTGATGGACCAGCTGGTATTTTCCTGCCCGTCACATGTCTCAGGTTAGATGGTTCCCACAAGTGGGCACCAGAACTATTTTTGAGACACATTCGTGCCAGACAACCCCTAAATGCTTTAAAACAGGATGGCATATTCTGACATCCAACTCCCTTTTAAAAAGGAATGAAATCCTCAGAATCCGTCACATTCGTCAAAATCAATCTACCACCTCAAAAAATCTCACATCATTTAAAATGCATGTTCTCTTTGACATATCCCAAAGAGGCTGGAATACAAAGAGGAGGAAGTGATGCTTCAGTTGTAGAGAGCCTTGGTCAGGCCCCATCTGGAGTATTGCATTCAATTACGGGCACCGCACCTTGGGAAGGATATATTGGCCTTGGAGGGGGTGCAGCGCAGATTCACCGGAATGATACCGAGGCTTAAAGGGTTAAATTATGAGGAGAGGTTGCACAGACTAGGCTTGTATTCCCTTGAGTTTAGAAGGTTGAGGGGTGATCTGATTCAGACCTTTAACACGATAAAGGGATTCAATAGGGTAGATAGAGAGAAACTATTTCCTCTGGTGGGGGAATCCAGAACAAGGGGGCATTAATTTTAAAATTAGGGCTAGGACATTTAGGAGTGAAATCAGGAAGCACTTCTTCACACAAAGGGTAGTGGAAACCTGGAACTCTCTTCCCCCCAAAGGCTGTAGATGCTGGGGGTCAATTGGAGCTTTCAAGACTGAGATCAATAGATTTTTGTTAAGTAAGTGTATTAATGGATACGGAGAAAAGGGTGAGTAAATGGAGTGTGCAATCTGTCCTCATAATTTAACCCTTTAAGCCACAGTATGATTCTGGTGAATCTGCGCTGCACCCCCTCCAAGGTCAATACATCCTTCCTGAGATTTTGTGCCCAGACTGAATGCAATACTCCAGATGGGGTCTGACCAAGGCTCTGTACAACTAAAGCATCACTTGCTCCCCATTTCTATTCAATCCCCTGAGATAAAGGTCAACATTCCATTAGCCTTTGTGATTGCTTTTTGTACCTGTGCACTAGCTTTTAGTGATTTGTGTATCTGGACCTGCAAATCCCTTTGCTCCTCCACAGCTCCTAGTCTCTCACCATTAAGAAAATATTTGGATTTGTCTTTCTTGGATCCAAACTGGATGACCTCACACTTTCCCACGTTGAAGTCCATCTGCCACAGTTTTGCCCACTCACTGAGTCTATCTCTGTCCCTTTGTAACTTTCTGCTCCCATCTAAACTACTTACTGTGCCTCCTAACTTAATGCCATGTGCAAATTCAGATATACAACTCTCTATTCCTTCATCAAAGTCATTGATATATATGGTGAAAAGCTGAGGCTTAGAACAGATCCCGGGGAACACCACTTGTCACATCTTACCAATCAGTGAACATTACTTTTATCCCCACTCTTTATCTCCTACCTCCCAACCAATTTCCAACCCATGTTACAAGGTTACCTCCAATTCCTTGCGCTTTCATTTTTGCTAATAATCTCTTGCGCAGAACCTTATCAAACGCCTTCCAGAAGTCCATATATATAGGTAACATCCATTGGCACCCCCTTATCCACCATGTTAGTGACTTCCTCAAAAAATTTAACTCTTCAAAATTTGGTTTCTTTCTTACTCCCTTCTTAAATATTAGAGTGACATTTACAATTTTCCAATCCAAAGGCACAATTTCCGAATCAAGAGAGCATTGGGAAATTATGACTAATGCATATGCAATTTCCTTACTTATTTCTTTTAACACCCTGGGGTGGAAACCATCAGATCCTGGAGATTTGTCCGCTTTAAGTTCCATTATTTTCTCCATTTTTTCCTTATATGACATTCAACAAGTTTCTCCTCTTAGTTTATTTTTAGTTTCCCTTGTACCGCTGGTATTGTATCCTCTTCCTCTACTGTGAAGACACCTCTGTTACTTTTTATAGCTCTCCCAAACAACTGGATTTCCACTTTCCTTGCATTTGTGTAAGCTTAGCTAAATATTGGGAAGACCGAAGCCATTCTTTTCAATCACCGCCTTAAACTCCGTTCCCTAGCCACGACTCCATCCCTCTCCCTAACATCTGTCTGAGGCTGAACCACACTGTTCGCAACCTTGGTGTCATATTTGTCCCTGAAATGAGCTTCTGACCACATATCCGCGCCATAACTAAGACCGCCTATTTACACCTCCGTAACATCGCTCATCTCCGTCCTTGCCTCAGCTCATCTGTTGCTGAAACCCTCATCCATGCCTTTGTTGCCTCTAGACTTGACTATTCCAACGCACTCCTGGCTGGCCTCCCACATGCTACCCTACATAAACTTGATGTCATCCAAAACTCGGCTGCCCATGTCCTAACTTGCACCTAGTCCCGTTCACCCATCACCCCTGTGCTCACTGACCTCCATTGGCTCCCGGTTAAGCAAAGCCTCAATTTCAAAATTCTCATCCTTGTTTTCAAATCCCTCCATGGCCTCGCCCCTCCATATCTCTGTAATCTCCTCCAGCCCCCAACCCCCCGAGATATCTGCGCTCCTCTAATTCTGCCCTCTTGAGCATCCCTGATTATAATCACTCGGACATTGGTGGCCATGCCTTCTGTTGCCTAGGTCCTAAGCTCTGGAATTCCCTGCCTAAACCTCTCCACCTCTCTACCTCTCTTTCCTCCTTTAAGACGCTCCTTAAAACTTACCTCTTTGGCCAAGCTTTTGGTCACCTGCCCTAATTTCTCCTTATGTGGCTTGGTGTCAAATATTTGTCTTATAATACTCCTGTGAAGCGCATTGAGACGTTTTACTACGTTAAAGGCGCTATATAAATACAAATTGTTGTTGTTGTAGCTTGATACTGTCTCTTACCTCGTTTGTTGACCATGTTTGTTTAACTACAGAAGTGGAGCTTTTGTCTTTTAGAGGTTTTGTATCGTACCAAATATGTCTTTGAAAATTTTGCATTGTTTGTCTATACTAGAGGATTGCCAGAGCTTGTAGAATCATATTCTGGATTTCAGGAAAGGAGGGAGAAAACTGGGGATGTGGGTGGGGGGGAACTGGTGAACCAGTTAATGACCATTTAGTTACTGGTCTGAATTAGCTCCATTATACAGTTGGGCCCACTAATCCCTACAGCACTTACTGATGGGGCCTCTCGCAGTATAGGGCCGATTTTAACTTGCTCTGCCAGTCTAAAGGGGGTGGTAGCGGCTCGGGTTACTTACCGCCCCATTTACACTGGTGATCCGGCTACTGCCAGCTTGAGTAGGATCCTGAGATGGGGCAGCTGGAGCATACGCCTGCTTCAGGCGACATACATAGGACCCCGATGGACCGTGCGCCTCGCACACTCAGCCCATTTGTACCAGGCATTCAGCGGCCTAACCAGCCGTTCATCAAAAAGATCGGGCACCATTTCATTGTCTGTGGGGTGGGGGGGCAGGTATGTTCCTCCTGGGCATACAAAAAAAACTCTCCTTCCCTCCTCCCCCCACTGGTTCATATGAGACCCTCCCTGAGATTGCCAACCGCCCCCCCCCACCCCCCCCCACCCACCCTCCTTGGCTCAGTGGGTTAGCACTATCACCTCTGAGTCAGACGGTTGTGGGTTCAAGTCCCACTCCAGAGACTTGAGCACAAAATCCAGGCTGACACTCCCAGTGCCAGTACTGAGGGAGTGCTGCACTGTCGGATGAGACTTTAAACCAAGGCACCGTCTGCCCTCTTGGGTGGGTGTAAAAGATCCCATGGCACTATTCAAAGAAGAGCAGGGGAGTTCTCCCCAGGGTCCTGGGGCCAAAATTTATTCCTCAACCAACATCACTAAAACAGATTATCTGGTCATTACCACATTGTTGTTTGTGGGACCTTCCTGTGCGCAATTTTGGCTGCCGTGTTTCCTATATTAAAACAGCAACCACACTTCAAAAGTACTTCATTGGCTGTAAAGCACTTTGGGACGTCCTGAGGTCATAAAAGGCGTTATAGAAATGCACGTCTTTTTCTTTTTCCCTCGGCTCTGACTCTGAGTTTGGGAGCCGGCCAATTTCCTGCTCTCCTAGAACAACAACAGCAACT
Source organism: Squalus acanthias (assembly GCA_030390025.1). Lineage (NCBI taxonomy): Eukaryota > Metazoa > Chordata > Chondrichthyes > Squaliformes > Squalidae > Squalus > Squalus acanthias. The sequence goes on along the minus strand of CM059433.1, from coordinate 41,066,271 downwards.
TGTATTTATATAGCGCCTTTAACGTAGTAAAACGTCTCAAGGCGCTTCACACGAGCATTATAAAATAAAATTTTACACTGAGCCACATAAGGAGATATTCGGGCAGATGACCAAAAGCTTGGTGAAAGAGGTAGATTTTAAGGAGCGTCTTAAAGAAGCAAAGAGAGGTGGAGAGGTTTAGGGAAGGAATTCCAGAGCTTAGGGCCGAGGCAGCTGAAAGCACGACTGCCAATGGTGGAGCGATGGAATTTGGGGAAGCTCAAGACTCGCTCAATTTACACCCACCCGATTTACACCCCCCAATTTACAGTCCCCAATTCACAACCCCCTCCCCCGATTTAAACCCTCCCCAATTTACACCCCGCACGCTTTACACCCCCCCCCCGATTCACACCCCACCCCTGATTTACAACCCCCGATTTGAAACCCCGCCCCCCCGCCCCCCCCCCCGATACACACCCGCCCGATTTACTTCAATGAAAATGGAAATCAGGCGGGTGTAAAACTGGCAGCTAATTCACTATCGCCCATTTCCCACTACCACCCAAGACTTATTTCACCCCAGTCTCTTCCACTTAAGCCTCAACAATATTTCTATTTCTGTTCCTTTCTGTTTGTTGGCTGTACTTTCAGGTGCTACTAAATTAGCCTTTAACAACCCAAACATCCAATTAACAGCTTACCTTTACTGCGCCAATACACAAAGCATACAGCAGCGATACGGTCAGTAAACTGCGGGAAAAGCCATACAGCGATGAGATTAGCCCTGTTGCAGCTGAAAAACACAAGTATTATAGATGTTATTTTATTCTTAAACTTCAGCAATTCCTCCACACCAGTAATCACCACACCATACAGAGCGGGATTAAACGGAGTGGACTTGAACAGAGTGTTTTATTTGGGAATTTGGAAAGAGTGGGAATTCGAAGAAGAGGGGGAGGATTTGTTGCTTTTTGCCTACACTACTTGTAGTGCTTTGTGTTACAGGTCGATATTTAATTTCAGCACCCTTAACTTAATCTAGATCAAGTAAGTAGTCAAGAAACTGCACTGTAAACTAAGTTACCGAAATACAAATTTAATTAAATAAAACAAGGTGGGAGTTTGTGGAGAGCATTGTGATCCCGGACAACCACGTTTGCAGTAAGTGCCTGTATCTTGAGGAACTTCAGCTCAGAGTTTTTGGAGTCTGAGGTGCAAACATTGCGGGGAGAGTTACCTGGACACTTCGATCCACGATGCAGTCACACCCCTTAGGTTAGGTAGTGGTACAGGTCCAGTTAGTGGTCAGGGACAGGAGGGTGTGACTGCAACTCAGGCAGGTAAGGGGACCCCAGGCCTCAGCCCTGGAGGAGCCTCAGCCTTTGCCCTTGTCCAACAGGTATGAGGTTTTTGCTGCCTGTGTGGATGAGGGAAAAGCCTGCAGGATAGATTAGCACACTGACCATGGCACCAGGGTGCAGGAGGCCATTTTTGTGGGGGGGAGTGAAAGGGAATGTAGTTGTGGTAGGGGACAGTATAGTCAGGGAGATAGATACTGTTCTCTGCAGCTGCGGCCGAGAGTTCCGAAGGTTGTGTTGCTTGCTCAGTGCCAGGGTTAAAGAAATCTCCTCGCGGCTAGAGAAGAACTTGGAGTGGGAGGGGGAGGAACCAGTTGTCATGGCCCATGTAGAAACCAACAACATAGTTAGAACTAGGAATGAGGTTCTGCTGAGGGAGTTTGAGGAGCTAGGATCCAAATTAAAAACCAGAACCTCAAAGGTAATAATCTCTAGATTGTTACCTGAGCCACGCGCAAATTGGCATAGGGACAAACAGATTAGAGGTTTAAATGCATGGCTTAAAGAGTGGTGTGGGAGGAAGGGGTTTCAATTCATGGGGCACTGGCACCAGCACTGGGGAAAGAGGGAGCTGTTCTGTTGGGACGGGCTCCACTTAAACCAGACTGGGACCAGAGTCCTGGCGAACAGAATAACTAGGGCAGTAGACAGGGCTTTAAACTAATGAAGGGGCATGGGAGGATTCAGGAAAGAGTAAATTTCAAAGCAGCGAGAGAAATGTCAAGGCTCTAGAGCAGAATAGAGTTTGGGGTAAAAATAAGCAGAGTGGGCCAGTAAGGGACAGAGAGAGTAACAAAGGTAATAAGGCATCAGTGACTAAGGTCACATCAGGGAAAAATAGAAATACGTCAGTGCTAAAGGCACTATATCTGAATGCGCGAAGCATTCGCAACAAAATAGATGAATAGCGCAGATAGAAATTAACAGGTTTGATCTAATAGCCATAACGGAGACGTGGTTGCAAAGTGGCCAAGGTTGGGAACTAAATATTCCAGGATACTTAACTTTTAGAAGAGATAGGCAAAATGGAAAAGGAGGAGGGGTAGCCCTGATAATAAAGGATGGAATAAAGACATTAGAGAGAAAGGGGTAAAAATTGAGTCGCGCCCCATTTGGGGCGCTAACCTCGCCGGGGCGCGACTTTTAGTGCCCCGAAAAAATTAGCGGCCCCGCGCCGGAACTTCAGTGGTTGCGCCCCAAGAGGGAAGCGGGGCGCAACTGGAAGCAGCCCGCATCCCTCTTGGGGCGCTGCGAGTGAATATCCTGGCGCTACGTGCCGCAGCGCCACGCGCTGCGGCACGTCGCGCCGCGGTATTGCAGGCCTTCCTCCCCTTCTTAAAGGGGAGGGACCCTGCGCAGCGCGAACCGGGGCCCAGCTGGGCCCCCAGGGATCGGGAGTGCCGGCAAAAGAGCCCGGCACTCAAGAGAAGTGCCGGGCTCTTGGAGCGCAGCCGGCACTTCACGGTGGGGGGGCTTCACGGGGGCCGGGGGCAGGTGCTGGCAGGCGGCCAGCAACAAAAATGGCCGCCTGCCACCTCCGCTTTAAATATCGCCGCCCCGGCCGCACGTACGCCTCCCTGAACCCGTCGGACATAGCGTCTGGCGGTAAATCAGGGGGCGCGACTGAAGATCACGGCCGGGGCGCGAGCGGGGTGCTGCGCACGGCGATGACGTCATCGCCGGCGGCGCAGCGCCACAGGGCGCTACCGGCTGCCGCCGCCGCTAACCTCCCACTAAATTTTTCGGGAGGCGTGGGCGGCGCTGCGCCCGGGCGTTAGCTGCTTTACGCCCCATTAGCGCCCTCTTAAGGCGCTAACGGGAGGCGCAAGCAGCTGAATTTTTCCCCCAAAGGATCTTAGCTCCAAAAATCAAGAAGTAGAATCGGAGGGGGGACAAGTTCGTGCAAAACATACTTGATAAAAGTCAGCGGGGGGGAGGGGAGGGGGAACCTGAGAGGCTGACCCAGAGACAGCAAACAGAGGGCTGAATTTTGGCGGCGCTCAGAAGGCGGGTTCGGAGGCAGGTCCGCTGTCAAAATCAAAAAGATTGACAGCGGGGCAGTATCCCGCTCTAAACCCGCCTCCTTGTGAGTTTCCCGAGTGCTGGCTCTGCCTGCTATTTGCAGACACGGCACTAAGCGGCAGGTCATGCAATTGTGCTAGTTAAGAGGGTGTTTAAAGCAATTTAATCACCATTTTCCTAGGTACAAACCATTTTCCCAAGTTTTCCACGAGGTTCCCGTCGATCAGGGATCACACCAGGTAAGTATGTCGGGTTCTGAACAACTCTCCATTTCTTTGAATAGGTGACAGCTGCAAAAGTGGTATAAAAGCTACCATTTTACAGCTGGTCACTTCCCAATGTCAGAAGCTGGAGCATTAATGATTTGGAACCCAGTTTTGAGCTTTATGCACTTTTGAAGTGTTTGGAGTAATCCACTGTCACCTCCTTGGAACAACCTATCTCAACATTGACAGATTACAGGAAACTCTTGTTTAACCGGCACCTAAATATCCGGAATTCTCTCTTAACCGGCAAAAATCATACTCCGAAAACTCCTCTCAAATAACCGGCAATGTTGCCGAGTCCGAGTCTCCCGCGAACGCCGAGTACTCCGAAAACTCCTCTCAAATAACCGGCAATGTTGCCGAGTCCAAGTCCGAGTCTCCCGCGAACGCTGAGTACTCCGAAAACTCCTCTCAAATAACCGGCAATGTTGCCGAGTCCGAGTCCGAGTCTCCCGCGAACACCAAGTTAGTCAGTGGGGGTAGTTCTCCAAAGTGCCACTACTTGGCCTCCTGGCGCTGTCGGAAGTCCGAACACTGCAGTAACATTAAAAATAGCCTCGGTAGATATAACTCTCCGTTATCCGGAACTTTTGATCAACCGGCACCACGCCGGTCCCGGATACCAAAGAGTTTCCTGTACTTCTGTCATCTCAACCTCACCTGCCATCTATTCCATCAGCATCGGTGCCTTTGAAAAATCTCACCTTGGTCCTCAGAATCCCAACACGATCAGCTCCAACACCAGCATCACCAGGCACACCAGCAGCACCAACATCCACACCAACCTTCTCTGCAATCAGCTGATGCTGCACTGGACACAGGGCACCATCACCCATGCACATTGCTGCCCGGGTCGCCAGTGATGGCCTCACCATGTTTGCTTCACTTAACACTGTACACCTAGGCTGCCACATGATGCACCAGGTTGGTACCACCCCACACCAGCACCATAAAGCATCCCTACAATGTCCAAGCCTTTCCTTGCACACTCATCACCATTGGGTGGGGGGGGGGGGGGGAAGTTAGGACTCACCATTCACTGCAACTTCCAAAGGTGCACACAAATCTGTTCAAAATAAAGATTTGAATATTTGACAGCACGTTACCAGAAACTTCACTTGAACACATGAACATTGGCTAAACCACCCAAGTGTCTACCCTTGCGTGTTGTTAGTTGGTATGCTTGCAGTAGGATGAAGGTGAGTGTGAGGGGTGGCTAGTGAGATGGGGAAGTCATAATGTAGATAGAGAGGGATGGGTGGAGGTGCAAGGTAAGTTGGTGTGAGTAAAGATGTGCAGGAATAGAGTAGGAAATGCAGAGTGATGGGGATGTGATGAGTGGCACAGCAGGATGAGGTTGAGTGTGGCTTGGCAGTAACGTTTCGTGATCTACTGAGATAACTGAAAGGTTTGCGCCACTGCAGCCAGGTCCTTCTGACGACATCCCTGCTTGTGCCCTCCTGTGCAATGTGCAACCAGGCTGTCTTGGTCTCCTGGGGAGGTGTCTTCTGCCCATTGGAAGGGAAGAGCACCTCCCTGCGTGCTGCAACTCCCTCCATAAGCATATGGAGGGAGTCATGGGAGAGCCTTTGTGCAGTGCTTGTCAGTGTTTGCAGCACCTCAATGCTTCAGAACACTGACAGCACAACTGTCAAAATCAATGTGGACATGGCCCCTTTAAGGAAACCGGCTGATGACGCGTCATCAGATGACGTCATCAGACCCGCTTTCTTTTAATTGGCCGGGAACCTTGCAGGGCGGGCTTAACAAGCCCAATCAGGGCAAAATCACATGGAGGAGGAGGGATGAAGATGGTGCGGGGTTTGAGACCGCTGTCTGCTCCGGCCACAGCTGGCGAAATCGTGGCCAGAGATTCTACAGACTGTGCAGAGAAGAGACTGATTAAAACAGGCAGGGAATAGAGAGGACTGAAGGGAGGATGTCAAAGAGGCTTGGGCCTCCCAATATCAAGGAGCAGGCGAGGCTTCTTATGAAACAGAGGTGCACAAGTCAACCCAAGAGATAAAAATCAAATGGGCATGTAAATAGTAAATGAATTTCAATTTCGCTAAGTGTGAGGTGGTGCATTTTGGTAGGAAGAATAAGCAGGCCACATACTGATTGGAAAATAAGAGTTTAAATGGGGTAGAGGAGTAGAGGGATCTGGGGGTACAGATACACAAATTACTAAAAGTAACGACGCAGGTTAATAGGCCATAAAAGCAAACAAAGCACTGGGGTTCATTTCTAGAGGAATAGAATTCAAAAGTTAAACTTGTATAGAACCTTGGTTAGATCACACTTGGAGTACTGTGTACAGTTCTGGTTTCCATATTATAAAAAGGATATAGAGGGGCTGGAGAAAGTGCAAAAAAGATTTACAAGGATGATACCAGAACTGATAACCATCAGGAATTATTGAACAGGCTGGGGCTCCTTTCTCTAGAAAAGAGAAGACAGAGAGGTGACCTGATAGAGGCCTTGAGTTTGATAGGGTAGATGTAGAGAAGATGTTTCCACTTTTGGGGGAGACCAAAACTAGGGGCCATAAATATAACATAGTCACTAATAAATTCAATAAGAAATTCAGGAGAAATTTATTCCTTCAGAGAGTAGTGAGAATGTGGAACTCGCTACCACATGGAGTAGTTGAGGCGAATAGCACAGATACATTTAAGGGGGAAGCTAGATAAGTACATGAGGGAGAAAGGAATAGAAGGAAATGTTGATGGATGAGATGAAGAGGGGTGGGAGGAGGCTCGTGCGGAGCATAAACACTGGCACAGACCAGTTGAGCCGAATGGCCTGTTTCTGTGCTGCACATTCTATGTAATTCTAAAGAGTCAGTCCACATTTAAAAAGCACGTATGATACACAGACAAAGACCGGGGTTTAATGACAGACAGGGGAATCACATGCATTATAGATATTAACATTCTGATTGGATTGACTGCAATTTCCCCTCCAACTCACACACCATCCTGACTTAGAAGTATATCGCCGATCCTTCATCGTCACTGGGTCAAAATCCTGGAACTCCCTCCCTAACAGCACTGTGGGAGTACCTTCACCACATGGACTGCAGCGGTTCAAGAAGGCGGCGCACCACCACCTTCTCGAGGGCAATTAGGGATGGGCAATAAATGCTGGCCTTGCCAGCGACACACACATCCCATAAAGGAATAAAAAAAAAAATTCTCTGCAGTCCCCAATCCCCCACTGCCTCTACTTTATTACTGGCTTAATAACGGAGAGGGAATAGATCAACTTGTCCCAACAATAATAACCCTGATCAAATGAAACATTACGATACAGACTGGATGCAGTTTGGGAGTGGCTCCAACTAAAATTAGAAATAGCAGCTGAGAGGGAGGGAATGGTTATCCAGGCCATAGGCTGGGGATTGAAATGATACAGGGACTAGTAAATGCATTACAGAGCGATGGGACAGACGGGAGGAAAGTAGTGTCAGTTCACTGGTAGAGTCAGTTCACGGGTAGTGTCAGTTCACTAGTAGTGTCAGTTCACGGGTCGTGTCAGTTCACTGGTAGTGTCAGTTCACGGGTAGTGTCAGTTCACTGGTAGTGTCAGTTCACTACTGGTGTCAGTTCACCGGTAGTGTCAGTTCACTAGTAGTGTCAGTTCACTGGTAGTGTCAGTTCACTAGTAGTGTCAGTTCACCGGTAGTGTCAGTTCACTGGTAGTGTCAGTTCACTAGTAGTGTCAGTTCACCGGTAGTGTCAGTTCACTAGTAGTGTCAGTTCACTAGTAGTGTCAGTTCACTGGTAGTGTCAGTTCACTAGTAGAGTCAGTTCACTGGTAGTGTCAGTTCACTAGTAGTGTCAGTTCACTGGTAGTGTCAGTTCACTAGTAGAGTCAGTTCACTGGTAGAGTCAGTTCACTGGTAGAGTCAGTTCACTAGTAGTGTCAGTTCACTGGTAGAGTCAGTTCACTGGTAGTGTCAGTTCACTAGTAGTGTCAGTTCACTGGTAGAGTCAGTTCACTGGTAGTGTCAGTTCACTGGTAGAGTCAGTTCACTGGTAGAGTCAGTTCACTAGTAGTGTCAGTTCACGGGTAGTGTCAGTTCACGGGTAGTGTCAGTTCACGGGTAGTGTCAGTTCACTGGTAGTGTCAGTTCACTAGTAGAGTCAGTTCACTGGTAGTGTCAGTTCACTAGTAGTGTCAGTTCACTAGTAGTGTCAGTTCACTGGTAGTGTCAGTTCACTAGTAGAGTCAGTTCACTGGTAGAGTCAGTTCACTAGTAGTGTCAGTTCACTGGTAGTGTCAGTTCACTAGTAGAGTCAGTTCACTGGTAGAGTCAGTTCACTGGTAGAGTCAGTTCACGGGTAGTGTCAGTTCACTAGTAGTGTCAGTTCACTAGTAGAGTCAGTTCACTGGTAGTGTCAGTTCACTGGTAGTGTCAGTTCACGGGTAGTGTCAGTTCACTGGTAGCGTCAGTTCACTAGTAGAGTCAGTTCACTGGTAGAGTCAGTTCACTAGTAGTGTCAGTTCACTAGTAGTGTCAGTTCACTAGTAGAGTCAGTTCACTGGTAGTGTCAGTTCACTGGTAGAGTCAGTTCACTAGTAGAGTCAGTTCACTAGTAGTGTCAGTTCACTGGTAGAGTCAGTTCACTAGTAGAGTCAGTTCACTGGTAGTGTCAGTTCACTAGTAGAGTCAGTTCACTGGTAGTGTCAGTTCACTAGTAGTGTCAGTTCACTGGTAGTGTCAGTTCACTAGTAGAGTCAGTTCACTGGTAGTGTCAGTTCACTAGTAGAGTCAGTTCACTGGTAGAGTCAGTTCACTAGTAGTGTCAGTTCACTGGTAGAGTCAGTTCACTGGTAGTGTCAGTTCACTGGTAGTGTCAGTTCACTAGTAGAGTCAGTTCACTGGTACTGTCAGTTCACTGGTAGAGTCAGTTCACTAGTAGTGTCAGTTCACTGGTAGAGTCAGTTCACTGGTAGTGTCAGTTCACGGGTAGTGTCAGTTCACTGGTAGTGTCAGTTCACTAGTAGAGTCAGTTCACTGGCAGTGTCAGTTCACTAGTAGTGTCAGTTCACTAGTAGTGTCAGTTCACTGGTAGTGTCAGTTCACTAGTAGTGTCAGTTCACTAGTAGCGTCAGTTCACTGGTAGTGTCAGTTCACGTGTTGTCAGTTCACTGGTAGTGTCAGTTCACTAGTAGAGTCAGTTCACTGGTAGTGTCAGTTCACTAGTAGAGTCAGTTCACTGGTAGTGTCAGTTCACTAGTAGTGTCAGTTCACTGGTAGTGTCAGTTCACTAGTAGAGTCAGTTCACTGGTAGAGTCAGTTCACTAGTAGTGTCAGTTCACTAGTAGAGTCAGTTCACTAGTAGTGTCAGTTCACTGGTAGAGTCAGTTCACTAGTAGTGTCAGTTCACTGGTAGAGTCAGTTCACGGGTAGTGTCAGTTCACTGGTAGTGTCAGTTCACTAGTAGTGTCAGTTCACGGGTAGTGTCAGTTCACGGGTAGTGTCAGTTCACTGGTAGTGTCAGTTCACTGGTAGTGTCAGTTCACTAGTAGTGTCAGTTCACTGGTAGTGTCAGTTCACGGGTAGTGTCAGTTCACTGGTAGTGTCAGTTCACTGGTAGTGTCAGTTCACTAGTAGTGTCAGTTCACTGGTAGAGTCAGTTCACTGGTAGAGACAGTTCACGGGTAGTGTCAGTTCACTAGTAGAGTCAGTTCACTGGTAGTGTCAGTTCACGGGTAGTGTCAGTTCACGGGTAGTGTCAGTTCACTAGTAGTGTCAGTTCACTGGTAGTGTCAGTTCACTGGTAGTGTCAGTTCACTAGTAGTGTCAGTTCACTGGTAGTGTCAGTTCACGGGTAGTGTCAGTTCACTGGTAGTGTCAGTTCACTAGTAGAGTCAGTTCACTGGTAGTGTCAGTTCACGAGTAGTGTCAGTTCACTGGTAGTGTCAGTTCACTAGTAGAGTCAGTTCACTGGTAGTGTCAGTTCACTAGTAGTGTCAGTTCACTGGTAGTGTCAGTTCACTAGTAGTGTCAGTTCACTGGTAGTGTCAGTTCACTAGTAGTGTCAGTTCACTGGTAGTGTCAGTTCACTAGTAGAGTCAGTTCACTGGTAGTGTCAGTTCACTGGTAGTGTCAGTTCACTGGTAGTGTCAGTTCACTAGTAGTGTCAGTTCACTGGTAGTGTCAGTTCACTAGTAGTGTCAGTTCACTAGTAGAGTCAGTTCACTGGTACTGTCAGTTCACTGGTAGTGTCAGTTCACTAGTAGTGTCAGTTCACTGGTAGTGTCAGTTCACTGGTAGAGTCAGTTCACTGGTATAGTCAGTTCACTGGTAGTGTCAGTTCACTAGTAGTGTCAGTTCACTAGTAGAGTCAGTTCACTGGTAGTGTCAGTTCACTAGTAGTGTCAGTTCACTGGTAGTGTCAGTTCACTGGTAGTGTCAGTTCACCAGTAGAGTCAGTTCACGGGTAGAGTCAGTTCACTGGTAGTGTCAGTTTACTGGTAGTGTCAGTTCACTGGTAGTGTCAGTTCACTAGTAGTGTCAGTTCACTGGTAGTGTCAGTTCACTAGTAGTGTCAGTTCACGGGTAGTGTCAGTTCACTGGTAGTGTCAGTTCACGGGTAGTGTCAGTTCACTAGTAGTGTCAGTTCAGTGGTAGTGTCAGTTCACTAGTAGTGTCAGTTCACTAGCAGTGTCAGTTCACTGGTAGTGTCAGTTCACTGGTAGTGTCAGTTCACGGGTAGTGTCAGTTCACGGGTAGAGTCAGTTTACTGGTAGTGTCAGTTCACTGGTAGTGTCAGTTCACTAGTAGTGTCAGTTCACGGGTAGTGTCAGTTCACGGGTAGTGTCAGTTCACCGGTAGTGTCAGTTCACGGGTAGTGTCAGTTCACGGGTAGTGTCAGTTCACTGGTAGAGTCAGTTCACTGGTAGTGTCAGTTCACTGGTAGTGTCAGTTCACTGGTAGTGTCAGTTCACGGGTAGTGTCCGTTCACGGGTAGTGTCAGTTCACGGGTAGTGTCAGTTCACCGGTAGTGTCAGTTCACGGGTAGTGTCAGTTCACGGGTAGTGTCAGTTCAGTGGTAGAGTCAGTTCACTAGTAGTGTCAGTTCACTAGTAGTGTCAGTTCACGGGTAGTGTCAGTCCACGGGTAGTGTCAGTTCACCAGTAGTGTCAGTTCACCAGTAGAGTCAGTTCACTGGTAGTGTCAGTTCACTAGTAGTGTCAGTTCACTGGTACTGTCAGTTCACTGGTAGTGTCAGTTCACTAGTAGTGTCAGTTCACCAGTAGTGTCAGTTCACGGGTAGAGTCAGTTCACTGGTAGTGTCAGTTCACTAGTAGTGTCAGTTCACCAGTAGTGTCAGTTCACGGGTAGAGTCAGTTCACTGGTAGTGTCAGTTCACTAGTAGTGTCAGTTCGCTGGTAGTGTCAGTTCACTGGTAGTGTCAGTTCACTGGTAGTGTCAGTTCACTGGTAGTGTCAGTTCACTAGTAGTGTCAGTTCACGGGTAGTGTCAGTTCACGGGTAGTGTCAGTTCACTGGTAGAGTCAGTTCACTAGTAGTGTCAGTTCACGGGTAGTGTCAGTTCACGGGTAGTGTCAGTTCACGGGTAGTGTCAGTTCACGGGTAGTGTCAGTTCACGGGTAGTGTCAGTTCACGGGTAGTGTCAGTTCACGGGTAGTGTCAGTTCACTAGTAGTGTCAGTTCACTAGTAGAGTCAGTTCACTAGTAGTGTCAGTTCACTGGTAGAGTCAGTTCACTAGTAGTGTCAGTTCACTGGTAGAGTCAGTTCACGGGTAGTGTCAGTTCACTGGTAGAGTCAGTTCACTAGTAGTGTCAGTTCACGGGTAGTGTCAGTTCACGGGTAGTGTCAGTTCACTGGTAGTGTCAGTTCACTGGTAGTGTCAGTTCACTAGTAGTGTCAGTTCACTGGTAGTGTCAGTTCACGGGTAGAGTCAGTTCACTGGTAGTGTCAGTTCACTGGTAGTGTCAGTTCACTGGTAGTGTCAGTTCACTAGTAGTGTCAGTTCACTGGTAGAGTCAGTTCACTGGTAGAGTCAGTTCACGGGTAGTGTCAGTTCACTAGTAGAGTCAGTTCACTGGTAGTGTCAGTTCACGGGTAGTGTCAGTTCACTAGTAGTGTCAGTTCACTGGTAGTGTCAGTTCACTAGTAGTGTCAGTTCACTAGTAGTGTCAGTTCACTAGTAGAGTCAGTTCACTGGTACTGTCAGTTCACTGGTAGTGTCAGTTCACTAGTAGTGTCAGTTCACTGGTAGTGTCAGTTCACTGGTAGAGTCAGTTCACTGGTATTGTCAGTTCACTGGTAGTGTCAGTTCACTAGTAGTGTCAGTTCACTAGTAGAGTCAGTTCACTGGTAGTGTCAGTTCACTAGTAGTGTCAGTTCACTGGTAGTGTCAGTTCACTGGTAGTGTCAGTTCACTAGTAGTGTCAGTTCACGGGTAGAGTCAGTTCACTGGTAGTGTCAGTTTACTGGTAGTGTCAGTTCACTGGTAGTGTCAGTTCACTAGTAGTGTCAGTTCACTGGTAGTGTCAGTTCACTAGTAGTGTCAGTTCACGGGTAGTGTCAGTTCACTGGTAGTGTCAGTTCACGGGTAGTGTCAGTTCACTAGTAGTGTCAGTTCACTGGTAGGTCGGTAGTGTCAGTTCACTAGTAGTGTCAGTTCACGGGTAGTGTCAGTTCACTGGTAGTGTCAGTTCACTGGTAGTGTCAGTTCACGGGTAGTGTCAGTTCACTGGTAGAGTCAGTTCACTGGTAGTGTCAGTTCACTGGTAGTGTCAGTTCACTAGTAGTGTCAGTTCACGGGTAGTGTCAGTTCACGGGTAGTGTCAGTTCACCGGTAGTGTCAGTTCACGGGTAGTGTCAGTTCACGGTAGTGTCAGTTCACTGGTAGAGTCAGTTCACTGGTAGTGTCAGTTCACTGGTAGTGTCAGTTCACTGGTAGTGTCAGTTCACGGGTAGTGTCCGTTCACGGGTAGTGTCAGTTCACGGGTAGTGTCAGTTTACCGGTAGTGTCAGTTCACGGGTAGTGTCAGTTCACGGGTAGTGTCAGTTCAGTGGTAGAGTCAGTTCACTAGTAGTGTCAGTTCACTAGTAGTGTCAGTTCACGGGTAGTGTCAGTCCACGGGTAGTGTCAGTTCACCAGTAGTGTCAGTTCACCAGTAGAGTCAGTTCACTGGTAGTGTCAGTTCACTAGTAGTGTCAGTTCACTGGTAGTGTCAGTTCACTGGTAGTGTCAGTTCACTAGTAGTGTCAGTTCACCAGTAGTGTCAGTTCACGGGTAGAGTCAGTTCACTGGTAGTGTCAGTTCACTAGTAGTGTCAGTTCACCAGTAGTGTCAGTTCACGGGTAGAGTCAGTTCACTGGTAGTGTCAGTTCACTAGTAGTGTCAGTTCACTGGTAGTGTCAGTTCACTGGTAGTGTCAGTTCACTAGTAGTGTCAGTTCACGGGTAGTGTCAGTTCACGGGTAGTGTCAGTTCACTGGTAGAGTCAGTTCACTAGTAGTGTCAGTTCACGGGTAGTGTCAGTTCACGGGTAGAGTCAGTTCACTAGTAGTGTCAGTTCACGGGTAGTGTCAGTTCACGGGTAGTGTCAGTTCACCGGTAGTGTCAGTTCACGGGTAGTGTCAGTTCACTGGTAGTGTCAGTTCACTAGTAGTGTCAGTTCACTGATAGTGTCAGTTCACTAGTAGTGTCAGTTCACGGGTACTGTCAGTTCACTAGTGCAGTCAGTTCACGGGTAGTGTCAGTTCACGGGTAGCGTCAGTACACTAGTAGTGTCAGTTCACTGGTAGTGTCAGTTCACTAGTAGTGTCAGTTCACTGGTAGAGTCAGTTCACTAGTAGTGTCAGTTCACTGGTAGTGTCAGTTCACTGGTAGTGTCAGTTCACGGGTAGAGTCAGTTTACTAGTAGTGTCAGTTCACGGGTAGTGTCAGTTCACTAGTAGTGTCAGTTCACTGGTAGTGTCAGTTCACTAGTAGTGTCAGTTCACTGGTAGTGTCAGTTCACTGGTAGAGTCAGTTCACTAGTAGTGTCAGTTCACTGGTAGTGTCAGTTCACTGGTAGTGTCAGTTCACTGGTAGTGTCAGTTCACTAGTAGTGTCAGTTCACGGGTAGTGTCAGTTCACTAGTAGAGTCAGTTCACTGGTAGTGTCAGTTCACTAGTAGAGTCAGTTCACTGGTAGAGTCAGTTCACTAGTAGTGTCAGTTCACTAGTAGTGTCAGTTCACTGGTAGAGTCAGTTCACTGGTAGTGTCAGTTCACTGGTAGAGTCAGTTCACTGGTAGTGTCAGTTCACTAGTAGTGTCAGTTCACTAGTAGTGTCAGTTCACTGGTAGTGTCAGTTCACTGGTAGTGTCAGTTCACTAGTAGTGTCAGTTCACGGGTAGTGTCAGTTCACTGGTAGTGTCAGTTCACTGGTAGTGTCAGTTCACGAGTAGTGTCAGTTCACTGGTAGTGTCAGTTCACTGGTAGTGTCAGTTCACTGGTAGTGTCAGTTCACTAGTAGTGTCAGTTCACTAGTAGTGTCAGTTCACTGGTAGTGTCAGTTCACTAGTAGTGTCAGTTCACTAGTAGAGTCAGTTCACTGGTAGTGTCAGTTCACTGGTAGTGTCAGTTCACTAGTAGAGTCAGTTCACTGGTAGTGTCAGTTCACTAGTAGTGTCAGTTCACTGGTAGTGTCAGTTCACTAGTAGAGTCAGTTCACTGGTAGTGTCAGTTCACTAGTAGTGTCAGTTCACGGTAGTGTCAGTTCACTGTAGTGTCAGTTCACTAGGTAGTGTCAGTTCACTGTAGTGTCAGTTCACTGGTAGTGTCAGTTCACGGGTAGTGTCAGTTCACTGGTAGTGTCAGTTCACGTGTAGTGTCAGTTCACTGGTAGTGTCAGGTTCACGGTAGTGTCAGTTCACGGTAGTGTCAGTTCACTGGTAGTGTCAGTTCACTGGTAGTGTCAGTTCACTAGTAGTGTCAGTTCACTGGTAGTGTCAGTTCACTGGTAGTGTCAGTTCACTGGTAGTGTCAGTTCACTGGTAGTGTCAGTTCACTGGTAGTGTCAGTTCACTGGTAGTGTCAGTTCACTGGTAGAGTCAGTTCACTGGTAGTGTCAGTTCACTGGTAGAGTCAGTTCACGGGTAGTGTCAGTTCACTGGTAGTGTCAGTTCACTGGTAGTGTCAGTTCACTAGTAGTGTCAGTTCACTGGTAGTGTCAGTTCACTGGTAGTGTCAGTTCACTAGTAGTGTCAGTTCACTGGTAGTGTCAGTTCACTGGTAGTGTCAGTTCACTGGTAGTGTCAGTTCACTAGTAGTGTCAGTTCACTGGTAGAGTCAGTTCACTAGTAGAGTCAGTTCACTGGTAGTGTCAGTTCACTAGTAGTGTCAGTTCACTGGTAGAGTCAGTTCACTAGTAGAGTCAGTTCACTGGTAGTGTCAGTTCACTAGTAGAGTCAGTTCACTGGTAGTGTCAGTTCACTGGTAGTGTCAGTTCACTGGTAGTGTCAGTTCACTAGTAGTGTCAGTTCACTAGTAGTGTCAGTTCACTGGTAGTGTCAGTTCACTAGTAGTGTCAGTTCACTAGTAGTGTCAGTTCACTGGTAGTGTCAGTTCACTAGTAGTGTCAGTTCACTAGTAGTGTCAGTTCACTGGTAGTGTCAGTTCACTAGTAGTGTCAGTTCACTGGTAGTGTCAGTTCACTAGTAGTGTCAGTTCACTAGTAGTGTCAGTTCACTGGTAGTGTCAGTTCACGGGTAGTGTCAGTTCACTGGTAGTGTCAGTTCACTAGTAGTGTCAGTTCACTGGTAGTGTCAGTTCACTAGTAGTGTCAGTTCACTGGTAGTGTCAGTTCACGGGTAGTGTCAGTTCACTAGTAGTGTCAGTTCACTGGTAGAGTCAGTTCACTAGTAGTGTCAGTTCACTAGTAGTGTCAGTTCACTGGTAGTGTCAGTTCACTGGTAGTGTCAGTTCACGGGTAGTGTCAGTTCACTAGTAGAGTCAGTTCACGGGTAGTGTCAGTTCACTGGTAGTGTCAGTTCACTGGTAGTGTCAGTTCACGGGTAGTGTCAGTTCACTAGTAGAGTCAGTTCACTAGTAGTGTCAGTTCACTGGTAGTGTCAGTTCACTAGTAGACTCAGTTCACGGGTAGTGTCAGTTCACTAGTAGTGTCAGTTCACAAGTAGTGTCAGTTCACTAGTAGAGTCAGTTCAGTAGTAGTGTCAGTTCACTAGTAGTGTCAGTTCACGGGTAGTGTCAGTTCACTAGTAGTGTCAGTTCACGGGTAGTGTCAGTTCACTAGTAGAGTCAGTTCACTAGTAGTGTCAGTTCACTAGTAGTGTCAGTTCACTAGTAGTGTCAGTTCACGGGTAGAGTCAGTTCACTGGTAGTGTCAGTTCACTAGTAGAGTCAGTTCACTAGTAGTGTCAGTTCACTGGTAGTGTCAGTTCACTGGTAGTGTCAGTTCACTAGTAGAGTCAGTTCACTGGTAGTGTCAGTTCACCAGTAGTGTCAGTTCACGGGTAGTGTCAGTTCACTGGTAGTGTCAGTTCACTGGTAGTGTCAGTTCACTGGTACTGTCAGTTCACTAGTAGTGTCAGTTCACGGGTAGTGTCAGTTCACGGGTAGTGTCAGTTCACTGGTAGTGTCAGTTCACTAGTAGTGTCAGTTCACTGGTAGTGTCAGTTCACTAGTAGTGTCAGTTCACGGGTACTGTCAGTTCACTAGTGCAGTCAGTTCACGGGTAGTGTCAGTTCACGGGTAGCGTCAGTTCACTAGTAGTGTCAGTTCACTGGTAGTGTCAGTTCACTAGTAGTGTCAGTTCACTGGTAGAGTCAGTTCACTAGTAGTGTCAGTTCACTGGTAGTGTCAGTTCACTGGTAGTGTCAGTTCACTAGTAGAGTCAGTTCACGGGTAGTGTCAGTTCACTAGTAGTGTCAGTTCACGGGTAGTGTCAGTTCACTAGTAGTGTCAGTGCACTGGTAGTGTCAGTTCACTAGTAGAGTCAGTTCACTGGTAGTGTCAGTTCACTGGTAGAGTCAGTTCACTAGTAGTGTCAGTTCACTGGTAGTGTCAGTTCACTGGTAGTGTCAGTTCACTGGTAGTGTCAGTTCACTAGTAGTGTCAGTTCACTGGTAGTGTCAGTTCACTAGTAGTGTCAGTTCACTGGTAGTGTCAGTTCACTAGTAGTGTCAGTTCACTGGTAGTGTCAGTTCACTAGTAGTGTCAGTTCACTGGTAGTGTCAGTTCACTGGTAGTGTCAGTTCACTAGTAGTGTCAGTTCACTGGTAGTGTCAGTTCACTAGTAGTGTCAGTTCACGGGTAGTGTCAGTTCACTGGTAGTGTCAGTTCACGGGTAGTGTCAGTTCACTGGTAGTGTCAGTTCACGGGTAGTGTCAGTTCACTAGTAGTGTCAGTTCACGGGTAGTGTCAGTTCACTGGTAGTGTCAGTTCACTGGTAGTGTCAGTTCACTGGTAGTGTCAGTTCACTAGTAGTGTCAGTTCACGGGTAGTGTCAGTTCACGGGTAGTGTCAGTTCACTGGTAGTGTCAGTTCACGGGTAGTGTCAGTTCACTGGTAGTGTCAGTTCACTGGTAGTGTCAGTTCACTGGTAGTGTCAGTTCACTGGTAGTGTCAGTTCACGGGTAGTGTCAGTTCACTAGTAGTGTCAGTTCACTGGTAGTGTCAGTTCACTGGTAGTGTCAGTTCACTAGTAGTGTCAGTTCACTGGTAGTGTCAGTTCACTAGTAGTGTCAGTTCACTAGTAGTGTCAGTTCACTGGTAGTGTCAGTTCACTAGTAGTGTCAGTTCACTGGTAGTGTCAGTTCACTAGTAGTGTCAGTTCACTGGTAGTGTCAGTTCACTAGTAGTGTCAGTTCACTGGTAGTGTCAGTTCACTAGTAGTGTCAGTTCACTGGTAGTGTCAGTTCACGGGTAGTGTCAGTTCACTAGTAGTGTCAGTTCACTGGTAGTGTCAGTTCACTAGTAGTGTCAGTTCACTGGTAGTGTCAGTTCACTAGTAGAGTCAGTTCACTGGTAGTGTCAGTTCACGGGTAGTGTCAGTTCACT
The DNA here is from genome assembly GCA_030390025.1 of Squalus acanthias. Lineage (NCBI taxonomy): Eukaryota > Metazoa > Chordata > Chondrichthyes > Squaliformes > Squalidae > Squalus > Squalus acanthias. The sequence goes on along the minus strand of CM059433.1, from coordinate 41,048,589 downwards.
AGTAGTGTCAGTTCACTAGTAGTGTCAGTTCACGGGTAGTGTCAGTTCACTGGTAGTGTCAGTTCACGGGTAGTGTCAGTTCACTGGTAGTGTCAGTTCACTGGTAGAGTCAGTTCACTGTAGTGTCAGTTCACTGGTAGTGTCAGTTCACTGTAGAGTCAGTTCACTGGTAGTGTCAGTTTCACTGGTAGTGTCAGTTCCCAGTAGAGTCAGTTCACTAGTAGTGTCAGTTCACTGGTAGTGTCATTTCACTAGTAGTGTCAGTTCATGGTAGTGTCAGTTCACTAGTAGTGTCAGTTCACGGTAGTGTCAGTTCACTGGTCGTGTCAGTCACTGGTAGTGTCAGTTCACTGGTAGTGTCAGTTCACTAGTAGTGTCAGTTCACTGGTAGTGTCAGGTTCACTATAGTGTCAGTTCACGGGTAGTGTCAGTTCACTGTAGTGTCAGTCACTGGTAGTGTCAGTTCACTGTAGTGTCAGTTCACGGGTAGTGTCAGTTCACTGGTAGTGTCAGTTCACGGGTGTGTCAGTTCACTGGTAGTGTCAGTTCACGGGTGAGTGTCAGTTCACTGGTAGTGTCAGTTCACTGTAGTGTCAGTTCACGGGTAGTGTCAGTTCACTGGTAGTGTCAGTTCACTAGTAGTGTCAGTTCACGGGTAGTGTCAGTTCACGGGTAGTGTCAGTTCACTGGTAGTGTCAGTTCACGGGTAGTGTCAGTTCACTGGTAGTGTCAGTTCACTGGTAGTGTCAGTTCACTAGTAGTGTCAGTTCACTGGTAGAGTCAGTTCACTAGTAGTGTCAGTTCACTGTAGTGTCAGTTCACTGGTAGTGTCAGTTCACTGGTAGTGTCAGTTCACGGGTAGTGTCAGTTCACGTGTAGAGTCAGTTCACGGGTAGTGTCAGTTCACTGGTAGTGTCAGTTCACTGGTAGTGTCAGTCACGGGTAGTGTCAGTTCACAGGGTAGTGTCAGTTCACTGTAGTGTCAGTTCACGGGTAGTGTCAGTTCACGTAGTAGTACTAGTAGTGTCAGTTCACTGTAGTGTCAGTTCACTAGTAGTGTCAGTCACTGGTAGTGTCAGTTCACTAGTAGTGGTCAGTTCATCGGGTAGTGTCAGTTCACGAGTAGTGTCAGTTCACTGGTAGTGTCTGTTTCACTGGTAGTGTCAGTTCACGGGTAGGTCAGTTCATCTGTTAGTGCAGTTCACTATAGTGTCAGTTCACTAGTAGTGTCAGTTCACGGGTAGGTGGTCAGTTCACCTAGTAGTGGGGTCAGTTCACTGTAGTGTCAGTTCACTAGGGAGTGTCAGTTCACGGGTAGTGTCAGTTCACTGGTACTGTAAGTCACCGAGGTAGTGGTCAGTTCACACTGGTACTGTCAGTTCACTACGGGTAGTGTCAGTTCACTGGAGTGTCAGTTCACTAGTAGTGTCAGTTCACCTGGTAGAGTCAGTTCACTGGTAGTGTCAGTTCACGGGTAGGTCAGTCACTAGCAGTGTCAGTTCACTGGTAGTGTCAGTTCACTGGTAGTGTCATTCACTAGTATTGGTCAGTTCACGGGTAGTGGCAGTTCACTGGGTAGTGTCAGTTCACGGTAGTGTCAGTTCACTTGGTAGTGTAGTTCACTGGTAGTAGTTCACGTAGGTCAATCACGGGTAGTGTCAGTTCACTGGTAGTGTCAGTTCACTAGTAGTGTCAGTTCACTGGTAGTGTCAGTTCACTAGTAGTGTCAGTTCACTGTAGTGTCAGTTCACTAGTAGGTGTCAGTTCACTGGTAGTGTCAGTTCACTGGTAGTGTCAGTTCACTAGTATGTCAGTTCACTTGTAGTGTCAGTTCACTGGTAGTGTCAGTTCACTGGTAGTGTCAGTTCACTGGTAGTGTCAGTTCACTAGAGTGTCAGTTCACGGGTAGTGTCAGTTCACTGGTAGTGTCAGTTCACTAGTAGTGTCAGTTCACTGGTAGTGTCAGTTCACTAGTAGTGTCAGTTCACTGGTAGTGTCAGTTCACTAGTAGTGTCAGTTCAACTGTAGTGTCAGTTCACGGGTAGTGTCAGTTCACTGGTAGTGTCAGTTCACTGGTAGTCAGTTCACTGGTAGTGTCAGTTCACGGGTAGTGTCAGTCACTGGTAGTGTCAGTTCACTAGTAGTGTCAGTTCACTGGTAGTGCAGTTCACGGTAGTGTCAGTTCACTTGGTAGTGTCAGTTCACTGTAGTGTCAGTTCACTAGGTAGTGTCAGTTCACGGGTAGTGTCAGTTCACTGGTTGTGTCAGTTCCTGTAGGTCAGTTTCACTTAGTGTCAGTTCACGGGTAGTGTCATTTCACTAGTAGTGTCAGTTCACTGGTAGATGTCAGTTCACTAGTAGAGTCAGTTCACGGTAGTGTCAGTTCATCTGGTAGGTGTCAGTTCACTGGTAGTGTCAGTTCACTAGTAGTGTCAGTCACGGTAGTGTCAGTCACTGTAGTGTCAGTTCACCGGGTAGTGTCAGTTCACTGGTAGTGTCAGTTCACTGGTAGTGTCAGTTCAACGGGTAGTGTCAGTTCACGGGTAGTGTCAGTTCACTGTAGTGTCAGTTCACACTGGTAGTGTCAGTTCACGGGTAGTGTCAGTCACTAGTAGAGTCAGTTCACTAGTAGTGTCAGTTCACGGGTAGTGTCAGTTCACTTGGTAGTGTCAGTTCACTGAGTAGTGTCAGTTCACTAGTAGTGTCAGTTCACAGTAGTGTCAGTTCACTGTAGTGTCAGTTCACTAGGTAGTGTCAGTTCACGTATGTCTGTCACTAGTAGTGTCAGTTCACTAGTAGTGTCAGTTCACTAGGTAGTGTCAGTTCACTGGTAGTGTCAGTTCACGAGTAGTGTCAGTTCACTGGTAGTGTCAGTTCACTAGTAGTGTCAGTTCACTGGTAGTGTCAGTTCACTGGTAGTGTCAGTTCACTGGTAGTGTCAGTTCACTGGTAGTGTCAGTTCACTGGTAGTGTCAGTTCACTAGTAGTGTCAGTTCACGGGTAGTGTCAGTTCACTAGTAGTGTCAGTTCACTGGTAGTGTCAGTTCACTGGTAGAGTCAGTTCACTGGTAGTGTCAGTTCACTGGTAGTGTCAGTTCACTAGTAGTGTCAGTTCACGGGTAGTGTCAGTTCACTGGTAGAGTCAGTTCACTAGTAGTGTCAGTTCACTGGTAGTGTCAGTTCACGGGTAGTGTCAGTTCACTGGTAGTGTCAGTTCACGGTGTGTCAGTTCACGGGTAGTGTCAGTTCACTGGTAGTGTCAGTTCACTGGTAGTGTCAGTTCACTGGTAGTGTCAGTTCACGGGTAGTGTCAGTTCACTAGGTAGTGTCAGTTCACTGAGTAGTGTCAGTTCACTGTAGTGTCAGTTCACTGTAGTGTAGTTCAGTGTAGGTCAGTTCACTGGTAGTGTCAGTTCACTGTAGTGTCAGTTCACTAGTAGAGTCAGTTCACTGGTAGTGTCAGTTCACTCAGGTCAGTAGTCAGTTCACTAGTAGTGTCAGTTCACTGGTAGTCAGTTCACTGGTAGTGTCAGTTCACGGTAGTGTCAGTTCACTGTAGTGTCAGTTCCTGGTAGTGTCAGTTCACTAGTATGTCAGTTCACGGTAGTGTCAGTTCACTGTAGTCAGTTCACGGTAGTGTCAGTCACTAGTAGTGTCAGTTCTCGGTAGAGTTCAGTTCACTAGGTAGTGTCAGTTCACTGGTAGTGTCAGTTCACGGTAGTGTCAGTTCACTGGTAGTGTCAGTTCACTGGTAGTGTCAGTTCACGGTAGTGTCAGTTCACTGGTAGGTCAGTTAGTTGTCAGTTCACTAGTAGTGTCAGTTCACTGTAGTGTCAGTTCACGTATGTCTCACTGTAGTGTCAGTTCACTGTAGTGTCAGTTCACTGTAGAGTCAGTTCAAGGTAGTGTCAGTTCACTGGTAGTGTCAGTTCAGGTAGTGTCAGTTCACGGGTAGTGTCAGTTCACTGGTAGTGTCAGTTCACTAGTAGTGTCAGTTCACGGGTAGTGTCAGTTCACGGGTAGTGTCAGTTCACTAGGTAGTGTCAGTTCACGGGTAGTGTCAGTTCACGGGTAGTGTCAGTTCACGGTAGTGTCAGTTCACGGGTAGTGTCAGTTCACTAGTAGTGTCAGTTCACTGGTAGAGTCAGTTCACTAGTAGTGTCAGTTCACTGGTAGTGTCAGTTCACTAGTAGTGTCAGTTCACTGGTAGAGTCAGTTCACGGTAGTGTCAGTTCACTGGTAGAGTGTCAGTTCACTAGTAGTGTCAGTTCACGGGTAGTGTCAGTTCACGGGTAGAGTCAGTTCACTAGTAGTGTCAGTTCACTGGTAGTGTCAGTTCACTAGTAGTGTCAGTTCACTAGTAGTGTCAGTTCACGGGTAGTGTCAGTTCACTGGTAGTGTCAGTTCACTGGTAGTGTCAGTTCACTGTAGTGTCAGTTCACGGTAGTGTCAGTTCACTAGTAGTGTCAGTTCACTGGTAGTGTCAGTTCACGGGTAGTGTCAGTTCACTAGTAGTGTCAGTTCACTGGTAGTGTCAGTTCACTAGTAGTGTCAGTTCACTAGTAGTGTCAGTTCACTGGTAGTGTCAGTTCACTAGTAGTGTCAGTTCACTGGTAGTGTCAGTTCACTAGTAGTGTCAGTTCACTGGTAGTGTCAGTTCACTAGTAGTGTCAGTTCACTGGTAGTGTCAGTTCACTGGTAGTGTCAGTTCACTAGTAGTGTCAGTTCACGGGTAGTGTCAGTTCACTAGTAGTGTCAGTTCACGGGTAGTGTCAGTTCACTAGTAGTGTCAGTTCACTGGTAGTGTCAGTTCACTAGTAGTGTCAGTTCACTGGTAGTGTCAGTTCACTGGTAGTGTCAGTTCACTAGTAGTGTCAGTTCACTGGTAGTGTCAGTTCACTGGTAGTGTCAGTTCACTGGTAGTGTCAGTTCACTAGTAGTGTCAGTTCACGGGTAGTGTCAGTTCACTGGTAGAGTCAGTTCACTAGTAGTGTCAGTTCACTGGTAGTGCAGTTCACTGGTAGTGTCAGTTCACTAGTAGTGTCAGGTCACGGGTAGTGTCAGTTCACGGGTAGTGTCAGTTCACCGGTAGTGTCAGTTTCACTGTAGGTCAGTTCACTGGTAGTGTCAGTTCACTAGTAGTGTCAGTTCACGGGTAGTGTCAGTTCACGGTAGTGTCAGTTCACTGGTAGTGTCAGTTCTCGGGTAGTGTCAGTCACCGGTAGTGCAGTTCACGGGTGATTCAGTTCACTAGTAGTGGTCAGTCACGGGTAGTGTCAGTTCACTGGTAGTGTCAGTTCACCTGGTAGTGTCAGTTCACTGGTAGTGTCAGTTCACTGGTATGTCAGTTCACAGTAGGTCAGTTCACGGTAGAGTCAGTTCACTGTAGTGTCAGTTCACTGGTAGTGTCAGTTCACGAGTAGTGTCAGTTCACTGGTAGTGTCAGGTTCACTGGTAGTGTCAGTCACTAGTAGTGTCAGTTCACTGGTAGTGTCAGTTCACTGGTAGTGTCCAGTTCACGGTAGTGTCAGTTCACTGTAGTGTCAGTTCACTGGTAGTGTCAGTTCACTAGGTAGTGTCAGTTCACTAGTAGTGTCAGTTCTCTAGTAGAGTCAGTTCACTGGTAGAGTCAGTTCACTAGTAGTGTCAGTTCACTGGTAGAGTCAGTTTCACGGGTAGTGTCAGTTCACTAGCAGGTGTCAGTTCACTAGTAGAGTCAGTTCACTGGTAGAGTCGAGTTCCACTAGTAGAGTCAGTTCACTAGTAGTGTCCAGTTCACTAGTAAGTGTGTCAGTTCACTTGTAGTGTCAGTTCACGGAGTAGTGTCAGTTCCTGGAAGAGTCAGTTCACGGGTAGTGTCAGTTCACTAGGTAGTGTCAGTTCACGGAGTATGTCAGTTTCACCTGGTAGTGTCAGTCACTAGTAGTGTCAGTTCACTGTAGAGTCAGTTCCTAGTAGTGTCAGATCACTGGTAGAGTCAGTTCACCAGTAGTGTCAGTTCACGTAGTAGTGTCAGTCACGGTAGTGTCAGTTCACTAGTAGTGACAGTTCACTAGTAGTGTCAGTCAACCAGGTAGAGTCAGTTCACTAGTAGGTCAGTTCACGGGTAGTGTCAGTTCACTAGTAGTGTCAGTTCTGGTATTGTCCAGTTCACTAGTAGCTTGTCAGTTCACGGAGTCGTGTAGTTCACGGGTAGTGTCAGCTATCTAGGTAGTGTCAGTTCATCGTAGTGTCAGTTCACGGTAGTAGAGTCAGTTCCTGGTAGTGTCAGTTCACTGGTAGTGTCAGTTCACTAGTAGTGTCAGTTCACTGTAGTGTCAGTTCACTAGTAGTGTCAGTTCACGAGTAGTGTCAGTTCACTAGTAGAGTCAGTTCACGGGTAGTGTCAGTTCACTAGTAGTGTCAGTTCACTGGTAGATGTCAGTTCACTGTAGTGTCAGTTCACTGGTAGAGTCAGTTCACTAGTAGTGTCAGTTCACTAGTAGTGTCAGTTCACTAGTAGTGTCAGTTCACTGGTAGTGTCAGTTCACTAGTGTCAGTTCACTGGGTAGTCAGTTCACTAGTAGAGTCAGTTCACGGGTAGAGTCAGTTCACTGGTAGTGTCAGTTCACGGGTAGTGTCAGTTCACTAGTAGTGTCAGTTCACTAGTAGAGTCAGTTCACGGGTAGTGTCAGTTCACTAGTAGTGTCAGTTCACTGGTAGTGTCAGTTCACTGGTAGTGTCAGTTCACTGGTAGAGTCAGTTCACTAGTAGTGTCAGTTCACTGGTAGTGTCAGTCACTAGGTAGTTCAGTTCACTGGTAGTTTCAGTTCACTCGTAGTGTCAGTTCTCTAGTAGTGTCAGTTCACTAGGTAGTGTCAGTTCACTAGTAGTGTCAGTTCACTAGTAGTGTCAGTTCCCTGGTAGAGTCAGGTTCACTAGTAGAGTCAGTCACTAGTAGGTCAGTCACTGTAGTGTCAGTCACTAGTAGGTCAGTTCACTAGGTAGTGTCAGTTCTGAGTCAGTACTAGTAGTGTCAGTTCACTGGTAGTGACATTCTACCAGGGTAGTGTCAGTTCACTGGTAGAGTCCGTTCCCTAGGAGTGTCAGTTCACTAGTAGTGTCAGTTCACTAGTAGTGTCAGTTCACTGGTAGTGTCAGTTCACTGGTAGTGTCAGTCACTGGTAGTGTCAGTTCACTGGTAGGTCAGTTCACTAGTAGTGTCAGTTCACTGTAGTGTCAGTTCACTGGTAGTGTCAGTTCACTGTAGTGTCCAGTTCACGGGTAGTGTCAGTTCACTGTAGTGTCAGTTCACTAGTAGTGTCAGTTCACTGTAGTGTCAGTTCACTGGTAGTGTCAGTTCACGGGTAGTGTCAGTTCACTGGTAGTGTCAGTTCACTGGTAGTGTCAGTTCACTGGTAGTGTCAGTTCACTGGTAGTGTCAGTTCACTGGTAGTGTCAGTTCACTGGTAGAGTCAGTTCACTGTAGTGTCAGTTCACGAGTAGTGTCAGTTCACGGTAGTGGTCAGTTCACTGGTAGAGTCAGTTCACTAGTAGTGTCAGTTCACAGGTAGTGTCAGTTCACGGGTAGTGTCAGTTCACTAGTAGTGTCAGTTCACGGTAGGTCAGTTCACTGTAGGTCAGTTCAGTAGTAGTGTCAGTTCACTAGGTAGTGTCAGTTCACGGGTAGTGTCAGTTCACTAGTAGTGTCAGTTCACTGGTAGTGTCAGTTCACTGGTAGAGTCAGTTCACTGGTAGTGTCAGTTCACTAGTAGTGTCAGTTCACTGGTAGTGTCAGTTCACTAGTAGTGTCAGTTCACTAGTAGTGTCAGTTCACTAGTAGTGTCAGTTCACTGGTAGTGTCAGTTCACTGGTAGTGTCAGTTCACTAGTAGTGTCAGTTCACTGGTAGTGTCAGTTCACTAGTAGTGTCAGTTCACTAGTAGTGTCAGTTCACTGGTAGTGTCAGTTCACTAGTAGTGTCAGTTCACTAGTAGTGTCAGTTCACTGGTAGTGTCAGTTCACTAGTAGTGTCAGTTCACTGGTAGTGTCAGTTCACTAGTAGTGTCAGTTCACTAGTAGTGTCAGTTCACTGGTAGTGTCAGTTCACTAGTAGTGTCAGTTCACTGGTAGTGTCAGTTCACTAGTAGTGTCAGTTCACTGGTAGTGTCAGTTCACGGGTAGTGTCAGTTCACTGGTAGTGTCAGTTCACTAGTAGTGTCAGTTCACTGGTAGTGTCAGTTCACTAGTAGTGTCAGTTCACTGGTAGTGTCAGTTCACGGTAGTGTCAGTTCACTAGTAGTGTCAGTTCACTGGTAGTGTCAGTTCACTAGTAGTGTCAGTTCACTAGTAGTGTCAGTTCACTGGTAGTGTCAGTTCACTGGTAGTGTCAGTTCACGGGTAGTGTCAGTTCACTGGTAGTGTCAGTTCACTAGTAGTGTCAGTTCACTGGTAGTGTCAGTTCACTAGTAGAGTCAGTTCACTGGTAGTGTCAGTTCACGGGTAGTGTCAGTTCACTAGTAGTGTCAGTTCACTGGTAGTGTCAGTTCACTAGTAGTGTCAGTTCACTAGTAGTGTCAGTTCACTAGTAGTGTCAGTTCACTGGTAGTGTCAGTTCACTAGTAGTGTCAGTTCACTGGTAGAGTCAGTTCACTAGTAGTGTCAGTTCACTGGTAGTGTCAGTTCACTGGTAGTGTCAGTTCACTAGTAGTGTCAGTTCACGGGTAGTGTCAGTTCACTAGTAGTGTCAGTTCACGGGTAGTGTCAGTTCACTAGTAGTGTCAGTTCACTGGTAGTGTCAGTTCACTGGTAGTGTCAGTTCACTGGTAGTGTCAGTTCACTGGTAGTGTCAGTTCACTAGTAGTGTCAGTTCACTGGTAGTGTCAGTTCACTGGTAGAGTCAGTTCACTGGTAGTGTCAGTTCACTGGTAGTGTCAGTTCACTGTAGTGTCAGTTCACGTAGTGTCAGTTCACTGGTAGTGTCAGTTCACTGGTAGTGTCAGTTCACTGGTAGTGTCAGTTCACTGGTAGTGTCAGTTCACTGGTAGTGTCAGTTCACTGGTAGTGTCAGTTCACGGGTAGTGTCAGTTCACTAGTAGTGTCAGTTCACTGGTAGTGTCAGTTCACTGGTAGTGTCAGTTCACTGGTAGTGTCAGTTCACTGGTAGTGTCAGTTCACGGGTAGTGTCAGTTCACTGGTAGTGTCAGTTCACTGGTAGTGTCAGTTCACGGGTAGTGTCAGTTCACTAGTAGTGTCAGTTCACGGGTAGTGTCAGTTCACTGGTAGTGTCAGTTCACTGGTAGTGTCAGTTCACTGGTAGTGTCAGTTCACTGGTAGTGTCAGTTCACTAGTAGTGTCAGTTCACTGTAGAGTCAGTTCACGGGTAGTGTCAGTTCACTGGTAGTGTCAGTTCACGGGTAGTGTCAGTCACTGGTAGTGTCAGTTCACGGGTAGTGTCAGTTCACGGGTAGAGTCAGTTCACTGGTAGTGTCAGTTCACTGGTAGTGTCAGTTCACTGGTAGTGTCAGTTCACTAGTAGTGTCAGTCATGGTAGTGTCAGTTCACTGTAGTGTCAGTTCACTGGTAGTGTCAGTTCACTGGTAGAGTCAGTTCACTAGTAGAGTCAGTTCATAGTAGAGTCAGTTCACTGGTAGTGTCAGTTCACAGGTAGTGTCAGTTCACTGGTAGTGTCAGTTCACTAGTAGTGTCAGTTCACTGGTAGTGTCAGTTCACGGGTAGAGTCAGTTCACTAGTAGTGTCAGTTCACTGGTAGAGTCAGTTCACTGGTAGTGTCAGTTCACGGGTAGTGTCAGTTCACTAGGTAGTGTCAGTTCACTTGTAGAGTCAGTTCACTGGTAGTGTCAGTTCACTGGTAGTGTCAGTTCACTGGTAGTGTCAGTTCACTGGTAGTGTCAGTTCACTGGTAGTGTCAGTTCACTGGTAGAGTCAGTTCACTAGTAGTGTCAGTTCACTGGTAGTGTCAGTTCACTGGTAGTGTCAGTTCACTGGTAGTGTCAGTTCACTGGTAGTGTCAGTTCACTAGTAGTGTCAGTTCACTGGTAGAGTCAGTTCACTGGTAGTGTCAGTTCACTGGTAGTGTCAGTTCACTGGTAGTGTCAGTTCACTGGTAGTGTCAGTTCACTGGTAGTGTCAGTTCACTGTAGAGTCAGTTCACTAGTAGTGTCAGTTCACTGGTAGTGTCAGTTCACTGGTAGTGTCAGTTCACTAGTAGTGTCAGTTCACTGGTAGTGTCAGTTCACTGGTAGTGTCAGTTCACGGGTAGTGTCAGTTCACTGGTAGTGTCAGTTCACTGGTAGTGTCAGTTCACTAGTAGTGTCAGTTCACTGGTAGTGTCAGTTCACTGGTAGTGTCAGTTCACGGGTAGTGTCAGTTCACTAGTAGTGTCAGTTCACGGGTAGTGTCAGTTCACTGGTAGTGTCAGTTCACGGGTAGTGTCAGTTCACGGGTAGTGTCAGTTCACTAGTAGTGTCAGTTCACTGGTAGTGTCAGTTCACGGGTAGTGTCAGTTCACGGGTAGTGTCAGTTCACTGGTAGTGTCAGTTCACTAGTAGAGTCAGTTCACGGGTAGTGTCAGTTCACTAGTAGTGTCAGTTCACGAGTAGTGTCAGTTCACTAGTAGAGTCAGTTCACTAGTAGTGTCAGTTCACTAGTAGTGTCAGTTCACGGGTAGTGTCAGTTCACTAGTAGTGTCAGTTCACGGGTAGTGTCAGTTCACTAGTAGAGTCAGTTCACTAGTAGTGTCAGTTCACTAGTAGTGTCAGTTCACTAGTAGTGTCAGTTCACTGGTAGTGTCAGTTCACTGGTAGTGTCAGTTCACTAGTAGAGTCAGTTCACTGGTAGTGTCAGTTCACTGGTAGTGTCAGTTCACTGGTAGTGTCAGTTCACTAGTAGTGTCAGTTCACTGGTAGTGTCAGTTCACTGGTAGTGTCAGTTCACTGGTAGTGTCAGTTCACTGGTAGTGTCAGTTCACTGGTAGTGTCAGTTCACTAGTAGTGTCAGTTCACTGGTAGTGTCAGTTCACTGGTAGTGTCAGTTCACTGGTAGTGTCAGTTCACTGGTAGTGTCAGTTCACTAGTAGTGTCAGTTCACTGGTAGTGTCAGTTCACTGGTAGTGTCAGTTCACTGGTAGTGTCAGTTCACGGGTAGTGTCAGTTCACTAGTAGTGTCAGTTCACTGGTAGTGTCAGTTCACTGGTAGTGTCAGTTCACGGGTAGTGTCAGTTCACTGGTAGTGTCAGTTCACTGGTAGTGTCAGTTCACTGGTAGTGTCAGTTCACGGGTAGTGTCAGTTCACTAGTAGTGTCAGTTCACTGGTAGTGTCAGTTCACTGGTAGTGTCAGTTCACTGGTAGTGTCAGTTCACTGGTAGTGTCAGTTCACTGGTAGTGTCAGTTCACTAGTAGTGTCAGTTCACTGGTAGTGTCAGTTCACTGGTAGTGTCAGTTCACGTGTAGTGTCAGTTCACTGGTAGTGTCAGTTCACTGGTAGTGTCAGTTCACTGGTAGTGTCAGTTCACTGGTAGTGTCAGTTCACTGGTAGTGTCAGTTCACTGGTAGTGTCAGTTCACTGGTAGTGTCAGTTCACTAGTAGTGTCAGTTCACTGGTAGTGTCAGTTCACTGGTAGTGTCAGTTCACTGGTAGTGTCAGTTCACTGGTAGTGTCAGTTCACTGGTAGTGTCAGTTCACGGGTAGTGTCAGTTCACTAGTAGAGTCAGTTCACTGGTAGTGTCAGTTCACTGGTAGTGTCAGTTCACTGGTAGTGTCAGTTCACTGGTAGTGTCAGTTCACGGGTAGTGTCAGTTCACTAGTAGTGTCAGTTCACTGGTAGTGTCAGTTCACTGGTAGTGTCAGTTCACGGGTAGTGTCAGTTCACTGGTAGTGTCAGTTCACTAGTAGTGTCAGTTCACGGGTAGTGTCAGTTCACTAGTAGTGTCAGTTCACGGTAGTGTCAGTTCACTAGTAGTGTCAGTTCACTAGTAGTGTCAGTTCACTAGTAGTGTCAGTTCACGGGTAGTGTCAGTTCACTAGTAGTGTCAGTTCACTAGTAGTGTCAGTTCACTAGTAGTGTCAGTTCACTGGTAGTGTCAGTTCACTGGTAGTGTCAGTTCACTAGTAGAGTCAGTTCACTAGTAGTGTCAGTTCACGGGTAGTGTCAGTTCACTGGTAGTGTCAGTTCACTAGTAGAGTCAGTTCACTGGTAGTGTCAGTTCACTAGTAGTGTCAGTTCACGGGTAGTGTCAGTTCACTGGTAGTGTCAGTTCACGGGTAGTGTCAGTTCACTAGTAGTGTCAGTTCACTGGTAGTGTCAGTTCACGGGTAGTGTCAGTTCACGGGTAGTGTCAGTTCACTGGTAGAGTCAGTTCACTAGTAGTGTCAGTTCACGGGTAGTGTCAGTTCACTGGGTAGTGTCAGTTCACGGTAGTGTCAGTTCACTGGTAGTGTCAGTTCACTAGTAGTGTCAGTTCAACTGGTAGTGTCAGTTCACTGGTAGTGTCAGTTCCACTGGTAGTGTCAGTTCACTGTAGAGTCAGTTCACTGTAGTGTCAGTTCACTGGTAGTGTCAGTTCACTAGTAGTGTCAGTTCACGTGATAGTCGTTCAGTTCAGCTGGTAGTGTCAGTTCACTAGTAGTGTCAGTTCACTGGTAGTGTCAGTTCACGGGTAGTGTCAGTTCACAGGTAGTGTCAGTTCACTGTAGAGTCAGTTCACTGTAGTGTCAGTTCACTGTAGTGTCAGTTCACTGTAGAGTCAGTTCACGGTAGGTGTCAGTTCACGGTAGTGTCAGTTCACCTGTAGTGTCAGTTCACTGGTAGAAGTCTGTTCACTGGTAGTGTCAGGTTCACTAGGTAGTGTCAGTTTCACTAGTAGTGTCAGTTCACTGTAGAGTCAGTTCACTGGTAGTGTCAGTTCATTCTGGTAGTGTCAGTTCACTGGTAGTGTCAGTTCACTAGTAGAGTCAGTTCACTGGTAGTGTCAGTTCACTGGTAGTGTCAGTTCACAGGTAGTGGTCAGTTCACGAGTTCACTGTAGTGTCAGTTCACTAGTAGTGTCAGTTCACTTGTAGTGTCAGTTCACTAGTAGTGTCAGTTCACAGGTAGTGTCAGTTCACTAGGTAGTGTCAGTTCACTGGTAGTGTCAGTTCACGAGTAGTGTCAGTTCACTGGTAGTGTCAGTTCACTAGTAGTGTCAGTTCACTGTAGTGTCAGTTCACTAGTAGAGTCAGTTCACTGGTAGTGTCAGTTCACTGTAGTGTCAGTTCACTGGTAGTGTCAGTTCACTAGTAGTGTCAGTTCACTGGTAGTGTCAGTTCACTGTAGTGTCAGTTCACTGGTAGTGTCAGTTCACTGGTAGTGTCAGTTCACTGGTAGTGTCAGTTCACTGGTAGTGTCAGTTCACTGGTAGTGTCAGTTCACTGGTAGTGTCAGTTCACTAGTAGTGTCAGTTCACGGGTAGTGTCAGTTCACTGTAGTGTCAGTTCACTGGTAGTGTCAGTTCACTGGTAGAGTCAGTTCACTGGTAGTGTCAGTTCACGGGTAGTGTCAGTTCACTGGTAGTGTCAGTTCACGGGTAGTGTCAGCTCACTCGTAGTGTCAGTTCACTGGTAGAGTCAGTTCACTAGTAGAGTCAGTTCACTAGTAGTGTCAGTTCACTGGTAGTGTCAGTTCACTGGTAGTGTCAGTTCACGGGTAGAGTCAGTTCACTAGTAGTGTCAGTTCACTGGTAGTGTCAGTTCACTGGTAGTGTCAGTTCACTGGTAGTGTCAGTTCACTGGTAGTGTCAGTTCACTGGTAGAGTCAGTTCACTAGTAGTGTCAGTTCACTGGTAGTGTCAGTTCACGGGTAGTGTCAGTTCACGGGTAGTGTCAGTTCACTGGTAGTGTCAGTTCACTAGTAGTGTCAGTTCACGGGTAGTGTCAGTTCACTAGTAGTGTCAGTTCACGAGTAGTGTCAGTTCACTAGTAGAGTCAGTTCACTAGTAGTGTCAGTTCACTAGTAGTGTCAGTTCACTGGTAGTGTCAGTTCACTGGTAGTGTCAGTTCACTGGTAGAGTCAGTTCACTGGTAGTGTCAGTTCACTGTAGTGTCAGTTCACTAGTAGTGTCAGTTCACTAGTAGAGTCAGTTCACTGGTAGTGTCAGTTCACTAGAAGTGTCAGTTCACTGTAGTGTCAGTTCACTGTAGTGTCAGTTCACTGGTAGTGTCAGTTCACCTAGGTAGTGTCAGTTCACTAGGTAGTGTCAGTTCACTGGTAGTGTCAGTTCACTTGTAGTGTCAGTTCACTAGTAGTGTCAGTTCACTGTAGTGTCAGTTCACTGGTAGTGTCAGTTCACTAGTAGTGTCAGTTCACTGGTAGAGTCAGTTCACGGTAGTGTCAGTTCACGGGTAGTGTCAGTTCACTGGTAGTGTCAGTTCACTGGTAGTGTCAGTTCACTAGTAGTGTCAGTTCACTAGTAGTGTCAGTTCACTGGTAGTGTCAGTTCACGGGTAGTGTCAGTTCACTGTAGTGTCAGTTCACTAGTAGTGTCAGTTCACTGGTAGTGTCATTTCACTGGTAGTGTCAGTTCACGGGTAGTGTCAGTTTCACTGGTAGTGTCAGTTCACTGTAGTGTCAGTTCACGGGTAGTGTCAGTTCACTAGTAGAGTCAGTTCACTGGTAGTGTCAGTTCACTGGTAGTGTCGCATCACTAGTAGTGTCAGTTCACTGGTAGTGTCAGTTCACTGGTAGAGTCAGTTCACTAGTAGTGTCAGTTCACTGGTAGTGTCAGTTCACTGGTAGTGTCAGTTCACGGGGTAGTGCAGTTCACTGGTAGTGTCAGTTCACTAGGTAGAGTCAGTTCACTGGTAGAGTCAGTTCACTAGTAGAGTCAGTTCACGGGTTGTCTTCAGTTCACTGGTATAGTGTCAGTTCACTAGTAGTGTCAGTTCACTGGTAGTGTCAGTTCACTAGTAGTGTCAGTTCACTAGTAGTGTCAGTTCACTAGTAGTGTCAGTTCACGGGTAGAGTCAGTTCACTAGTAGTGTCAGTTCACTAGTAGAGTCAGTTCACTAGTAGTGTCAGTTCACTGGTAGTGTCAGTTCACTGGTAGTGTCAGTTCACTAGTAGAGTCAGTTCAGGGTAGTGTCAGTTCACCTGTAGTGTCAGTTCACGGGTAGAGTCAGTTCACTGGTAGTGTCAGTTCACTGGTAGTGTCAGTTCACTGGTAGTGTCAGTTCACTAGTAGTGTCAGTTCACTGGTAGTGTCAGTTCACTGGTAGTGTCAGTTCACTAGTAGTGTCAGTTCACGGTAGTAGGTCAGTTCACTGGTAGTGTCAGTTCACTGGTAGTGTCAGTTCACTGGTAGTGTCAGTTCACTGGTAGTGTCAGTTCACTGGTAGAGTCAGTTCACTGGTAGTGTCAGTTCACTGGTAGTGTCAGTTCACTGGTAGTGTCAGTTCACTAGTAGTGTCAGTTCACTGGTAGTGTCAGTTCACTAGTAGTGTCAGTTCACTGGTAGTGTCAGTTCACTGGTAGTGTCAGTTCACTGTAGTGTCAGTTCACTGTAGTGTCAGTTCACTAGTAGTGTCAGTTCATGTATGTCAGTTCACTGGTAGAGTCAGTTCACTGGTAGAGTCAGTTCTCTGGTAGTGTCAGTTCACTGGTAGTGTCAGTTCACTGGTAGTGTCAGTTCACTGTAGAGTCAGTTCACTAGTAGTGTCAGTTCACTGGTAGTGTCAGTTCACTAGTAGTGTCAGTTCACTAGTAGTGTCAGTTCACTAGTAGTGTCAGTTCACTGGTAGTGTCAGTTCACTAGTAGTGTCAGTTCACTGGTAGTGTCAGTTCACTAGTAGTGTCAGTTCACTAGTAGTGTCAGTTCACTGGTAGTGTCAGTTCACTGGTAGTGTCAGTTCACTAGTAGTGTCAGTTCACTAGTAGTGTCAGTTCACTGGTAGTGTCAGTTCACTGGTAGTGTCAGTTCACGGGTAGTGTCAGTTCACTAGTAGTGTCAGTTCACTGGTAGTGTCAGTTCACTAGTAGTGTCAGTTCACTAGTAGTGTCAGTTCACTGGTAGTGTCAGTTCACTGGTAGTGTCAGTTCACGGGTAGTGTCAGTTCACTAGTAGTGTCAGTTCACGGGTAGTGTCAGTTCACTGGTAGTGTCAGTTCACGGGTAGTGTCAGTTCACGGGTAGTGTCAGTTCACTAGTAGTGTCAGTTCACTGGTAGTGTCAGTTCACGGGTAGTGTCAGTTCACGGTAGTGTCAGTTCACGGGTAGTGTCAGTTCACTAGTAGTGTCAGTTCACTGGTAGTGTCAGTTCACTAGTAGAGTCAGTTCACTGGTAGTGTCAGTTCACGGGTAGTGTCAGTTCACTGGTAGAGTCAGTTCACTAGTAGTGTCAGTTCACGGGTAGTGTCAGTTCACTGGTAGTGTCAGTTCACTAGTAGTGTCAGTTCACTAGTAGTGTCAGTTCACTGGTAGTGTCAGTTCACTGGTAGTGTCAGTTCACTAGGTAGTGTCAGTTCACTGGTAGTGTCAGTTCACTGGTAGTGTCAGTTCACTAGTAGTGTCAGTTCACTGGTAGTGTCAGTTCACTGGTAGTGTCAGTTCACTGGTAGTGTCAGTTCACTGGTAGTGTCAGTTCACTGGTAGTGTCAGTTCACTGTAGTGTCAGTTCACTAGCTAGGTGTCAGTTCACTGGTAGAGTCAGTTCACTGGTAGTGTCAGTTCACTAGTAGTGTCAGTTCACTGGTAGAGTCAGTTCACTAGTAGTGTCAGTTCACTGGTAGTGTCAGTTCACTGGTAGTGTCAGTTCGGGTAGTGTCAGTTCACGGGTAGTGTCAGTTCACTAGTAGTGTCAGTTCACGGGTAGTGTCAGTTCACTGGTAGTGTCAGTTCACTGGTAGTGTCAGTTCACGGGTAGTGTCAGTTCACGGGTAGTGTCAGTTCACTAGTAGTGTCAGTTCACTAGTAGAGTCAGTTCACTAGTAGTGTCAGTTCACTAGTAGTGTCAGTTCACGGATAGTGTCAGTTCACTGGTAGTGTCAGTTCACGGGTAGTGTCAGTTCACTGGTAGAGTCAGTTCACTGGTAGTGTCAGTTCACTGGTAGTGTCAGTTCACTGGTAGTGTCAGTTCACTGGTAGTGTCAGTTCACTAGTAGTGTCAGTTCACTAGTAGTGTCAGTTCACTGGTAGTGTCAGTTCACTAGTAGTGTCAGTTCACTAGTAGTGTCAGTTCACTGGTAGTGTCAGTTCACTAGTAGTGTCAGTTCACTGGTAGTGTCAGTTCACTGGTAGTGTCAGTTCACTGGTAGTGTCAGTTCACTGGTAGTGTCAGTTCACTGGTAGTGTCAGTTCACTGGTAGTGTCAGTTCACTAGTAGTGTCAGTTCACTGGTAGAGTCAGTTCACTGGTAGTGTCAGTTCACTGGTAGTGTCAGTTCACTGGTAGTGTCAGTTCACTGTAGTGTCAGTTCACTAGTAGTGTCAGTTCACGGGTAGTGTCAGTTCACTGGTAGTGTCAGTTCACTGGTAGTGTCAGTTCACTAGTAGAGTCAGTTCACTGGTAGTGTCAGTTCACTGGTAGTGTCAGTTCACGGGTAGTGTCAGTTCACTGGTAGTGTCAGTTCACTGGTAGTGTCAGTTCACTAGTAGTGTCAGTTCACTGGTAGTGTCAGTTCACTGGTAGTGTCAGTTCACTGGTAGTGTCAGTTCACTGGTAGTGTCAGTTCACGGGTAGTGTCAGTTCACTGGTAGTGTCAGTTCACTGGTAGTGTCAGTTCACGGGTAGTGTCAGTTCACTGGTAGTGTCAGTTCACTAGTAGTGTCAGTTCACTGGTAGTGTCAGTTCACTGGTAGTGTCAGTTCACTGGTAGTGTCAGTTCACTGGTAGTGTCAGTTCACTGTAGAGTCAGTTCACTGTAGTGTCAGTTCACGGGTAGTGTCAGTTCACTGGTAGTGTCAGTTCACGGGTAGTGTCAGTTCACTGGTAGTGTCAGTTCACTAGTAGTGTCAGTTCACTGGTAGTGTCAGTTCACTAGGTAGTGTCAGTTCACGGTAGTGTCAGTTCACTAGTAGTGTCAGTTCACTGTAGAGTCAGTTCACTGGTAGTGTCAGTTCACTAGTAGTGTCAGTTCACTGGTAGTGTCAGTTCACTGGTAGTGTCAGTTCACGGTAGTGTCAGTTCACTGGTAGTGTCAGTTCACTAGTAGTGTCAGTTCACTGGTAGTGTCAGTTCACTAGTAGTGTCAGTTCACTGGTAGTGTCAGTTCACTAGTAGTGTCAGTTCACTGGTAGTGTCAGTTCACTAGTAGTGTCAGTTCACGGGTAGTGTCAGTTCACTGGTAGTGTCAGTTCACGGGTAGTGTCAGTTCACTAGTAGTGTCAGTTCACTGGTAGTGTCAGTTCACGGGTAGTGTCAGTTCACGGGTAGTGTCAGTTCACTGGTAGTGTCAGTTCACTAGTAGTGTCAGTTCACTGGTAGTGTCAGTTCACTGGTAGTGTCAGTTCACGGGTAGTGTCAGTTCACTGGTAGTGTCAGTTCACTAGTAGTGTCAGTTCACGCGTAGTGTCAGTTCACTAGTAGTGTCAGTTCACGGGTAGTGTCAGTTCACGGGTAGTGTCAGTTCACTGGTAGTGTCAGTTCACTGGTAGAGTCAGTTCACGGGTAGTGTCAGTTCACTAGTAGTGTCAGTTCACTGGTAGTGTCAGTTCACTGGTAGTGTCAGTTCACTGGTAGTGTCAGTTCACTAGTAGTGTCAGTTCACTGGTAGAGTCAGTTCACTAGTAGTGTCAGTTCACTAGTAGTGTCAGTTCACTGGTAGAGTCAGTTCACTAGTAGTGTCAGTTCACTGTAGTGTCAGTTCACTGGTAGTGTCAGTTCACGGTAGTGTCAGTTCACTGTAGTGTCAGTTCACTGGTAGTGTCAGTTCACTAGTAGTGTCAGTTCACTGTAGTGTCAGTTCACTGTAGTGTCAGTTCACGGGTAGTGTCAGTTCACTGGTAGTGTCAGTTCACTGGTAGTGTCAGTTCACTGGTAGTGTCAGTTCACGGGTAGTGTCAGTTCAACGTAGTGTCAGTTCACTAGTAGAGTCAGTTCACTGGTAGTGTCAGTTCACTGGTAGTGTCAGTTCACGGGTAGTGTCAGTTCACTGGTAGTGTCAGTTCACTGTAGTGTCAGTTCACTGGTATGTCAGTTCACTAGTAGTGTCAGTTCACTGGTAGTGTCAGTTCACTGGTAGTGTCAGTTCACTGGTAGTGTCAGTTCACTGGTAGTGTCAGTTCACTGGTAGTGTCAGTTCACTAGTAGTGTCAGTTCACTGGTAGTGTCAGTTCACTGGTAGTGTCAGTTCACTGGTAGTGTCAGTTCACTAGTAGTGTCAGTTCACTGGTAGAGTCAGTTCACTGGTAGTGTCAGTTCACTAGTAGTGTCAGTTCACTGGTAGAGTCAGTTCACTGGTAGTGTCAGTTCACTGGTAGTGTCAGTTCACTGGTAGTGTCAGTTCACTGGTAGTGTCAGTTCACTGGTAGTGTCAGTTCACTGGTAGTGTCAGTTCACTAGTAGTGTCAGTTCACTAGTAGTGTCAGTTCACTGGTAGTGTCAGTTCACTAGTAGTGTCAGTTCACTAGTAGTGTCAGTTCACTGGTAGTGTCAGTTCACTAGTAGTGTCAGTTCACTAGTAGTGTCAGTTCACTGGTAGTGTCAGTTCACTAGTAGAGTCAGTTCACTGGTAGTGTCAGTTCACTAGTAGTGTCAGTTCACTGGTAGTGTCAGTTCACTGGTAGAGTCAGTTCACTAGTAGAGTCAGTTCACTGGTAGTGTCAGTTCACTAGTAGTGTCAGTTCACTAGTAGTGTCAGTTCACGGGTAGTGTCAGTTCACGGGTAGTGTCAGTTCACTGGTAGTGTCAGTTCACTAGTAGTGTCAGTTCACTGGTAGTGTCAGTTCACTGGTAGTGTCAGTTCACTGGTAGTGTCAGTTCACTGGTAGTGTCAGTTCACTGGTAGTGTCAGTTCACTAGTAGTGTCAGTTCACTGGTAGTGTCAGTTCACTAGTAGTGTCAGTTCACTGGTAGTGTCAGTTCACTGGTAGTGTCAGTTCACTGGTAGTGTCAGTTCACTAGTAGTGTCAGTTCACTGGTAGTGTCAGTTCACTGGTAGTGTCAGTTCACTGGTAGTGTCAGTTCACTAGTAGTGTCAGTTCACTGGTAGTGTCAGTTCACTGGTAGTGTCAGTTCACTGGTAGTGTCAGTTCACTGGTAGTGTCAGTTCACGGGTAGTGTCAGTTCACGGGTAGTGTCAGTTCACTGGTAGTGTCAGTTCACTGGTAGTGTCAGTTCACGGGTAGTGTCAGTTCACTGGTAGTGTCAGTTCACTGGTAGTGTCAGTTCACTGGTAGTGTCAGTTCACTGGTAGTGTCAGTTCACTAGTAGTGTCAGTTCACGGGTAGTGTCAGTTCACTAGTAGTGTCAGTTCACTAGTAGAGTCAGTTCACTAGTAGTGTCAGTTCACTAGTAGTGTCAGTTCACTGGTAGTGTCAGTTCACTGGTAGTGTCAGTTCACTAGTAGTGTCAGTTCACTAGTAGTGTCAGTTCACGGGTAGTGTCAGTTCACTGGTAGTGTCAGTTCACTAGTAGAGTCAGTTCACTGGTAGTGTCAGTTCACTAGTAGTGTCAGTTCACGGGTAGTGTCAGTTCACTGGTAGTGTCAGTTCACGGGTAGTGTCAGTTCACTAGTAGTGTCAGTTCACTGGTAGTGTCAGTTCACGGGTAGTGTCAGTTCACGGGTAGTGTCAGTTCACTGGTAGTGTCAGTTCACTAGTAGTGTCAGTTCACTGGTAGTGTCAGTTCACTGGTAGTGTCAGTTCACGGGTAGTGTCAGTTCACGGGTAGTGTCAGTTCACTAGTAGTGTCAGTTCACTGGTAGTGTCAGTTCACTGGTAGTGTCAGTTCACTGGTAGTGTCAGTTCACTGGTAGTGTCAGTTCACTGGTAGTGTCAGTTCACTAGTAGTGTCAGTTCACTGGTAGTGTCAGTTCACTGGTAGTGTCAGTTCACTAGTAGTGTCAGTTCACTGGTAGTGTCAGTTCACTGGTAGTGTCAGTTCACTAGTAGTGTCAGTTCACTGGTAGAGTCAGTTCACTGGTAGTGTCAGTTCACTGGTAGTGTCAGTTCACTGGTAGTGTCAGTTCACTGGTAGTGTCAGTTCACTGGTAGAGTCAGTTCACTAGTAGTGTCAGTTCACGGGTAGTGTCAGTTCACTGGTAGTGTCAGTTCACTGGTAGTGTCAGTTCACTGGTAGTGTCAGTTCACGGGTAGTGTCAGTTCACTGGTAGTGTCAGTTCACTGGTAGTGTCAGTTCACTGGTAGTGTCAGTTCACTGGTAGTGTCAGTTCACTGGTAGTGTCAGTTCACTGGTAGTGTCAGTTCACTGGTAGTGTCAGTTCACTGGTAGTGTCAGTTCACGGGTAGTGTCAGTTCACTAGTAGAGTCAGTTCACTGGTAGTGTCAGTTCACTGGTAGTGTCAGTTCACTAGTAGTGTCAGTTCACTGGTAGTGTCAGTTCACTGGTAGTGTCAGTTCACTGGTAGAGTCAGTTCACTAGTAGTGTCAGTTCACTGGTAGTGTCAGTTCACTGGTAGTGTCAGTTCACTAGTAGAGTCAGTTCACTGGTAGTGTCAGTTCACTGGTAGTGTCAGTTCACTAGTAGTGTCAGTTCACTGGTAGAGTCAGTTCACTGGTAGTGTCAGTTCACTAGTAGAGTCAGTTCACTGGTAGTGTCAGTTCACTGGTAGTGTCAGTTCACTGGTAGTGTCAGTTCACTGGTAGTGTCAGTTCACTAGTAGAGTCAGTTCACTGGTAGTGTCAGTTCACTGGTAGTGTCAGTTCACTAGTAGTGTCAGTTCACTGGTAGTGTCAGTTCACGGGTAGTGTCAGTTCACTAGTAGTGTCAGTTCACTGGTAGTGTCAGTTCACTGGTAGTGTCAGTTCACTGGTAGAGTCAGTTCACTGGTAGTGTCAGTTCACTGGTAGTGTCAGTTCACTGGTAGAGTCAGTTCACTGGTAGTGTCAGTTCACTGGTAGAGTCAGTTCACTGGTAGTGTCAGTTCACTAGTAGTGTCAGTTCACTGGTAGTGTCAGTTCACGGGTAGTGTCAGTTCACTGGTAGTGTCAGTTCACTGGTAGTGTCAGTTCACTGGTAGTGTCAGTTCACTGGTAGTGTCAGTTCACTAGTAGTGTCAGTTCACGGGTAGTGTCAGTTCACTGGTAGAGTCAGTTCACTAGTAGTGTCAGTTCACTAGTAGAGTCAGTTCACTGGTAGAGTCAGTTCACTAGTAGAGTCAGTTCACTGGTAGTGTCAGTTCACTAGTAGTGTCAGTTCACTAGTAGTGTCAGTTCACTGGTAGAGTCAGTTCACTAGTAGAGTCAGTTCACTGGTAGTGTCAGTTCACTAGTAGTGTCAGTTCACTGTAGTGTCAGTTCACTGGTAGTGTCAGTTCACTGGTAGAGTCAGTTCACTGGTAGTGTCAGTTCACTGGTAGAGTCAGTTCACTGGTAGTGTCAGTTCACTAGTAGTGTCAGTTCACTGGTAGAGTCAGTTCACTAGTAGTGTCAGTTCACTAGTAGTGTCAGTTCACTGGTAGTGTCAGTTCACTAGTAGTGTCAGTTCACTGTAGTGTCAGTTCACGGGTAGTGTCAGTTCACTGGTAGTGTCAGTTCACTGGTAGAGTCAGTTCACTAGTAGAGTCAGTTCACTGGTAGTGTCAGTTCACTGGTAGTGTCAGTTCACTAGTAGTGTCAGTTCACTGGTAGTGTCAGTTCACTGGTAGAGTCAGTTCACTAGTAGTGTCAGTTCACTGGTAGTGTCAGTTCACTAGTAGTGTCAGTTCACTGGTAGTGTCAGTTCACGGGTAGTGTCAGTTCACTGGTAGTGTCAGTTCACTGGTAGTGTCAGTTCACTGTAGTGTCAGTTCACTAGTAGTGTCAGTTCACTGGTAGTGTCAGTTCACGGTAGTGTCAGTTCACTAGTAGTGTCAGTTCACTGGTAGTGTCAGTTCACTAGTAGTGTCAGTTCACTAGTAGTGTCAGTTCACTGGTAGTGTCAGTTCACTGGTAGTGTCAGTTCACGGGTAGTGTCAGTTCACTAGTAGAGTCAGTTCACTGGTAGTGTCAGTTCACTGGTAGTGTCAGTTCACTGGTAGTGTCAGTTCACGGGTAGTGTCAGTTCACTGGTAGTGTCAGTTCACTAGTAGTGTCAGTTCACTGGTAGTGTCAGTTCACTGGTAGTGTCAGTTCACTAGTAGTGTCAGTTCACTGGTAGTGTCAGTTCACTGGTAGTGTCAGTTCACGAGTAGTGTCAGTTCACTGGTAGTGTCAGTTCACTAGTAGTGTCAGTTCACTAGTAGTGTCAGTTCACGGGTAGTGTCAGTTCACTAGTAGTGTCAGTTCACGGGTAGTGTCAGTTCACTGGTAGTGTCAGTTCACTAGTAGTGTCAGTTCACTAGTAGTGTCAGTTCACTAGTAGTGTCAGTTCACGGGTAGAGTCAGTTCACTGGTAGTGTCAGTTCACTAGTAGAGTCAGTTCACTAGTAGTGTCAGTTCACTGGTAGTGTCAGTTCACTAGTAGTGTCAGTTCACGGGTAGTGTCAGTTCACTGGTAGTGTCAGTTCACTAGTAGTGTCAGTTCACGGGTAGTGTCAGTTCACTGGTAGTGTCAGTTCACGGGTAGTGTCAGTTCACTGGTAGTGTCAGTTCACGGGTAGTGTCAGTTCACTGGTAGTGTCAGTTCACGGGTAGTGTCAGTTCACTGGTAGTGTCAGTTCACTAGTAGTGTCAGTTCACGGGTAGTGTCAGTTCACTAGTAGTGTCAGTTCACTGGTAGTGTCAGTTCACTGGTAGTGTCAGTTCACTAGTAGTGTCAGTTCACTGGTAGAGTCAGTTCACTAGTAGAGTCAGTTCACTGGTAGTGTCAGTTCACTGGTAGTGTCAGTTCACTAGTAGAGTCAGTTCACTAGTAGTGTCAGTTCACTGGTAGTGTCAGTTCACTGGTAGTGTCAGTTCACTAGTAGTGTCAGTTCACTGGTAGTGTCAGTTCACTAGTAGTGTCAGTTCACTGGTAGAGTCAGTTCACTGGTAGTGTCAGTTCACTAGTAGTGTCAGTTCACTGGTAGTGTCAGTTCACTGGTAGTGTCAGTTCACTGGTAGTGTCAGTTCACTGGTAGTGTCAGTTCACTAGTAGTGTCAGTTCACTGGTAGTGTCAGTTCACTGGTAGTGTCAGTTCACTAGTAGTGTCAGTTCACTGGTAGTGTCAGTTCACTGGTAGTGTCAGTTCACTGGTAGAGTCAGTTCACTGGTAGTGTCAGTTCACTAGTAGTGTCAGTTCACTGGTAGTGTCAGTTCACGGGTAGTGTCAGTTCACTAGTAGTGTCAGTTCACTGGTAGTGTCAGTTCACTGGTAGTGTCAGTTCACTAGTAGTGTCAGTTCACTGGTAGTGTCAGTTCACTAGTAGTGTCAGTTCACTGGTAGTGTCAGTTCACGGGTAGTGTCAGTTCACTGGTAGAGTCAGTTCACTGGTAGAGTCAGTTCACTAGTAGAGTCAGTTCACTGGTAGTGTCAGTTCACGGGTAGTGTCAGCTCACTAGTAGTGTCAGTTCACTGGTAGAGTCAGTTCACTGGTAGAGTCAGTTCACTAGTAGAGTCAGTTCACTGGTAGTGTCAGTTCACTAGTAGTGTCAGTTCACTGGTAGTGTCAGTTCACGGGTAGTGTCAGTTCACTGGTAGAGTCAGTTCACTGGTAGAGTCAGTTCACTAGTAGAGTCAGTTCACGGGTAGTGTCAGTTCACTAGTAGTGTCAGTTCACTGGTAGAGTCAGTTCACTAGTAGTGTCAGTTCACTGGTAGTGTCAGTTCACTGGTAGTGTCAGTTCACTAGTAGAGTCAGTTCACGGGTAGTGTCAGTTCACTAGTAGTGTCAGTTCACGGGTAGTGTCAGTTCACTAGTAGTGTCAGTTCACTGGTAGTGTCAGTTCACTAGTAGAGTCAGTTCACTGGTAGTGTCAGTTCACTGGTAGAGTCAGTTCACTAGTAGTGTCAGTTCACTGGTAGTGTCAGTTCACTGGTAGAGTCAGTTCACTGGTAGTGTCAGTTCACTAGTAGTGTCAGTTCACGGGTAGTGTCAGTTCACTAGTAGAGTCAGTTCACTGGTAGTGTCAGTTCACTAGTAGAGTCAGTTCACTGGTAGTGTCAGTTCACTAGTAGTGTCAGTTCACTGGTAGTGTCAGTTCACTGGTAGAGTCAGTTCACTGGTAGTGTCAGTTCACTGGTAGAGTCAGTTCACTGGTAGTGTCAGTTCACTAGTAGTGTCAGTTCACGGGTAGTGTCAGTTCACTGGTAGTGTCAGTTCACGGGTAGTGTCAGTTCACTGGTAGTGTCAGTTCACGGGTAGTGTCAGTTCACTAGTAGTGTCAGTTCACGGGTAGTGTCAGTTCACTGGTAGTGTCAGTTCACTAGTAGTGTCAGTTCACGGGTAGTGTCAGTTCACTGGTAGTGTCAGTTCACGGGTAGTGTCAGTTCACGGGTAGTGTCAGTTCACTGGTAGTGTCAGTTCACTGGTAGTGTCAGTTCACTGGTAGTGTCAGTTCACGGGTAGTGTCAGTTCACTGGTAGTGTCAGTTCACTGGTAGTGTCAGTTCACTGGTAGTGTCAGTTCACTAGTAGTGTCAGTTCACTGGTAGTGTCAGTTCACTGGTAGTGTCAGTTCACTAGTAGTGTCAGTTCACTGGTAGAGTCAGTTCACTAGTAGTGTCAGTTCACTGGTAGTGTCAGTTCACTAGTAGAGTCAGTTCACTAGTAGTGTCAGTTCACTGGTAGTGTCAGTTCACTAGTAGTGTCAGTTCACTAGTAGTGTCAGTTCACTGGTAGAGTCAGTTCACTAGTAGTGTCAGTTCACTAGTAGTGTCAGTTCACTGGTAGAGTCAGTTCACTAGTAGAGTCAGTTCACTGGTAGTGTCAGTTCACTAGTAGTGTCAGTTCACTAGTAGTGTCAGTTCACTGGTAGAGTCAGTTCACTAGTAGAGTCAGTTCACTGGTAGTGTCAGTTCACTAGTAGTGTCAGTTCACTGGTAGTGTCAGTTCACGGGTAGTGTCAGTTCACTGGTAGAGTCAGTTCACTGGTAGAGTCAGTTCACTAGTAGAGTCAGTTCACTGGTAGTGTCAGTTCACGGGTAGTGTCAGTTCACTAGTAGTGTCAGTTCACTGGTAGTGTCAGTTCACTAGTAGTGTCAGTTCACTAGTAGAGTCAGTTCACTGGTAGTGTCAGTTCACTAGTAGTGTCAGTTCACTGGTAGTGTCAGTTCACGGGTAGTGTCAGTTCACTGGTAGAGTCAGTTCACTGGTAGAGTCAGTTCACTAGTAGAGTCAGTTCACTGGTAGTGTCAGTTCACTGGTAGTGTCAGTTCACTAGTAGTGTCAGTTCACTGGTAGAGTCAGTTCACTGGTAGAGTCAGTTCACTAGTAGAGTCAGTTCACTGGTAGTGTCAGTTCACTAGTAGTGTCAGTTCACTGGTAGTGTCAGTTCACGGGTAGTGTCAGTTCACTGGTAGAGTCAGTTCACTGGTAGTGTCAGTTCACTAGTAGAGTCAGTTCACTGGTAGTGTCAGTTCACGGGTAGTGTCAGTTCACTAGTAGTGTCAGTTCACTGGTAGAGTCAGTTCACTAGTAGAGTCAGTTCACTAGTAGTGTCAGTTCACTGGTAGTGTCAGTTCACTGGTAGTGTCAGTTCACGGGTAGTGTCAGTTCACTAGTAGAGTCAGTTCACGGGTAGTGTCAGTTCACTGGTAGTGTCAGTTCACTGGTAGTGTCAGTTCACGGGTAGTGTCAGTTCACGGGTAGTGTCAGTTCACTAGTAGAGTCAGTTCACTAGTAGTGTCAGTTCACTGGTAGTGTCAGTTCACTAGTAGAGTCAGTTCACGGGTAGTGTCAGTTCACTAGTAGTGTCAGTTCACGAGTAGTGTCAGTTCACTAGTAGAGTCAGTTCAGTAGTAGTGTCAGTTCACTAGTAGTGTCAGTTCACGGGTAGTGTCAGTTCACTAGTAGTGTCAGTTCACGGGTAGTGTCAGTTCACTGGTAGAGTCAGTTCACTAGTAGTGTCAGTTCACTAGTAGTGTCAGTTCACTAGTAGTGTCAGTTCACGGGTAGAGTCAGTTCACTGGTAGTGTCAGTTCACTAGTAGAGTCAGTTCACTAGTAGTGTCAGTTCACGGGTAGTGTCAGTTCACTAGTAGTGTCAGGTCACTGGTAGTGTCAGTTCACTGGTAGTGTCACTTCACTGGTAGTGTCAGTTCACTAGTAGTGTCAGTTCACTGGTAGAGTCAGTTCACTAGTAGAGTCAGTTCACTAGTAGAGCCAGTTCACTGGTAGTGTCAGTTCACTAGTAGTGTCAGTTCACTGGTAGAGTCAGTTCACTGGTAGAGTCAGTTCACTGGTAGTGTCAGTTCACTGGTAGAGTCAGTTCACGGGTAGTGTCAGTTCACTGGTAGAGTCAGTTCACTGGTAGAGTCAGTTCACTAGTAGAGTCAGTTCACTGGTAGAGTCAGTTCACTAGTAGTGTCAGTTCACTAGTAGAGTCAGTTCACCGGTAGTGTCAGTTCACCGGTAGTGTCAGTTCACTAGTAGTGTCAGTTCACTAGTAGTGTCAGTTCACTGGTAGAGTCAGTTCACTAGTAGTGTCAGTTCACTAGTAGTGTCAGTTCACTGGTAGAGTCAGTTCACTAGTAGTGTCAGTTCACTAGTAGTGTCAGTTCACTAGTAGAGTCAGTTCACTGGTAGAGTCAGTTCACTAGTAGAGTCAGTTCACTGGTAGAGTCAGTTCACTAGTAGAGTCAGTTCACTGGTAGTGTCAGTTCACTGGTAGTGTCAGTTCACTAGTAGAGTCAGTTCACTAGTAGTGTCAGTTCACGGGTAGTGTCAGTTCACTAGTAGAGTCAGTTCACTGGTAGAGTCAGTTCACTAGTCGTGTCAGTTCACTGGTAGTGTCAGTTCACGGGTAGTGTCAGCTCACTAGTAGTGTCAGTTCACTGGTAGAGTCAGTTCACTACTAGAGTCAGTTCACTAGTAGTGTCAGTTCACTGGTCGTGTCAGTTCACTGGTAGTGTCAGTTCACGGGCAGTGTCAGTTCACTAGTAGAGTCAGTTCACGGGTAGTGTCAGTTCACTGGTAGTGTCAGTTCACTGGTAGTGTCAGTTCACGGGTAGTGTCAGTTCACGGGTAGTGTCAGTTCACTAGTAGAGTCAGTTCACTAGTAGTGTCAGTTCACTGGTAGTGTCAGTTCACTAGTAGAGTCAGTTCACGGGTAGTGTCAGTTCACTAGTAGTGTCAGTTCACGAGTAGTGTCAGTTCACTAGTAGAGTCAGTTCAGTAGTAGTGTCAGTTCACTAGTAGTGTCAGTTCACGGGTAGTGTCAGTTCACTAGTAGTGTCAGTTCACGGGTAGTGTCAGTTCACTGGTAGAGTCAGTTCACTAGTAGTGTCAGTTCACTAGTAGTGTCAGTTCACTAGTAGTGTCAGTTCACGGGTAGAGTCAGTTCACTGGTAGTGTCAGTTCACTAGTAGAGTCAGTTCACTAGTAGTGTCAGTTCACGGGTAGTGTCAGTTCACTAGTAGTGTCAGGTCACTGGTAGTGTCAGTTCACTGGTAGTGTCACTTCACTGGTAGTGTCAGTTCACTAGTAGTGTCAGTTCACTGGTAGAGTCAGTTCACTAGTAGAGTCAGTTCACTAGTAGAGCCAGTTCACTGGTAGTGTCAGTTCACTAGTAATGTCAGTTCACTGGTAGAGTCAGTTCACTGGTAGAGTCAGTTCACTGGTAGTGTCAGTTCACTGGTAGAGTCAGTTCACTGGTAGAGTCAGTTCACTGGTAGAGTCAGTTCACTAGTAGAGTCAGTTCACTGGTAGAGTCAGTTCACTAGTAGTGTCAGTTCACTAGTAGAGTCAGTTCACCGGTAGTGTCAGTTCACCGGTAGTGTCAGTTCACTAGTAGTGTCAGTTCACTGGTAGTGTCAGTTCACTAGTAGTGTCAGTTCACTAGTAGTGTCAGTTCACTGGTAGAGTCAGTTCACTAGTAGTGTCAGTTCACTAGTAGTGTCAGTTCACTTGTAGAGTCAGTTCACTGGTAGAGTCAGTTCACTAGTAGAGTCAGTTCACTGGTAGAGTCAGTTCACTAGTAGAGTCAGTTCACTGGTAGTGTCAGTTCACTGGTAGTGTCAGTTCACTAGTAGAGTCAGTTCACTAGTAGTGTCAGTTCACGGGTAGTGTCAGTTCACTAGTAGAGTCAGTTCACTGGTAGAGTCAGTTCACTAGTCGTGTCAGTTCACTGGTAG
Source organism: Squalus acanthias (assembly GCA_030390025.1). Taxonomy (NCBI): domain Eukaryota; kingdom Metazoa; phylum Chordata; class Chondrichthyes; order Squaliformes; family Squalidae; genus Squalus; species Squalus acanthias. The sequence continues at coordinate 41,019,253 of CM059433.1, read as the reverse complement.
TGTCAGTTCACGGGTAGTGTCAGCTCACTAGTAGTGTCAGTTCACTGGTAGAGTCAGTTCACTAGTAGAGTCAGTTCACTAGTAGTGTCAGTTCACTGGTAGTGTCAGTTCACTGGTAGTGTCAGTTCACGGGTAGTGTCAGTTCACTAGTAGAGTCAGTTCACGGGTAGTGTCAGTTCACTGGTAGTGTCAGTTCACTGGTAGTGTCAGTTCACGGGTAGTGTCAGTTCACGGGTAGAGTCAGTTCACTAGTAGTGTCAGTTCACTGGTAGTGTCAGTTCACGGGTAGTGTCAGTTCACGGGTAGTGTCAGTTCACTGGTAGTGTCAGTTCACTAGTAGAGTCAGTTCACGGGTAGTGTCAGTTCACTAGTAGTGTCAGTTCACTAGTAGAGTCAGTTCAGTAGTAGTGTCAGTTCACTAGTAGTGTCAGTTCACGGGTAGTGTCAGTTCACTAGTAGTGTCAGTTCACGGGTAGTGTCAGTTCACTAGTAGAGTCAGTTCACTAGTAGTGTCAGTTCACTAGTAGTGTCAGTTCACTAGTAGTGTCAGTTCACTGGTAGAGTCAGTTCACTGGTAGTGTCAGTTCACTAGTAGAGTCAGTTCACTAGTAGTGTCAGTTCACGGGTAGTGTCAGTTCACTGGTAGTGTCAGTTCACTAGTAGAGTCAGTTCACTGGTAGTGTCAGTTCAACAGTAGTGTCAGTTCACGGGTAGTGTCAGTTCACTGGTAGTGTCAGTTCACGGGTAGAGTCAGTTCACTAGTAGTGTCAGTTCACTGGTAGTGTCAGTTCACGGGTAGTGTCAGTTCACTGGTAGTGTCAGTTCACGGGTAGTGTCAGTTCACTGGTAGTGTCAGTTCACTGGTAGTGTCAGTTCACGGGTAGTGTCAGTTCACGGGTAGTGTCAGTTCACTGGTAGTGTCAGTTCACGGGTAGTGTCAGTTCACTAGTAGAGTCAGTTCACGGGTAGTGTCAGTTCACGGGTAGTGTCAGTTCACTGGTAGTGTCAGTTCACTAGTAGAGTCAGTTCACTGGTAGTGTCAGTTCACCAGTAGTGTCAGTTCACGGGTAGTGTCAGTTCACTGGTAGTGTCAGTTCACGGGTAGAGTCAGTTCACTAGTAGTGTCAGTTCACTGGTAGTGTCAGTTCACTAGTAGTGTCAGTTCACTGGTAGTGTCAGTTCACTAGTAGTGTCAGTTCACGGGTACTGTCAGTTCACTAGTGCAGTCAGTTCACGGGTAGTGTCAGTTCACGGGTAGCGTCAGTTCACTAGTAGTGTCAGTTCACTGGTAGTGTCAGTTCACTAGTAGTGTCAGTTCACTGGTAGAGTCAGTTCACTAGTAGTGTCAGTTCACTGGTAGTGTCAGTTCACTGGTAGTGTCAGTTCACTAGTAGAGTCAGTTCACGGGTAGTGTCAGTTCACTAGTAGTGTCAGTTCACGGGTAGTGTCAGTTCACTAGTAGTGTCAGTGCACTGGTAGTGTCAGTTCACTAGTAGAGTCAGTTCACTGGTAGTGTCAGTTCACTGGTAGAGTCAGTTCACTAGTAGTGTCAGTTCACTGGTAGTGTCAGTTCACTGGTAGAGTCAGTTCACTGGTAGTGTCAGTTCACTAGTAGTGTCAGTTCACGGGTAGAGTCAGTTCACTAGTAGAGTCAGTTCACTGGTAGTGTCAGTTCACTAGTAGAGTCAGTTCACTGGTAGAGTCAGTTCACTAGTAGTGTCAGTTCACTGGTAGTGTCAGTTCACTGGTAGAGTCAGTTCACTGGTAGTGTCAGTTCACTGGTAGAGTCAGTTCACTGGTAGTGTCAGTTCACTAGTAGTGTCAGTTCACGGGTAGTGTCAGTTCACGGGTAGTGTCAGTTCACTGGTCGTGTCAGTTCACGGGTAGTGTCAGTTCACTAGTAGTGTCAGTTCACGGTTAGTGTCAGTTCACTGGTAGTGTCAGTTCACTGGTAGTGTCAGTTCACTAGTAGTGTCAGTTCACGGGTAGTGTCAGTTCACTGGTAGTGTCAGTTCACTAGTAGTGTCAGTTCACGGGTAGTGTCAGTTCACTGGTAGTGTCAGTTCACGGGTAGTGTCAGTTCACTGGTAGTGTCAGTTCACGGGTAGTGTCAGTTCACTGGTAGTGTCAGTTCACTGGTAGTGTCAGTTCACGGGTAGTGTCAGTTCACTAGTAGTGTCAGTTCACTGGTAGTGTCAGTTCACTGGTAGTGTCAGTTCACTAGTAGTGTCAGTTCACTGGTAGAGTCAGTTCACGAGTAGAGTCAGTTCACTGGTAGTGTCAGTTCACTAGTAGTGTCAGTTCACTAGTAGTGTCAGTTCACGGGTAGTGTCAGTTCACTGGTAGAGTCAGTTCACTGGTAGAGTCAGTTCACTAGTAGAGTCAGTTCACTGGTAGAGTCAGTTCACTGGTAGAGTCAGTTCACTGGTAGTGTCAGTTCACTGGTAGAGTCAGTTCACGGGTAGTGTCAGTTCACTGGTAGAGTCAGTTCACTGGTAGAGTCAGTTCACTAGTAGAGTCAGTTCACTGGTAGAGTCAGTTCACTAGTAGTGTCAGTTCACTAGTAGAGTCAGTTCACCGGTAGTGTCAGTTCACCGGTAGTGTCAGTTCACCAGTAGTGTCAGTTCACTAGTAGTGTCAGTTCACTGGTAGAGTCAGTTCACTAGTAGTGTCAGTTCGCTAGTAGTGTCAGTTCACTTGCAGAGTCAGTTCACTAGTAGTGTCAGTTCACTAGTAGTGTCAGTTCACTAGTAGAGTCAGTTCACTGGTAGAGTCAGTTCACTAGTAGAGTCAGTTCACTGGTAGAGTCAGTTCACTAGTAGAGTCAGTTCACTGGTAGTGTCAGTTCACTGGTAGTGTCAGTTCACTAGTAGAGTCAGTTCACTAGTAGTGTCAGTTCACTGGTAGTGTCAGTTCACTAGTAGTGTCAGTTCACTAGTAGTGTCAGTTCACTGGTAGAGTCAGTTCACTAGTAGTGTCAGTTCACTAGTAGTGTCAGTTCACTAGTAGAGTCAGTTCACTGGTAGAGTCAGTTCACTAGTAGAGTCAGTTCACTGGTAGTGTCAGTTCACTAGTAGTGTCAGTTCACTGGTAGTGTCAGTTCACTGGTAGAGTCAGTTCACTAGTAGAGTCAGTTCACTGGTAGTGTCAGTTCACTAGTAGTGTCAGTTCACTAGTAGTGTCAGTTCACTGGTAGTGTCAGTTCACGGGTAGTGTCAGTTCACTGGTAGAGTCAGTTCACTAGTAGAGTCAGTTCACTGGTAGAGTCAGTTCACTAGTAGAGTCAGTTCACTGGTAGTGTCAGTTCACGGGTAGTGTCAGCTCACTAGTAGTGTCAGTTCACTGGTAGAGTCAGTTCACTAGTAGAGTCAGTTCACTAGTAGTGTCAGTTCACTGGTAGTGTCAGTTCACTGGTAGTGTCAGTTCACGGGCAGTGTCAGTTCACTAGTAGAGTCAGTTCACGGGTAGTGTCAGTTCACTGGTAGTGTCAGTTCACTGGTAGTGTCAGTTCACGGGTAGTGTCAGTTCACGGGTAGTGTCAGTTCACTAGTAGAGTCAGTTCACTAGTAGTGTCAGTTCACTGGTAGTGTCAGTTCACTAGTAGAGTCAGTTCACGGGTAGTGTCAGTTCACTAGTAGTGTCAGTTCACGAGTAGTGTCAGTTCACTAGTAGAGTCAGTTCAGTAGTAGTGTCAGTTCACTAGTAGTGTCAGTTCACGGGTAGTGTCAGTTCACTAGTAGTGTCAGTTCACGGGTAGTGTCAGTTCACTAGTAGAGTCAGTTCACTAGTAGTGTCAGTTCACTAGTAGTGTCAGTTCACGGGTAGAGTCAGTTCACTGGTAGTGTCAGTTCACTAGTAGAGTCAGTTCACTAGTAGTGTCAGTTCACGGGTAGTGTCAATTCACTGGTAGTGTCAGTTCACTAGTAGAGTCAGTTCACTGGTAGTGTCAGTTCACCAGTAGTGTCAGTTCACGGGTAGTGTCAGTTCACTGGTAGTGTCAGTTCACGGGTAGAGTCAGTTCACTAGTAGTGTCAGTTCACTGGTAGTGTCAGTTCACTAGTAGAGTCAGTTCACGGGTAGTGTCAGTTCACTAGTAGTGTCAGTTCACTAGTAGTGTCAGTTCACTGGTAGTGTCAGTTCACCAGTAGAGTCAGTTCACTGGTAGTGTCAGTTCACTGGTAGTGTCAGTTCACTGATAGAGTCAGTTCACTAGGGGGCCTGTGGTTCGACACTAGGAGAGGCGGCTGTGAGGGAATGTACTTTGAAGCCTACCGAACACTAGGGATTAATTAAGTTGTTTTAGCCACATTATATGTTGATGACTTTGTTGATCGATCCTTTCCCCCATTTGCTGTTCATTTCTGTGCACTTGCAGAAATATGTATTTACCTCACGGTTACAATAATATCCTCAAGTGCCGGTTATTGTTGAAAAGTTTTTTTTTAAATAAGATAGTTCCTCTGGCCCTCCGTCTGTCTGAGTTTGGACGTAGGTCTGACCATTCTGCTTCTGATCTTTTATCTGATTTTCTTTTTTCCCATTGTCTGGCCATTTTCCAACTTCAATTTCTTTTCTCTTCACTGCCTTGGTAGAGGTGAGGCTCGTTGAGTGGTATCACTTCTTTCCAGAAGTCACCAGGATAGTGGATGAGGGTAACCTGGTTAAACATTGTCTACCTGGACTTACAGAAAGCCTTTGATAAGGTACCGCACAAGAGGCTTCTCTGTGAGATAGATTCTTTGGATTAGTGGTAATCTGCTGTGGTGGACTGAGAATTGGCTGAATGACCTCAGGCAGAAAGTTGTAGTCAATGGATTTGGATCTGGTTCCCAGTGGAGTCCCGCAGGGATCGAGGTTGGGACCGTTGCTATTTACATTGATGATCTAGATGTAGGTGTTGGGGAAATGATCTGCAAGTTTGCGGTCGATACCAAGATATGTGCAAGAGTCAGGACTGTAGAGATGCTCGACTACCGCCCTCTCTCAGCTGACGAATCAGTACTCCTCCATGTTGAACACCACTTAGAAGAAGCACCGAGACTAGCAAGGGCACAGAATGTATTCTGGGTGGGGGACTTCAATGTCCATCACCAAGAGTGGCTCGGTAGCACCACTACTGACCGAGCTAGCCGAGTCCTGAAGGACATAGCTGCCAGACTAGGACTGCGGCAGAACCAACACGAGGGAAAAACCTACTTGACCTCGTCCTCACCAATCTACCTGTCGCAGTTGCATCTGTCCATGACAGCATTGGTAGCAGTGACCACCGCAGAGTCCTTGTTGAGACAAAATCCCGTCTTCACACTGAGGACACCCTCCATCCTGTGGTGTGGCACTACCACCGTGCTAAATGGGACAGATTTAGAACAGATCTAGCAGCTCAAAACTGGGCATTCATGAGGCGCTGTGAGCCTTCAGCAGCAGCAGAATTGTATTCCACCACAATCTGGATGTAACCTCATGGCTCGGCATACCCCTCACTCTGCCATTACCATCAAGCCAGGGGACCAACCCTGGTTCAACGAGGAGTGTAGAAGAGTGTAGAAGGCATACCTAAAAATGAGGTGCCAACCTGGGGAAGCTGGAACACAGGACTACATGCATGCTAATCAGCGGAAGCAGCATGCTATAGACAGAGCTAAGCAATCCCACAATCAACGGGATCAGATCAAAGCTCTGCAGTCCTGCCACATCCAGTTGTGAATGGTGTGGACAATTAAACAACTAACGGGAGGAGGAGGCTCCATGAATATCCCCATCCTCAATGATAACGGTGCCCAACACACAAGTGCAAGACAAGGTTGAAGCATTTGCATCCATCTTCAGTGGACGCTCCATATCGGCCCCCCCACCGAGGTCCCCACCATCACAGAAGCCAGTCTTAAGCCAATTCGATTCACGCCACGTGATATCAAGAAACGGCTGAGCGCATTGGATACAGCAAAGGCCATGGGCTCCCGGCTGTCGTGCTGAAGACTTGTGCTCCAGAACTAGCCAAGCCTCTAGCCAAGCAGGTCCAGTACAGCTACAACACTGGCATCTACCCGACAATGTGGAAAACTGCCCAGGTATGTCCTGTCCACAAAAAGCAGGACAAATCCAATCCGGCCAATTACCGCCCCATCAGTCTACTCTCAATCATCAGCAAAGTGATGGAAGGAGTCATCAACAGTGCTATCAAGTGGCACTTACTCACCAATAACCTGCTCTCCAATACTCAGCTTAGGTTCTGCCAGGATCACTCGGCTCCAGACCTCATTACAGCCTTGGTCCAAACATGGACAAAAGAGCTGAATTCCAGAGATGAGGTGAGACTGACTGCCCTTGACATCAAGGCAGCATTTGACCAAGTGTGGCATCAAGGAGACCTAGTAAAATTGAAGTAAATGGGGATCAGGGGGAAAACTCTCCACTGGCTGGAGTCATACCTAGCACAAAGGAAGATGGTTGTAGTTGTTGGAGGTCAATCATCTCAGCCCCAGGACATCGCTGCAGGAGTTCCTCAGGACAGTGAGCTAGGCCCAACCATCTTCAGCTGCTTCATCAATGACTTTCCCTTCATCATAAGGTCAGAAGTGGGGATGTTCGCTGATGATTGCACAGTGTTCAGTTTCATTCGCAACTCCCCAGATAATGAAGCAGTCCATGCCTGAATGCAGCAAGACCTGGATGACATTCAGGCTTCTGTGCTATCTATTCTATGATTGGCCAAGGTTTAAACTTTTTTTTACCTTGCTAAATTTCTGTGACAGTTTTATCCCCTTCACATCAAGTGATGGGTCCATGCTGGGGTCCCGTCCCACAGGTGTCAGCACCTGCCCCGAGAGGCCGTTATCCAGGTGTGAGCACTCGGGGCATCGCAGCTGTGTCCATTCCTGCCCTCCTCTGATGCCCACACACTTGTCACTCCTGCAGGGCTTGCTCCGTGCTGATTAAGAGCAGGAAATCTGGCTGATTTTCCCCACCCTCACCCAGTGGCACCCGATGTAACACCAGCTAACAGACCAACCCTAGCCATCGAAGCAGGTGGGGTGCTATTTACACAGGCTTGGTGGGAAATTTATTCAAATCTCATGGAAACAGAAAGCAATTATTAGTTGCTTATAAACCTTAAATTAGCTTCTACCCAGGAACACATTTTAGCATGGAATACTTCATGTAGTTTTTTATTTGTTTTTTTTATAACGTAAAAGCAATAAAGAAAACTTGTAGCATACGTACCAGATCCACCAAAGATGTGCATGTCTACTTGTTCCAACAAATATGTGAGAAAAGTATTAATCTGTGGAAGAAGACCCAAGAGGAAAATCACAGGGAAACACTGCGTGAACCCTGTAACAGAAGAGAGGACACGGTGAGGGCAACAGGAGAGCGAACATGGTGAAGGGCAACAGGAATAGAGGATATAGTGAGGGCCACAGGAGAGAGAACACTGAGGGCAACAGAAATAGAGAACACAGTGCGGGCAACAGGAATAGAGAACACAGTGCGGACAACAGGAATAGAGGACACAGTGCGGACAACAGGAATAGAGAACACAGTGCGGACAACAGGAATAGAGAACACAGTGAGGGCAACAGGAATAGAGGACACAATGAGGGCAACAGGAATAGAGAACACAATGAGGGCAACAGGAATAGAGAACACAGTGCGGGCAACAGGAATAGAGAACACAGTGCGGGCAACAGGAATAGAGAACACAGTGCGGGCAACAGGAATAGAGAACACAGTGCGGGCAACAGGAATAGAGAACACAGTGCAGGCAACAGGAATAGAGAACACAGTGCGGGCAACAGGAATAGAGAACACAGTGCGGGCAACAGGAATAGAGAACACAGTGCGGGCAACAGGAATAGAGAACACAGTGCAGGCAACAGGAATAGAGAACACAGTGCGGACAACAGAAGAGAGAACACAGTGCGGGCAACAGGAATAGAGAACACAGTGCGGGCAACAGGAATAGAGGACACAGCGAGGGCAACAGGAGAGAGAACAGAGTGAGGGCAACAGGAATAGAGAACACAGTGCGGGCAACAGGAATAGAGGACACAGTGAGGGCAACAGGAGAGAGAACACAGTGAGGGCAACAGGAATAGAGAACACAGTGCGGGCAACAGGAGAGAGAACACAGTGAGGGCAACAGGAATAGAGAACACAGTGAGGGCAACAGGAGAGAGAACACAGTGAGGGCAACAGGAATAGAGAACACAGTGAGGGCAACAGGAGAGAGAACACAGTGAGGGCAACAGGAATAGAGAACACAGTGAGGGCAACAGGAAAGAGAACACAGTGCAGACAACAGGAATAGAGAACACAGTGAGGGCAACAGGAGAGAGAACACAGTGAGGGCAACAGGAATAGAGAACACAGTGAGGGCAACAGGAGAGAGAACACAGTGAGGGCAACAGGAATAGAGAACACAGTGAGGGCAACAGGAGCGAGAACACAGTGAGGGCAACAGGAATAGAGAACAGAGTGAGGGCAACAGGAATAGAGAACACAGTGCGGGCAACAGGAGAGAGAACACAGTGAGGGCAACAGGAATAGAGAACACAGTGAGGGCAACAGGAGAGAGAACACAGTGAGGGCAACAGGAATAGAGAACACAGTGCGGGCAACAGGAGAGAGAACACAGTGAGGGCAACAGAAAGAGAGAACACAGTGAGGGCAACAAAAATAGAGGACATAGCCAGGGCAACAGGAGAGAGAACACAGTGCGGGCAACAGAAGAGAGAACACAGTGAGGGCAACAGGAGAGAGAACACAGTGAGGGCAACAATGGTTAGTTTTCTTTGTTTCATAATGTGCTCATCAAGGCGAGGAATGTCAGTGCTGGGGAACGGAACACTTCCCATTTCAGGACCCAGTGTCAGTATCAAACACTCCCAGGTCAGGTACAGCACAGTTAGATGGAGAATGAAGCTCCCTCTCCTTGGTCCCAACAATATGCCTCTTTCCAAAGCTTTGAAGAGCACACCCAGCATTCAGTTTCCAATTTCCTACACCAATCATCCTGTGCCCACTGAGTGAGATTGCCAAATAAGGGGCACTTATGTGCTGTGGGCCCACTGGGATTGGTATCGAAAGTGCCCAAACTAATCACATAGAACTGACACAGTCAGAGACCACACACCTCATCAAAAAAGAAAGTAAAAGAGGAAAGAGAGGAAAGAGAAAAGAGAGAAAAAAAGCACGGAAGAAAGCAACATTTAACTTGTAACACTTCCAAATCAGTCCCAGACTGAACTTTACCACAGAGGGCGGGAGGGTTACGACCTCATGACATCCCAAAGCTGTTTACAGCCAATTAAGTACTTTTTTGAAGTGTAGTCACTGTTGTAATTTAGGAAACACAACAGCCGATTTATGCACACCAAGATCCCACAAAACAGCAATGCAATAATGACCAGATAATCTGTTTTAGTGATGTTGATTGAGGGATAAGTATTGGTCTGGACTCTGGGCAGAACTTCCCTGCTCCTCTTTCAATACGTCCACCTGAAAGGGCAGACAGGGCCGCGGTTTAACATCTCAACCGAAAAACAGCACCTCCGACAGTGCAGCACTCCTTCAGTAGTGTTGGCCTGGAGTGGGTCTTGAACCCACAACCTTCTGACTCAGAGGCAAGCGTGGTGCCCACTGAGCCACGGCTGACACTGGACTGAATTTTTACCCAGGACCTGGAAGTGAAAACCTTAGTACCTGAACCCAGTGCCCCACCAGTCCCAAGTGAAACGTCTTTCTGTATCAAAGTGACAAATATTTTGCAAAGACTAAGGGGGGATAATTCGGTTGCTTTGCGCCTCCCGTTAGCGCCCTAAGAGGGCGCTAACGGGGTGCAAAGCAACTAGCGCCCGGGTGCGGCACTGCCAATGCCTCCCGCGAAATTCAGCGGGAGGTTAGCAGCGGCGGTAACCGTTAGCACCTGCGCAGCGCCCCACTTGCGCCCCGGCCGCGATCTTCGGTAGCGCCCCCTGACTTACCGCCGGACGCTATATCTGACGGGGCCAGGGGGGCCTACCTGCCGGGGCAGCGCTAATTAAAGGCGAGGTGCCGGGCGGCCATTTTTGTTGCTGGCCGCCTGCCAGCACCTGCCCCCATTGCCATTCCTGGCCTCCTCTACAGCCCCCCCACGGAGTGCCGGCTGCACTCCGTGAGCCCGGCACTTCTCTTGAGTGCCGGGCTCTTTTGCCAGCACTCCCGATCCCCGGGGGCCCAGCTGGGCCCCGGGTCACACTGCGCAAGGCCCCTCCCCTTTAAGAAGGGGAGGAAGGCCTGCAGTACCGTGGTGTGACTTGCCTCAGCGCCATATTCCCTCGCAGCACCCCAAGAGGGAGGCGGGGCGCTTCTAGTAGCGCCCCACTTCCCTCTTGGGGCGCTACTGATGAATTTTGGCCGCGAGGGCGCTAATTTTTTCGGGGCACTACTTCAAAATTAGCACCCCAAAGGGGGCGCGACTCAATTTTTCCCCCTAAGATTTGACACAATTCACTGATCACATAAATACAAGTGTTAAACAGGGGCTGTAAAACCATCTTTTCAATGATATGTTAATAAATCTACATGCCGCCATTTTAATGCAATAAAAAAAAAATCCATCCAATGAATCTCTGAAATCAGGTAACGATGAGCTGTGTAGTTAAACCTTGAAATTCTGCGATAGTGGATAATGTGCTTCCTTATTAAACTACCTGGAGGGTCACAGGCAGACATATAGTGGTACCCAAGGTATTGCAGTTGGATGGGACAGGCTGGATACCAGAGGGTCTTCATCTGTCCTTCATTGCTTGTATGTGCTTGTATATTCCTTTTTATGAATAGTGACTCGCACCAAATCCCGTTACCCATCACCCCTGTGCTCGCTGACCTACATTGGTCCCCGGTTAAGCAACACCTCGATTTTAAAATTCTCATCCTTGTCTTCAAATCCCTCCATGGCCTCGCCCCTCCCTATCTCTGTAACCTTCTCCAGCCCTAGAACCCTCTGAGATATCTGCACTCCTCCAATTCTGGCCTTTTGCGCATCACCCGATTTTAATTGCTCTAGCATTGGGGTCGTGCCTTCAGCTCCCTAGGCCCTAAGCTCTGGAATTCCCTCCCTAAAGCTCTCCGCCTCTCTATCTCTCTCTCCTCCTTTAAGACTCTCCTTAAAACCTACCTCTTTGACCAAGCTTTTGGTCACCTGTCCTAATATTTCCTTATGTGGCTTGGTGTCAAATTTTGTTTGATAATGCTCCTGTGAAGCGCCTTGGGACGTTTTACGATGTTAAAGGTGCTATATATATCCAAGTTGTTGTTGTTGAATTTGTTAACTCGTGGAACACTCCTAGGACATTGTGTATACCGATCCGGTTGGTGATCTGGGTACTGCTAGCACCAGGAGCAGATGGTGACACATTTGCACGAATATTTGCAGATCCACAGCCTCAGATCACCGAAGATTAATCTAAACAAACAAAAACAAAATCCTGGGCAAGATATACATCTCGCCACACTTCCCTAAGGGATGTCAGTTCATATCTCTTTTGCCAAAGGATGGAATGTTACTGATTTCCTCAAGAAAGATCCTTTCACATACGTCTCTCTGTGAGTCCCAACTTAACTTATACCAGAAGACATGGCAATATTACAGAGTTCACACTAGAAACAAAACCCTTAATCTGATACGTCACTTGGCTGTACAAAAATATTATCCTGCTTATGTGGAGAGTCAAATGGACGTCGGCTTCTCCTCTACCTAAAGCTACAGATAATACTGAATGCAACAAAATTAGATTCATAGAATTGGCTGCAGTAGTACATACAGCTCGCAGCAATGGATAGGAAATGACAGGCACTAGTTCCCAATAATAGCACACTTCTCCCTGACTGTTGGCCATGTCTGGTGAGCTGTTGTCAGTGGCATCTATAGTTCCACCTTGGCATTTCCCCCAATTCTTTTCGTACTGAGCTGTTTTTTAATAATCTCGAGGGTGGTGTCCAATTAGAATCAGAGAGTGTATTTTTTAAACTGATCCCGTGTCAGCTGTGGCTCAGTGGGTAGCTCTCTCCCCTCCGAGTCAGAAGGTCGTGGGTTCAAGTCCCACTCCAGAGACTTGAGCACAAAATCCAGGCTGACAATCCCAGTGCAGTGCTGAGGGAGTGCTGCACTGTCAGAGCTGCCGACTTTTGGATGAGACGCTAAACCGAGGCCCCGTCTGCTCTCTCAGGTGAACGTAAAAGATATCACAGCCATTATTCAAAGAAGAGCAGGGGAGTTATCCCCGGTGTCCTGGCCAATATTTATCCATCATTCAACATCACTGAAACAGAGTATCTGGTCATTATCACATTGCTGTTTGTGGGAGCTTGCTGTGCGCAAGTTGGCTGCCGCGTTTCCTACAACAGTGACTACCAATGTTCCCTCTAAGCTGCGCGGCCGCACGGTAATGGGAAAGGTCCCGCGTAAGCCGCTCACCGGCTTTTCCATTGTAAATACCGCACATGCACAGAAAATTAAAGGGACCACGCACTAAAAGAAACAGGCGGCGCAGAACAAAGCATAGCTTGCAGGGAACATTGGTGACTACACTTCAAAAGTACTTCGTTGGCTGTAAAGTGCTTTGGGACATCCTGGTGTCGTGAAAGGTGCTATGGAAATGCAAGTCTTTCTTTCAATTAGTAGCAATGTATTTACAGACATTTATTGAATGAAGATGTGAGCAAAGAGACCTGAGCTTTGTACAATTGCGCACTGCAACTAGCACTTTAATGATTAAACTGTGTTGACTCACCGATAATAAAATCTCTGGCAGTTGCAAAGTTTTCTGGAGATATTAATCTGAATCCATACAGAGTAGAAGTTGGAAGTCGACTGCATTTACTCCCGAAATCCAAAACCCACACAAGGCTACAGCAAATGGAAAAATAAATAGATCTGCTGTACGCCACAATTCTATTGTGTCCCTGGGAGAAACATAGGGAAAAAACACATGCTGTTAAAAAAGCATATGGAATCCTGGGCTTTATAAATAGAAAAATACATTACAAAAACAAGGAAGTTATGCTAAACCTTCATAAAACATTGGTGAGGCCTCAGGTGGAGTATTGTGTCTAATTCTGGGCACCACACTTTAGGAAGAATGTCAAGGCCTCAGAGAGGGTGCAGAAGAGATTTACTAAAATGGTACCAGGCATGAGGGTCTTCAGTTATGTGGAGAGACTGGAGAAGCTGAGGTTGTTCTCCTTAGAGCAGAGAAGGTGAAGAGGAGATTTGATAGAGGTGTTCAAAATCAGGAATGGTTTTGATAGAATAAATAAGGAGAAACTATTTCCACTGGCAGGAGGGTCGGTAACCAGAGGACACAGAGTTAAGGTAATGGGCAAAAGAGCCAGAGGGGAGATGAGGAGAATTTTTTTACGTCGGAATTTCACAAACTCTCCACTCTTACCCGGACTGCAGTGGCTCACAGCAAGGTCTCTGTCCAATGCGATATTGTGATGTTGTAAATACTGATGTTGAGACAATCATTACTCCATTCTATAGTCTCTCTGTCTGAACATGCATTGCCTACTGTGACAAGCAGCGCTGCTACATGCAAAAGGTCACAATTCAGAAGGACGGGACTCTGTTTAACACTTTCTTGCTGCTGGTGTTATTCTATCTTGTGCACTCTGACATAAACTGAGCTGCTCTGATCCATTCTGAACACAACATTCTGCGCTGTTACATTAAAATAGGTTTAACCATCCAAAACTCTGCTGCCCGTATCCTAACTCGCACCAAGTCCCATTCACCCATAACCCCTGTGCTCTCTGACATACATTGGCTCCCGGTCCGGCAACACGTCGATTTTAAAATTCTCATCCTCGTGTTCAATATCGCTCCATGGCCTCGCCCCTCCCTATCTCTGTAACCTCCGCCAGCCTGACAACCCTCCGAGATCTCTGCGCTCCTCCAATTCTGGCCTCTTGAGCATCCCCAGTTTTAATTGCTTCACCATTGGCAGCCGTGCCTTCAGCTGCTGAGGCCCTAAACTCTGGAATCCCCTCCCTAAACCTCTCCGCCTCGCCACCTCTCTCTCCTCTTTTAAGACGCTCCTCAAAACCTACCTCCTTGACCAAGCTTTTGGTCACCTTTCCTAATATCTCCTTATGTAGCTTGGTGTCAAATTTTGATAACGCTCCTGTGAAGCGCCTTGGGACGTTTTATTACATTAAAGGCGCTATATAAATGCAAGTTGTTGTTTAGAGGCCATTAGCCCCACTTCTCTTTGGGGTTCGTTCTCATCCGAGGACTTTTACATCCACACCAGTTATACACCCGCCCGTTATACACCCGCCGTTATACACCCGCCCGTTATACACCCGCCGTTATACACCCGCCCGTTATACACCCGCCGTTATACACCCGCCCGTTATACACCCCCCATTATACACCCGCCCGTTATACACCCGCCCGTTATACACCCCCATTACGCATCCCCCGTTATACACCTGTCCGTTACACATCCCCATTATTCACCCCGCACCCTTAAACACTCGCTATTATAAACCCCATCCCGTTTAACACCCACCGTTATACACCCCGCCCAGTTATACACGCCCGTTATACACCCCCCTTAATACTCCTGTCTGTTATACACCCCCCGTTATGCACCCCGCCCCCTTAAACACCCGCTATTACACACCCCACCCCATTTAACACCCCCCGTTATACACACCCCGCATTATACACCCCCCGTAATACACACCCCATTACACACCCCGCCCCGTTATACACCCCCGTTATACACCCCCGTTATACACCCACGTTATACACCCCCCGTTATACACCCCCGTTATACACCCCCGCTATACACCCCCGTTATACACCCTCCGTTATACACCCTCCGTTATACACCCTCGTTATACACCCCCTGTTATACACCAGCCCGTTATACACACCCCATTATACACCCCCGTTATACACCCGCCCGTTATACACTCCCCGTTATACACTCCCCGTTATACACTCCCTGTTATACACCCCCCGTTATACACTCCCCGTTATACACTCCCCGTTATACACTCCCCGTTATACACTCCCCGTTATACACCCCCCGTTATACACTCCCCGTTATACACTCCCCGTTATACACTCCCCGTTATACACCCCCCGTTATACACTCCCCGTTATACACTCCCCGTTATACACTCCCCGTTATACACCCCCCGTTATACACTCCCCGTTATACACTCCCCGTTATACACCCCCCGTTATACACTCCCCGTTATACACCCCCCGTTATACACTCCCCGTTATACACTCCCCGTTATACACCCGCCCGTTATACACCCCCCGTTATACACTCCCCGTTATACACCCCCCGTTATACACTCCCCGTTATACACTCCCCGTTATACACCCGCCCGTTATACACTCCCCGTTATACACCCCCCGTTATACACCCTCCGTTATACACCCCCCGTTATACACTCCCCGTTATACACCCCCGTTATACACTCCCCGTTATACACCCCCGTTATACACTCCCCGTTATACACTCCCCGTTATACACCCTCCGTTATACACCCTCCGTTATACACCCTCCGTTATACACTCCCCGTTATACACCCCCCGTTATACACTCCCCGTTATACACCCCCGTTATACACTCCCCGTTATACACTCCCCGTTATACACCCCCCCGTTATACACCCTCCGTTATACACCCTCCGTTATACACCCCCCGTTATACACCCTCCGTTATACAATCCCCGTTATACACCCTCCGTTATACACCCCCCGTTATACACCCTCCGTTATACAATCCCCGTTATACACCCTCCGTTGTACACCCTCCGTTATACACCCTCCGTTATACACTCCCCGTTATACACCCTCCGTTATACACTCCCCGTTATACACCCTCCGTTATACACCCTCCGTTATACAGCCCCCGTTATACACCCTCCGTTATACAATCCCCGTTATACACCCTCCGTTATACACTCCCCGTTATACACCCCCGTTATACACTCCCCGTTATACACCCTCCGTTATACACTCCCCGTTATACACCCTCCGTTATACACTCCCCGTTATACACCCCCCGTTATACACTCCCCGTTATACACTCCCCGTTATACACCCTCCGTTATACACTCCCCGTTATACACCCTCCGTTATACACTCCCCGTTATACACCCCCCGTTATACACTCCCCGTTATACACCCTCCGTTATACACTCCCCGTTATACACCCCGCCCGTTATACACCCCCGTTATACACTCCCCGTTATACACCCTCCGTTATACACCCTCCGTTATACACTCCCCGTTATACACTCCCCGTTATACACTCCCCGTTATACACCCCCCCGTTATACACCCCCCCGTTATACACCCCCGTTATACACCCCCCCGTTATACACCCCCGTTATACACCCCCCGTTATACACTCCACGTTATACACCCCCCGTTATACACCCCCGTTATACACCCCCTGTTATACACCAGCCCGTTATACACCCCCCCGTTATACACCCCCGTTATACACCCCCTGTTATACACCAGCCCGTTATACACTCCCCGTTATACACCCCCGTTATACACCCCCGTTATACACCCCCGTTATACACTCCCCGTTATACACCCCCCATTATACACTCCCCGTTATACACCCGCCCGTTATACACTCCCCGTTATACGCCCCCCGTTATACACTCCCCGTTATACACCCCCCGTTATACACTCCCAGTTATACACCCGCCCGTTATACACTCCCCGTTATACACCCCCCGTTATACACTCCCCGTTATACACTCCCCGTTATACACCCCCCGTTATACACTCCCAGTTATACACCCGCCCGTTATACACTCCCCGTTATACACCCCCGTTATACACTCCCCGTTATACACTCCCCGTTATACACTCCCCGTTATACACCCTCCGTTATACACTCCCCGTTATACACCCTCCGTTATACACCCTCCGTTATACACCCCCCGTTATACACCCTCCGTTATACAATCCCCGTTATACACTCCCCGTTATACACCCCCCGTTATACACCCTCCGTTATACACCCTCCGTTATACACCCTCCGTTATACACCCCCCGTTATACACCCTCCGTTATACAATCCCCGTTATACACTCCCCGTTATACACTCCCCGTTATACACCCTCCGTTATACACTCCCCGTTATACACCCTCCGTTATACACCCTCCGTTATACACCCCCCGTTATACACCCTCCGTTATACAATCCCCGTTATACACTCCCCGTTATACACCCCCGTTATACACTCCCCGTTATACACTCCCCGTTATACACCCTCCGTTATACACCCTCCGTTATACACCCCCCGTTATACACTCCCCGTTATACACTCCCCGTTATACACTCCCCGTTATACACCCCCGTTATACACCCCCCCGTTATACACTCCCCGTTATACACCCCCCCGTTATACACCCCCCGTTATACACCCCCCGTTATACACCCCCGTTATACACCCCCTGTTATACACCAGCCTGTTATACACTCCCCGTTATACACCCCCGTTATACACCCCCGTTATACACCCCCGTTATACACTCCCCGTTATACACCCCCCGTTATACACCCCCGTTATACACTCCCCGTTATACACCCTCCGTTATACACCCTCCGTTATACACCCCCCGTTATACACCCCCCGTTATACACTCCCCGTTATACACCCTCCGTTATACACCCCCCGTTATACACCCCCCGTTATACACCTCCGTTATACACTCCCCGTTATACACCCCCCGTTATACACCCCCCGTTATACACCCCCCGTTATACACTCCCCGTTATACACCCCCCGTTATACACTCCCCGTTATACACCCCCGTTATACACCCCCGTTATACACTCCCCGTTATACACCCCCGTTATACACCCCCTGTTATACACCAGCCCGTTATACACTCCCCGTTATACACTCCCCGTTATACACCCCCGTTATACACCCCCTGTTATACACCAGCCCGTTATACACTCCCCGTTATACACCCCCGTTATACACCCCCCGTTATACACCCCCGTTATACACCCCCCGTTATACACTCCACGTTATACACCCCCCGTTATACACCCCCGTTATACACCCCCCGTTATACACCCCCCGTTATACACTCCCCGTTATACACTCCCCGTTATACACCCTCCGTTATACACCCCCGTTATACACCACCCGTTATACACTCCCCGTTATACACCCTCCGTTATACACCCCCCGTTATACACCCCCCGTTATACACCCTCCGTTATACACTCCCCGTTATACACCCCCCGTTATACACCCCCCGTTATACACCCTCCGTTATACACTCCCCGTTATACACCCCCGTTATACACCCCCCGTTATACACTCCCCGTTATACACCCCCGTTATACACCCCCTGTTATACACCAGCCCGTTATACACTCTCCGTTATACACCCCCGTTATACACCCCCCGTTATACACCCCCGTTATACACCCCCCGTTATACACCCCCGTTATACACCCCCCGTTATACACCCCCCGTTATACACACCCCGTTATACACACCCCGTTATACACCCCCCGTTATACACCCCCGTTATACACCCCCGTTATACACCCTCCGTTATACACCCCCCGTTATACACCCCCCGTTATACACCCTCCGTAATACACTCCCCGTTATACACCCCCGTTATACACCCCCCGTTATACACTCCCCGTTATACACCCTCCGTTATACACCCCCCGTTATACACTCCCCGTTATACACCCCCCGTTATACACCCCCCGTTATACACCCCCCGTTATTCACCCCCCGTTATACACTCCCCGTTATACACTCCCCGTTATACACCCCCTGTTATACACTCCCCGTTATACACCCCCGTTATACACCCCCCGTTATACACTCCCCGTTATACACTCCCCGTTATACACCCCCGTTATACACCCCCTGTTATACACTCCCCGTTATACACCCCCGTTATACACCCCCCGTTATACACCCTCCGTTATACACCCCGTTATACACCCCGCCCTGTTATACAGCCCTCGTTATACAGCTGTCTGCTATACACGCCCCGTTATGCACCCCGCCCCCTTAAACACCCGCTATTATACACCCCACCCCATTTAACACCCCCCGTTATACATCCCCATTATACACCCCGCCCGTTATACACCCCGCCCATTATACAGCTGTCCGCTATATACCCCCCGTTATGCGCCCCGCCCCCTTAAACACACGCTATTATACACTCCACCCCGTTATACATCCCCGTTATACACTCCACCCCCTTAAACACACGCTATTATACACCCCACCCCATTTAACACCCCCGTTACACACCCCGCGTTATACACCCCGCCCCATTATACACTCCCGTAATACACACCCCGTTATACACCCCCAGTTATGCACCCCACCCGTTATACACCCGTTATACACCCCCCGTAATACACCTGTCCGTTATAGACTCCCTGTTATGCACCCCGCCCGTTATACACCCACTAGTATACACCCCAACCTGTTTAACACCCCCCGTTATACACCCCCGTTGTGGACCCTGTCCATTATTCACCCCGCCCGTTATACACCTGCCTGTTATACACCCGCCCGTTATACCCCCCATTATACACCCCGCCCCTAATACACCCCGCCCAATATACACCCCCCGTTATACACCCCGCCTGTTATACACCTCCGTTATACACCCCCCGTTATACACTCCCCGTAATACACACCCCGTTATACATCCCGTAATACACCCGCCCGTTATACCCCCCCATTATACACCCCGCCCCTAATACACCCCGCCCATTATACACACCCCGTTATACACCCCGCCTGTTATACACCCGCCCGTTATACAACCCCATTATACACTCCCCGTTATACACCCAGCCCCATTATACACCCCCGTTATACACCCCGCCCCATTATACACCCACCGTAATACACACCCCGTGCCCTTATACACTCCCCGTTATACACCCAGCCCCATTATACACCCCCGTTATACACCCCGCCTCGTTATACACCCGCCCAGTATACACCCCCGTTAAACACCCCGCCCGTTATACACCCCCGTTATATACCCCACCCCTATACACCCCCCGTTATACACCCCGCCTCGTTATACACCCGCCCATTATACACCCCCCGTTATACACCCCACCCGTTATACACCCCCATTATATACCCCGCCCCGTTATACACCCACCGTTATAAACCCCGCCCATTATACACCCACTATTATACACCCCAACCTGTTTAACACCCCCCGTTATACACCTGCCTGTTATACACCCGCCCGTTATACCCCCCCATTATACATCCTGCCCTGTTATACACCCCGCCCCTAATACACCCCGCCCGTTATACACCCCCCGTTATACACCCCAACTGTTATATACCCCCCATTATACACCCCGCCCCTAATACACCCCGCCCATTATACACACCCCGTTATACACCCCGCCTGTTATACACCCGCCCGTTATACAACCCCATTATACACTCCCCGTTATACACCCAGCCCCATTATACACCCCCGTTATACACCCCGCCCCATTATACACCCACCGTAATACACACCCCGTGCCCTTATACACTCCCCGTTATACACCCAGCCCCATTATACACCCCCGTTATACACCCCGCCTCGTTATACACCCGCCCAGTATACACCCCCGTTAAACACCCCGCCCGTTATACACCCCCGTTATATACCCCACCCCTATACACCCCCCGTTATACACCCCGCCTCGTTATACACCCGCCCATTATACACCCCCCGTTATACACCCCACCCGTTATACACCCCCATTATATACCCCGCCCCGTTATACACCCACCGTTATAAACCCCGCCCATTATACACCCACTATTATACACCCCAACCTGTTTAACACCCCCCGTTATACACCTGCCTGTTATACACCCGCCCGTTATACCCCCCCATTATACATCCTGCCCTGTTATACACCCCGCCCCTAATACACCCCGCCCGTTATACACCCCCCGTTATACACCCCAACTGTTATATACCCCCCGTTATACACCCCGCCCCAATACCCCCCGCCCGTTATACACTCTGTTATACACCCCCATTATACACCCCGCCCCAATACACCACGCCCATTATACACCGGCCCGTTATACCCCCCGTTATACACCCCCCGTTATACACAAGCCCGTTATACACTCCCGTTATACATCCTGCCCCTAATACACCCCGCCCGTTATACCCCCGTTATACACCAGCCCATTATACACCAGCCCGTTATACACCCTGCCCCGTTATATACCCCCGTTATACACACCCCGTTTTACACCCCCGTTATACACCCCCCGTTATACACTCCCTGTTATACACCCCTCGTTATACACTCCCCGTTATACACTCCCCGTTATACACCCCCGTTATACATCCGCCCGTTATACACCCCCGTTATACATCCCTGTTATACACTCCCCGTTATACTCCAGCCCGTTAAACACTCTCCGTTATACACCCCCCGTTATACACCCTCCGTTATACACCCCCCGTTATACACTCCCCGTTATACACCCCCCGTTATACACCCCCCGTTATACACCAGCCCGTTATATACCCCGTTATACACCAGCCCGTTATACACCCCCCGTTATACACACTCCGTTATACACTCCCCGTTATACACTCCCCGTTATACACTCCCCGTTATACACCCCCCGTTATATACTCCCCGTTATACACTCCCCGTTATACACCCCCGTTATACACCCCCCGTTATACACCCTCCGTTATACACTCCCCGTTATACACCCCCCGTTATACACCCCCCGTTATACACCCCCCGTTATACACCCCCCGTTATACACTCCCCGTTATACACCCTCCGTTATACACTCCCCGTTATACACCCCCGTTATACACTCCCCGTTATACACTCCCCGTTATACACCCCCCGTTATACACCCCCCGTTATACACTCCCCGTTATACACCCTCCGTTATACACTCCCCGTTATACACCCCCGTTATACACTCCCTGTTATACACCCCCGTTATACACCCCCGTTATACACCCCCCGTTATACACTCCCCGTTATACACTCCCCGTTATACACCCCCGTTATACACCCCCCGTTATACACTCCCCGTTATACACTCCCCGTTATACACTCCCCGTTATACATCACTGTTATACACCCCCCGTTATACACTCCCCGTTATACACTCCCCGTTATACACTCCCCGTTATACAGCCCCTGTTATACATCCCCGTTATACACCCCCGTTATACATCCCCCGTTATACACTCCCCGTTATACACCCCCGTTATACACCCCCCGTTATACACTCCCCGTTATACACTCCCCGTTATACACTCCCCGTTATACACCCCCTGTTATACACTCCCCGTTATACACCCCCTGTTATACACCCTCCGTTATTCACCCCCCGTTATACACCCTCCGTTATACACTCCCCGTTATACACCCTCCGTTATACACACTCCGTTATACACTCCCCGTTATACACCCCCCGTTATACACCCCCCGTTATACACCCCCCGTTATATACTCCCCGTTATACACCCCCGTTATACACCCCCTGTTATACACCCCCCGTTATACACCCCCGTTATACACTCTCCGTTATACACCCTCCGTTATACACCCCCCGTTATACACCCCCCGTTATACACCCCCGTTATACACCCCCCGTTATACATCCCCGTTATACACCCCCCGTTATACATCCCCGTTATACACCCACCGTTATACACCCCCCGTTATACACCCCCCGTTATACACTCCCCGTTATACACCCCCCGTTATACACTCCCCGTTATACACCCCCCGTTATACACTCCCCGTTATACACCCCCCTTTATACACCCCCCGTTATACACCCCCCGTTATACACCCTCCGTTATACACCCCCCGTTATACACTCCCCGTTATACACCCCCCGTTATACACCCCCGTTATACACCCCCCGTTATACACCCCCGTTATACACTCCCCGTTATACACCCCCCGTTATACACCCTCCGTTATACACCCCCCGTTATACACCCCCCGTTATACACTCCCCGTTATACACCCCCCGTTATACACTCCCCGTTATACACTCCCCGTTATACACTCCCCGTTATACACCCCCCGTTATACACTCCCCGTTATACACCCTCCGTTATACACCCCCCGTTATAAACCCCCCGTTATACACTCCCCGTTATACACCCCCCGTCATACATCCCCGTCATACATCCCCGTTATACACCCCCCGTTATACACTCCCCGTTATACACCCTCCGTTATACACCCCCCGTTATACACCCCCCGTTATACACTCCCCGTTATACACCCCCCGTCATACATCCCCGTTATACATCCCCGTTATACACCCCCCGTTATACACTCCCCGTTATACACCCCCCGTCATACATCCCCGTTATACATCCCCGTTATACACCCCCCGTTATACACTCCCCGTTATACACTCCCCGTTATACACCAGCCCGTTATACACCCTCCGTTATACACCCTCCGTTATACACTCCCCGTTATACACCCCCCGTTATACACCCCCCGTTATACACCCTCCGTTATACACTCCCCGTTATACACCCCCCGTTATACATCCCCGTTATACACCCCCGTTATACATCCCCGTTATACACCCCCGTTATACACCCTCCGTTATACATCCCCGTTATACACCCCCGTTATACACCCCCCGTTATACACCCCCGTTATACACCCCCCGTTATACAATCCCCGTTATACACCCCCGTTATACACCCCCCGTTATACAATCCCCGTTATACACCCCCCGTTATACACCCCCCGTTATACACCCCCGTTATACACTCCCCGTTATACACCCCCCGTTATACACCCTCCGTTATACACCCCCCGTTATACACCCCCCGTTATACACTCCCCGTTATACACCCCCCGTTATACACTCCCCGTTATACACTCCCCGTTATACACTCCCCGTTATACACCCCCCGTTATACACTCCCCGTTATACACCCTCCGTTATACACCCCCCGTTATAAACCCCCCGTTATACACTCCCCGTTATACACCCCCCGTCATACATCCCCGTCATACATCCCCGTTATACACCCCCCGTTATACACTCCCCGTTATACACCCTCCGTTATACACCCCCCGTTATACACCCCCCGTTATACACTCCCCGTTATACACCCCCCGTCATACATCCCCGTTATACATCCCCGTTATACACCCCCCGTTATACACTCCCCGTTATACACCCCCCGTCATACATCCCCGTTATACATCCCCGTTATACACCCCCCGTTATACACTCCCCGTTATACACTCCCCGTTATACACCAGCCCGTTATACACCCTCCGTTATACACCCTCCGTTATACACTCCCCGTTATACACCCCCCGTTATACACCCCCCGTTATACACCCTCCGTTATACACTCCCCGTTATACACCCCCCGTTATACATCCCCGTTATACACCCCCGTTATACATCCCCGTTATACACCCCCGTTATACACCCTCCGTTATACATCCCCGTTATACACCCCCGTTATACACCCCCCGTTATACACCCCCGTTATACACCCCCCGTTATACAATCCCCGTTATACACCCCCGTTATACACCCCCCGTTATACAATCCCCGTTATACACCGCCCGTTATACATCCCCGTTATACACCCCCCGTTATACACCCCCGTTATACACCCCCCGTTATACAATCCCCGTTATACACCCCCGTTATACACCCCCCGTTATACAATCCCCGTTATACACCGCCCGTTATACACCCCCCGTTATACACTCCCCGTTATACACCCCCCGTTATACTCTCCCCGTTATACACCCCCCGTTATACATCCCCGTTATACACCCCCGTTACACATCCCCGTTATACACCCCCGTTATACACCCTCCGTTATACATCCCCGTTATACACCCTCCGTTATACATCCCCGTTATACACCCCCCGTTATACACGCCCCGTTATACACCCCCCGTTATACACCCCCGTTATACACCCCCCGTTATACAATCCCCGTTATACACCCCCGTTATACACCCCCCGTTATACACCCCCCGTTATACATCCCCGTTATACACCCCCCGTTATACACCAGCCCGTTATACACCCCCCGTTATACACCCCCCGTTATACACTCCCCGTTATACACCCCCCGTTATACTCTCCCCGTTATACACCCCCCGTTATACACTCCCCGTTATACACCCTCCGTTATACACCCCCCGTTATACACCCCCCCGTTATACACCCTCCGTTATACACCCCCCGTTATACACCCCCCGTTATACACCCCCCCGTTATACACCCTCCGTTATACACCCCCCCGTTATACACCCCCCGTTATACACTCCCCGTTATACACTCCCCGTTATACACCCCCCCGTTATACACCCCCCGTTATACACCCTCCGTTATACACCCCCCCTTATACACTCCCCGTTATACACCCCCCGTTATACACTCCCCGTTATACACCCCCCGTTATACACCCCCCGTTATACACCCCCGTTATACACCCCCCGTTATACACTCCCCGTTATACACCCCCCGTTATACACCCCCCGTTATACACCCCCCGTTATACACCCCTGTTATACACCCCCCGTTATACACTCCCCGTTATACACCAGCCCGTTATACACCCCCGTTATACACCCTCCGTTATACACCCCCCGTTATACACTCCCCGTTATACACCCCCCGTTATACACCCCCCGTTATACACCCCCGTTATACACTCCCCGTTATACATCCCCCGTTATACACCCCCCGTTATACACTCCCCGTTATACACCCCCCGTTATACACTCCCCGTTATACACCCCCTGTTATACACCAGCCCGTTATACACCCCCGTTATACACCAGCCCGTTATACACCCCCGTTATACACCCTCCGTTATACACCCCCCGTTATACACTCCCCGTTATACACCCCCCGTTATACACTCCCCGTTATACACTCCCCGTTATACACCCCCCGTTATACACTCCCCGTTATACACCCCCCGTTATACACCCCCCGTTATACACTCCCCGTTATACACCCCCCGTTATACACTCCCCGTTATACACCCCCCGTTATACACCCTCCGTTATACACCCCCGTTATACACCCTCCGTTATACACCCCCCCGTTATACACCCCCCGTTATACACTCCCCGTTATACACTCCCCGTTATACACTCCCCGTTATACACCCCCCGTTATACACCCCCCGTTATACACCCCCCGTTATACACTCCCCGTTATACACCCCCCGTTATACACCCCCCGTTATACACCCTCCGTTATACACCCCCCGTTATACAACCCCCCGTTATACACTCCCCGTTATACACCCCCCGTTATACACCCCCGTTATACACCCCCCGTTATACACTCCCCGTTATACACTCCCCGTTATACACTCCCCGTTATACACCCCCCGTTATACACCCTCCGTTATACACCCCCCGTTATACACCCCCCGTTATACACTCCCCGTTATACACCCCCCGTTATACACTCCCCGTTATACACCCCCCGTTATACACCCTCCGTTATACACCCCCCGTTATACAACCCCCCGTTATACACTCCCCGTTATACACTCCCCGTTATACACCCCCGTTATACACCCCCCGTTATACACTCCCCGTTATACACTCCCCGTTATACACCCCCCGTTATACACCCTCCGTTATACACTCCCCGTTATACACCCCCCGTTATACACCAGCCCGTTATACACTCCCCGTTATACACCCTCCGTTATACACCCCCCGTTATACACCCCCCGTTATACACTCCCCGTTATACACTCCCCGTTATACACTCCCCGTTATACACCCTCCGTTATACACTCCCCGTTATACACCCCCCGTTATACACCAGCCCGTTATACACTCCCCGTTATACACCCTCCGTTATACACCCCCCGTTATACACCCCCCGTTATACACCCCCCGTTATACACCCCCCGTTATACACCAGCCCGTTATACACCCTCCGTTATACACCCCCCGTTATTCACCCCCCGTTATACACCAGCCCGTTATACACCCTCCGTTATACACCCCCCGTTATACACCAGCCCGTTATACACCCCCCGTTATACACCACCCGCTATATACCCCGTTATAAACCCTCCGTTATATAACCCCCGTTATATACCCACCTATTATACAGCTGTCTGCTATAGACCCCCCGTTATGCACCGCGCACCCTTAAACACCCGCTATTATACACCCCACCCCATTTAACACCCCCCGTTACACACCCCGCGTTATACACCCTCCGTTATACAGCCCGCCCCATTATACACCCCCCGTCATACACACCGCCCGTTATACACCCCCCCGTTATACACACCGCCCGTTATACACCCCCGTTATACACCCCCCATTATACACCACCCGTTATAAACCCCGCCCATTATACACAACCCATTATACACCCCGCCCCGTTATACACCCCGCCCCATTTAACATCCCCCATTATGCACCCCGCCCCGTTATACACCTGCTTGTTATACACCCGCCCGTTATACCCCCCATTATACACCCCACCTCGTTACACCCAACATTATACATCCCGCCCTGTTATACACCCCGCCCCAATATAGCCCGCCCCGTTATACACCCTGCCCGTTATACACCCGCCCGTTATACACCACGCCCCATTATACACCTCACCCATTATATACCCCCGCCCATTTTTCCTTTTCATTGAAAGTGAAAATCTTCCCCTATACTTTGACCATTTCAGGAGTAATTAGCCTACGATTTAATAACTCATGACAACACTGAGCTCTGCCAAACAGGAGCCCCTCTCCATTCCTACAAAACCCTCACACAAAGTTTCTCTCTCTCTCTTCCTTCCTGCTCCCCCTTTTCCAAACAATAAAAAAGCCCTGCAACTCATTCACATCAGCAGCCTGGCAAACATTCCTGGGAAAATATCCAGCCCATTCTGTGCACCACCAGAGTGCTCGCCATCTCCTGTCCAGTTTCACATTACTGCTCAGGACGGCCACAGTAGAAAGTGTCAGGTTAGTTACTGAGTGCAAATGGGATTACATAGGGTAGCAGGAGGAGAGGTTATGACAAACAGAAGCAAGTATTTCTTGCCTGGTGTTTATGGCACTGGACTTGCAACCTAGAGGTTGTGAGTTCAAACCTACGCATGGCGAGTTGGGAAATTGAATTCCGTAAATCTGGTGATTTGTGGTCCGGCACCAGATCAGATTGCCATGAAAGCTGCTGGGCCGTTGCGAAAACCCAACTGGTTCACTCATGTCCTTCAGGGAAGGAAACTGCTGTCCTTGCCCGGTCTGGGCCTACACGTGACTCCAGTCTCACTCTACGTGGTTGGTTCTGAACTGCCCTCACCAACACAGTGTTGCCAATGTCGAGGATTGCCAACCCTCCAGGATTGCCCTGGAGTCTCCAGGAGTTAAAGACTAATCTCCAGACTAATCTGCTGCGAGCAAAAACCCAGGAGAAAAATCATAGGAGCATTAAAAAATTGTGTTTTCCAAAATAATTCTTTGAACAAATTGGTTATTAGTAATAAAAATATCTAAGATGAGTAAAAAAGGCACCACAAGGATGGGCATGTTGGGCGACCAATGGTGAGAGAGTGGGGGGGCGGGGCACTACAAGGATGGACATGTCGGGCGACCAATAGCGAGAGTGTGGGGGGGCGGGGTACCACAAGGATGGGCATGTCGGGCGACCAATGGTGAGAGAGTGGGGGGGGGGGGCACCACAAGGATGGGCATGTCGGGCGACCAATGGTGGGTGTGTGGGGGCGGGGCACCACAAGGATGGGCATGTCGGGCGACCAATGGTGGGTGTGTGGGGGCGGGGCACCACAAGGATGGGCATGTCGGGCGGCCAATGATGGGAATGTGGGGGCGGGGCACCACAAGAATGGGCATGTCGAGTGACCAATGGTGGGAGTGTGGGGGCGGGGCACCACAAGGATGGGCATGTCGGGCGGCCAATGATGGGAATGTGGGGGCGGGGCACCACAAGAATGGGCATGTCGGGTGACCAATGGTGGGAGTGTGGGGGCGGGGCACCACAAGGATGGGCATGTCAGGCGACCAATGGTGGGAATATGGGGGGCGGGGCGGTTGGAGGCCAGAGATCGTGTGTTGACACCTCCAGGAATATGTCCAACCAGAGTTGGTGACCCTACCCTGAATCTGGCAAGTCTACCCCGGGTCATCAGGTGTCGGGAGATTGCCGCAATCTAACACGAGACTGCAGGAGTATTAAATCAGCCAGAAAGTGATCCACTGGATTGGGGAAAGTGGCTGAGGCCAGGACTTGGAAGTAGCTAGGTGCTGTCATGGGAAGGTGGTAGGATTGGCATTCTGGAAGGGTGGAATCATGTGGGGCGTCCTTTAATTTGAACCAATTAGTTAAAGTATTTGAGTCAAATTCCGGGCGTTTGCCTTTCAAGTGTGGTCTTCGTAACTCACGTGTACGGGTGATGCAGGATCAGGTTGAGCGCTCTGAAACAGGAAGAGAAAAGAGCAGTCAAGAGCTGCAACACATCAACGCCACTCGACTGATGGGCAGAACACAACACTCACACTTACTTTTAACAGGGAATACTGACAGCTTGCAATAACCAGGCAGAAGTGGAAGACTGAGATGTCCTTGAAAAATCCTTGGCTAAGGAGGGTGAATCCAAGAAGGGCAACAAGGACAGCCAAGCAAACCGCCAACACATTTTCCCCAATCTCCTGATTCCTGCGAAAATACAGTAAACATTTACTCGAAGGTTGCTGCCAAGTTATTCTAATGGGACGCTTCAGTCTACTTCACATGCACTGGGGAAACATAAGGCGGATTGGAGTCAGGTGCCGGGAATCTCCCCTGGCATTCACCTGATCAGTCGCTGTAAACTCAGCGGAAGCTCTGTTTACGCAGTGTATCCGGAGTTACGGCGGAGTTACGGCGGAGTTACGGCGGAGTTACGGCAGGCAATCGAGGGAGCCACTGTGGAAACTCGCGGCGAAAGTTGCCGCATGGAGTGTGTGACTGCTTCATGGGAGGCATTGCTCATCTAGTCTTGGTAATTGTAAATGATCCAAACAACACACAGGATATGGGAGTCAAGGCACACCTGGGAGGCAGCAATCTCAGAATGATTTAACCTGATCTGCAATTCATAAAATCAAAGATACTGGAGCCGGGTATATAATTTTAAACGGGCTTAATTTAAAAAGAAATGAGGGAACAGCCTCAGCAAATTAACTGGGAAGATTAGTGTTCAACAACACGTCAACAGAGAACAACTGCAACACCTTTAAAGGCATCATGCTGAGCATGCAGGATTCAGGGTATATCTGAGATATGAAAAACAAATTGGCTGAAGGATAGAAAACAACAAGTATTTGTTGGGGGGGTCGAGTGGGGGGTCGAGTGGGGCGGTCGACTGGGGGGTCGAGTGGGGGTGTCGAGTGGGGGGTCGAGTGGGGGTGTCGAGTGGGGGTGTCGAGTGGGGGTGTCGAGTGGGGGTGTCGAGTGGGGGGGTCGAGTGGGGGTGTCGAGTGGGGGTGTCGAGTGGGGGGGTCGAGTGGGGGTGTCGAGTGGGGGTGTCGAGTGGGGGGTCGAGTGGGGAGATCGAGTGTGGAGATCGAGTGGGGAGATCGAGTGGGGCGGTCGAGTGGGGCGGTCGAGTGGGGCGGTCGAGTGGGGGTGTCGAGTGGGGCGGTCGAGTGGGGGTGTCGAGTGGGGGTGTCGAGTGGGGGGGTCGAGTGGGGGTGTCGAGTGGGGGGTCGAGTGGGGAGATCGAGTGGGGAGATCGAGTGGGGAGATCGAGTGGGGGGTCGAGTGGGGAGATCGAGTGGGGAGATCGAGTGGGGAGATCGAGTGGGGGGTCGAGTGGGGAGATCGAGTGGGGAGGTCGAGTGGGGGGGTCGAGTGGGGGGTCGAGTGGGGGGTCGAGTGGGGGGGTCGAGTGGGGGGGTCGAGTGGGGGGGTCGAGTGGGGAGGTCGAGTGGGGAAGTCGAGTGGGGGGGTCGAGTGGGGAGATCGAGTGGGAAAGTCGAGTGGGGGGTCGAGTGGGGGGGTCGAGTGGGGAGATCGAGTGGGGAGATCGAGTGGGGGGGTCGAGTGGGGGGTCGAGTGGGGGGCTCGAGTGGGGGGGGTCGAGTGGGGAAGTCGAGTGGGGAGATCGAGTGTGGAGGTCGAGTGGGGGGGTCGAGTGGGGGCTCGAGTGGGGGGGTCGAGTGGGGAAGTCGAGTGGGGAGATCGAGTGTGGAGGTCGAGTGGGGGGGGTCGAGTGGGGGGGTCGAGTGGGGAGATCGAGTGCGGGGGGTCGAGTGGGGAGATCAAGTGGGGGGGTCGAGTGGGGAGATCAAGTGGGGGGTCGAGTGGGGGGATTGAGTGGGGGGGGTCGAGTGGGGGGATTGAGTGGGGAGGTCGAGTGGGGGGGTCGAGTGGGGGGGTCGAGTGGGGGGATTGAGTGGGGAGATCGAGTGGGGAGATCGAGTGGGGGGGTCGAGTGGGGGGGTCGAGTGGGGGGTCGAGTGGGGAAGTCGAGTGGGGAGATCGAGTGTGGAGGTCGAGTGGGGGGTCGAGTGGGGGGTCGAGTGGGGAGATCGAGTGGGGGGGTCGAGTGGGGGGGTCGAGTGGGGGGGGTCGAGTGGGGAGATCGAGTGGGGGGTCGAGTGGGGGGGGTCGAGTGGGGAGATCGAGTGGGGGGGTCAAGTGGGGAGATCGAGTGGGGAGATCGAGTGGGGGGTCGAGTGGGGAGATCGAGTGTGGAGATCGAGTGGGGGGGGTCGAGTGGGGGGGTCGAGTGGGGGGGTCAAGTGGGGAGATCGAGTGGGGAGATCGAGTGGGGGGATCGATTGGGGGGATCGAGTGGGGAGATCGAGTGGGGGGTCGAGTGGGGAGATCGAGTGGGGGGATCGAGTGTGGGGATCGAGTGTGGGGATCGAGTGGGGAGATTGATTGGGCGGTCGAGTGGGGGGATCGAGTGGGGAGATCGAGCGGGGGGTCGAGTGGGGAGATCGAGTGGGGGGTCGAGTGGGGGTGTCGAGTGGGGGGTCGAGTGGGGGGGTCGAGTGGGGGGTCGAGTGGGGAGATCGAGTGGGGGGGTCGAGTGGGGAGATCGAGTGCGGGGGGTCGAGTGGGGAGATCAAGTGGGGGGGTCGAGTGGGGAGATCAAGTGGGGGGGTCGAGTGGGGGGATTGAGTGGGGGGGGTCGAGTGGGGGGATTGAGTGGGGAGGTCGAGTGGGGGGGTCGAGTGGGGGGGATTGAGTGGGGAGATCGAGTGGGGAGATCGAGTGGGGGGGTCGAGTGGGGGGGTCGAGTGGGGAGATCGAGTGGGGAGATCGAGTGGGGGGATCGAGTGGGGGGGTCGAGTGGGGGTGTCGAGTGGGGGTGTCGAGTGGGGGGGTCGAGTGGGGGTGTCGAGTGGGGGTGTCGAGTGGGGGTATCGAGTGGGGGGTCGAGTGGGGAGATCGAGTGTGGAGATCGAGTGGGGAGATCGAGTGGGGCGGTCGAGTGGGGCGGTCGAGTGGGGGTGTCGAGTGGGGCGGTCGAGTGGGGGTGTCGAGTGGGGGTGTCGAGTGGGGGGGTCGAGTGGGGGTGTCGAGTGGGGGGTCGAGTGGGGAGATCGAGTGGGGAGATCGAGTGGGGAGATCGAGTGGGGGGTCGAGTGGGGAGATCGAGTGGGGAGATCGAGTGGGGAGATCGAGTGGGGGGTCGAGTGGGGAGATCGAGTGGGGAGGTCGAGTGGGGGGGTCGAGTGGGGGGTCGAGTGGGGGGTCGAGTGGGGGGGTCGAGTGGGGGGGTCGAGTGGGGGGGTCGAGTGGGGGGGTCGAGTGGGGGGGTCGAGTGGGGGGTCGAGTGGGGAGATCGAGTGGGGGGGTCGAGTGGGGAGATCGAGTGGGAAAGTCGAGTGGGGGGTCGAGTGGGGAAGTCGAGTGGGGGGGTCGAGTGGGGAGATCGAGTGGGAAAGTCGAGTGGGGGGTCGAGTGGGGGGGTCGAGTGGGGAGATCGAGTGGGGAGATCGAGTGGGGGGGTCGAGTGGGGGGTCGAGTGGGGGGCTCGAGTGGGGGGTCGAGTGGGGGGTTCGAGTGGGGGGGTCGAGTGGGGGGTCGAGTGGGGGGCTCGAGTGGGGGGGTCGAGTGGGGAAGTCGAGTGGGGAGGTCGAGTGTGGAGGTCGAGTGGGGGGGTCGAGTGGGGGGTCGAGTGGGGAAGTCGAGTGGGGAGATCGAGTGTGGAGGTCGAGTGGGGGGGGTCGAGTGGGGGGTCGAGTGGGGAAGTCGAGTGGGGAAGTCGAGTGTGGAGGTCGAGTGGGGGGGGTCGAGTGGGGGATCGAGTGGGGAAGTCGAGTGGGGGGGTCGAGTGGGGGGTCGAGTGGGGAGATCGAGTGGGGGGGTCGAGTGGGGGGGTCGAGTGGGGGGTCGAGTGGGGGGGGTCGAGTGGGGAGATCGAGTGGGGGGGTCAAGTGGGGAGATCGAGTGCGGAGATCGAGTGGGGGGATCGATTGGGGGGATCGAGTGGGGAGATCGAGTGGGGGGGGGGTCGAGTGGGGAGATCGAGTGGGGGGGTCGAGTGGGGGGGTCGAGTGGGGGGTCGAGTGGGGGGATTGAGTGGGGAGATCGAGTGGGGAGATCGAGTGGGGGGGTCGAGTGGGGAGATCGAGTGGGGGGGGTCGAGTGGGGAAGTCGAGTGGGGAGATCGAGTGGGGGGGTCAAGTGGGGCGTCGAGTGGGGAGATCGAGTGGGGGGGTCAAGTGGGGGGTCGAGTGGGGGGGTTGAGTGGGGAGATCGAGTGGGGGGTCGAGTGGGGAAGTCGAGTGGGGGGATCGGGTGGGGGGGGTGAGTGGGATGAAAGAGTGGGGTGATCAGGTGGGGGGTCAAGTGGGGGGGTCGAGTGGGGGGATCGAGTGAGGGGGTCGAGTGGGGGGATTGAGGGGGATCGACGGGGGGATTGAGGGGGTGGGTAGATGTGAGCTACGGGAAAAGACTAGAGAAAGTTGGGCTCTTCAGTCTTGAAAGGAAATATCTGCGGTGATCTTATAAAGGTTCACAAGATAGCAAACGGTATGGAAAAGGTAAATCCAGAAACTTAATTTAAATTAACTCCAGCTCCAAGTCAGATAAGGGATCAGAAGCTTAAACTAGTAACTTATTCACACAAAGAGTGATCAACGCCTATAATCGAGTAGTGGAGGTGAAATACCAGGTATCATTTAAGAAACAATTGGATGCTGCAATGGTGGAACTTTAGGGTCATGGATGAGCTATGATGGGCCGAATGGCCTCTCTCAACCGTAATTATCTCGTGATCTTGCTGCAGTAGCAAATTCCCGTAATTAGCTGGCTTCATATTACATTTTGTATTAATGCTTCACCCACCATAAGGAAATATTACCTACAACATTATTATTTCTTATGGATTGTAATAATGCAGATAGTTACTATGAAGTTATACAGCTTCAAAAGCAAAGAGGGACAGAACCATATACCTGTCAAGTAAAGTCAGCAAAGCCAGGCGATCGTAATGAATCTCCACCCACTTGCCAGGTAAGATCCAGAACCTGTAGGACTGTCTGCACTTGGACTGTTCGTCCACTATTTTAACAGCTGATTCACGATCCCCAGCCCTGCCCTTCAGAGATAAAAGGAAAGGTGTATAAACATAATATCAGAACAACCAGCCAAAACACACAGCGACTTCCACTCTAATTACACATCCAGCCTTATTTTTCGCAAACTACACAGAAATGAGAGGCTGTTTCCCCTGGCTGGAGAGTCTAGAACGAGGGGTCACAGTCTCAGGATAAGGGGTCGGCCATTTAGGACTGAGATGAGAAGAAATTTCTTCACTCGGAGGGTGGTGAAACTTTGGAATTCTCTACCCCAGAGGACTGTGGATGCTCAGCTGTTGAGTATATTCAAGACAGAGATCGATAGATTTTTGGATATTAAGGGAATCAAGGGATATGGGGATCGGGCGGGAAAATGGAGCTGAGGTCAAAGATCAGCCATGATCTTAATGAATGGCGGAGCAGGCTCGAAGGGCGAATGGCCTACTCCTGCTCCTATTTCTTATGTTCTTCTCTAGTCTCTTCAGATGTGCGTCACATAACGGATGAAGAAACTCAGCTTTGGGACAATAGCTGGTGGGAAGGCACTACCTGGAGACTGGGTGCAACACATGTACATGCATGTCCAGGGTTCAGTCTCTACTGTGCTGGGGCCGTAGAGAGGCAAACATCTGCTACTGAAGCTCCACACCGACCGATGGAACCTGAAGGGATATTGTGTCCACACCTGTCTTGTGCTGCTTACCCAGATCTAATAACCAGCTTGCTCCTATACTCCTTCGGGGGGAAGATAGCATAAAGGGTCTGTTTGGGATCGAGTTGGCTTCAAATGACAGGTGATTGGAACAGAATTGATCCTCAGCCAAGCAGGTCCCTACAGGTCAGGCTATTGATAGGGCCTGGAGGGGTTGATCTGTATCACTGGGAGTTGAGATTCTTCCCATTTGGCTCCAGGTAAGTTAATGCCCTGATGAGTAGAGAGATCCTAGTCGGGAAGATTACCAGTGCTCTGTGCTGGTAAAGTGTTGGATTTTAACTGGTTAATCTCTAGCATTACCCTCGGCCCTCCCTATCTCTGTAACCTCCTCCAGCCCTATAACCCTCCGAGTTCTCTGCACTCCTCCAATTCTGGCCTCTTGCGCATCCCTGATTTTAATTGCTCCACCATTGGTGGCCGTGCCTTCTGCTGCCGAGGCCCTAAGCTCTGGAATTCCTTCCCTAAACCTCTCCGCCTCTCTACCTCTCTTTCCTCCTTTAATACGCTCCTTAAAACCTAGCTCTTTGATCATGCTTTTAGTCACCTGCCCTAATAGCTCCTCAAATTTTGTTTGATAATGCTCCTGTAAAGTGTCTTGGGACATTTTACTACATTAAAGGTGCTATATAAATGCAACTTGTTGCAATTATTTGCGGATCCCTAAGCCTTGACTGTTGCTAACCTGAACCTAAGTTCTCGAAGTTTAGCTAAGTGGGGTGAGGCCCTCTGTGGGAGAGAGTGTGCAGCCCATATCAGGCAAAAGAAATCCCTAGCAACTTAATTTGGAGATTGCTAAAGATGGTGATGGGGTTCCACATATCGCAAACCCACAATGGACCTGGAAAAATAACATTGCTGACTTGGGAACATTTGATTTTTATGGTAGAGAAAATGAAGGTGGGTACAGGACAAGATCACTGCTCAAAAGCACAGCGCAGAAGACAATGCGTCAAATAATTACATAAGGGGCGGATCTTGCAACAGTGTGAGATGGGTGATAGCGAGCTTACATCTCTCCCCATTATTTATTTCAATTGACCTTGAAATGGGGAGAGATGTAGAACAGACTGTTGACTCGCTATCGCCTGTTTCACGCTATCGCACAAAGTCAGAATGACCCCCATCGAATGATTAGGTGCTGCCAAGCTCCTGTTTTAAAAGCCAGGAGATTGGAGGGGGAAGGGACGACAGAAAGGAGAACCACGGTTCAGGAGGCTTGAAAAAGAATATTGTTAAGAGCAGAAGTATTTATTTTAACACAGCGAGGAGGAGCGTAAAAAGCAGTAGGACCCGGTTATACAGGACGTGATGATGAGCTAAGGGGCCCATATTGATTAACACACTCGCTTACCACCAGTTAACTCATTCAGTTTACCTTTTGTGTTTTTTGAATGAAACGTGTAATTAAACTAAGGATTTTTTTAATGAAAATGCTGGAAACACTCAGCAGGCCAGGCAGCATCTGCGACAGAAGAACAGATTTAACGTTTCAGGTCGATGACCTTGTCAGACCTGCTGCGTTTTTATTTCACATTTTCAGCTAGGCAGTACTTTTGCTGTAAAGTATTTTCTTTTAAAGTTGGGAATACATATCTTGAGTTGTGAAAGGGATGTTGTAATTCGAATCATTCTGAAATGTACCAGCAGGGCAACGTCCATGTGAGGATCTACCGTTACTTGTATGCAACCTTTCTTCGATTATTTTATTTCGACACCAGGAGATAATTGGCGTTGATCTCTGAGTAGCTCCCATCACCTACCTGACGTGCCTCTGAATATCTTCGAATTCGCATTCTCTGCAATATAACTGGCTGGTGTTGATGGGGTGGCTCGTCTGTCGTCCCCTCTTCCCCGTCATGTCCATCTCCTGAAGCGTAACTGGGAGAGTGGGACTGATGATCCCTGTGGTGAAAAACACTTGTGACATGTGGAGCTACATAGAACTTCTCTGCTAGTCACATATTAAAGGCTCATTGTCATTTGAAGCCAAGTACAGACAAACTCATTTTTTCTAATTAAAAGCTCTTGCTTATTGCATATCATTACAGAACAGAAAGAAAAAGGCACAATATTATCCAGGTAATCATTATGAGGACATTATGGAGCACGCAATTCCCCAGTGAACCGTAAGACTCGTTGTTGATCCTACCTATGAGGATAGCACACTGCGTACTGTTGAGATACACAGCGGAATGATTAAAAGAGGGAACAGCGGAAAAGAGAATGCACCAGTAAAGAGACGAATAAATGAAAGAGGAGCAGAGAGAACCAATAGCTCTGTCAAAGAAGGGCAGACACTTATATTTAGAATCATAGGATCTTACAGCACAGAAGGAGGCTATTCGGCCCATCGTGCCTGTGCTGGCTCTATGAAAGAGCTCTCCAATTAGTCCCACTCCCTCGCTCTTTCTCCATAGCCCTGCAAAATGTTCCCTTTTCATGTATTTATCCAATTCCCTTTTGAAAGTTACTACTGAATCTGCTTCCACCACCCTTTCAGGCAGGGCATTCCAGATCACAACAACACGCTGCGTAAAAAAATGTTTCCTTATGTCGCCTCTGGTTCTTTTGAGAGGGTTGTCCTTTGTGGAGAGATTGAGTAGATTGGTCCTATATTCTCTGGAGTTTAGAAGAATGAGAGGTGATCTCATTGAAACGTATAAGATTGTGAGGGGGATTGACAGGGCAGATGCTGAGAGATTGCTGGAGTGTCTAGAACTAGGGGGCATAGTCTCAGGATAAGGGGTCAGGCCATTTAAAACTGAGATGAGGAGAAATTTCTTCACTCAGAGGGTTGTGAATCTTTAGAATTCTCTACCCAAAGGGCTGTGGAAGCTGAGACGTTGGGTATATTCAAGGCTGAGATAGATAGATTTTTGGAATCTAAAAGAATCAAGGGATATGGAGATCGGGCGGGAAAGTGGAGTTGAGGTCGAAGATCAGCCATAATCTTATTGAATGGCGGAGCAGGCTCAAGAAAGAAAGAATTGCATTTATATAGCGCCTTTCATGACCACTGGACGTCTTAAAGCGCTTCACAGCCAATGAAGTACTTTTGGAGTGTAGTCACTGTTGTAATGTGGGAAACATGGCAGCCAATTTGCACACAGCAAGCTCCCACAAACAGCAATGTGATAATGACCAGACAATCTGTTTTTGTTATGTTGGTTGAGGGA
This sequence comes from Squalus acanthias, assembly GCA_030390025.1. Taxonomy (NCBI): domain Eukaryota; kingdom Metazoa; phylum Chordata; class Chondrichthyes; order Squaliformes; family Squalidae; genus Squalus; species Squalus acanthias. The sequence goes on along the minus strand of CM059433.1, from coordinate 40,980,717 downwards.
TACATATTGGCCAGGACACTGAGGATAACTCCCCTACTCTTCTTCGAAATAGCGCCATGGGATCTTTTAAGTCCACCTGAGAGAGCAGACGGGGCCTCGGTTTAACGTCTCATCCGAAAGACGGCACCTCTGACAGTGCAGCACTCCCTCAGCACTGCACTGGAGTGTCAGCCTAGCTTTATGTGCTTAAGTTCCATGGAGTGGGACTTGAACCCACAACCTTCTGACTCAGAGGCGAGTGTGCTACCAACTGAGCCACAGCTGACACTTGGGGCCATATGGCTTACTCCTGCTCCTAATTCTTATGTTCTTATGTAATTATTTAAAATCTGTATCCTCTGGTTACCGGCCCTACTGCGAGTGGGAATAGTTTCTCCCTATCTACTCCATCAAAACCCCTCATGATTTTGAAATCTCCTACATTTGTCTGGCAATGTAAGAGAACTGTGATCACACCTCTTCTCGCAATGTGTCCCTCACTCCGAGAACAAGGACCAGCAAGGGTCATATCCTGGTAGTCCTTAATACAAACGCCAAGGAGAGCCATGTCTTAGAGAGGTATATCCAGTACATTCCACTGGGATAATCTACCCGAGGAAGCAGTGGCTGTTGGGAATGTCCGGTGGCATTTCGCTTCCCCGCACACAGCTAGGATGGGTCACTCAGCAACAAGCACCAGAAACCGAGCCAAGTTTTCAGGTAGAGGGCATTTGTCATTTTTAAGGTAATCTTTGGGAACTAGGTGTCCTGTCCAATATTTATCCCTCAATCAGCATCACTAAAGCAGATTATCTGGTCATTATCTCATTGCTTTTTGTGAGTTTGCTGTGCGCAGATTGGCTGCCGCGTTTCCTACATTACAACAGTGAGTACACTTCAAAAATACTTCATTGGCTGTGAAGCACTTTAGCATGTCCTGAGCTCGTGAAAGGCGCAATAGAAATGCAAGTTCTTTCTTTCTATTCTATATGTAGCTAAAATATTCCTTTACAAACGGAGTAAATGAAATGTTCTACTTCATTGACATTTAAAAACTGAGACAGTAGCTCTGGGAGTGAACGGTAAGATTCTGTAGAACCTGGGTTTGAATTTTAACCAAGAACGATATGTAAGCTCCTCTGTCCCCAACAGGGAAGGATCAATAAATCTTTCAAAAGCCAAAGCAGAGGCAGCTTACAGTCAGCCAGGCCACAAGATCCCATTAATACAAAAGCGAAATACTGCGGATGCTGGAAATCTGAAAGAAAAACAGAAAATGCTGGAAATACTCAGCAGGACAGGCAGCATCTGTGGAGAGAGAAACAGAGTTAACGTTTCAGGTCGATGACCCTGCGTCAGAACTGGAAAAAGTTGGAGATGGAACAGGTTTTTAAGCAAGTGTAGGGGCAGGGAAAGGGGGGAGGGGAGGAAAGAACAAAAGGGAAGGTCTGTGACGGGGTGGAAGGCAGGAGAGATTTAGAGACAAAAGGGATGATGGTGCAAGGCAAAAGGAGATGATAATGGGACAAGTTAAGAAACAAAAGATGACTCTAGATGAAGGTGTTGCTATGGGAACCCACGTGGGTCCTAGCTATGCCTGTCTGTTCGTGGGATATGTGGAACATTCTTTGTTCCAGTCCTACCCAGGTCCCCTCCCTCACCTCTTTTTCCAGTACATTGATGACTGTATCGGTGCCATTTCCTGCTCTCGCCCTGAACTAGAAAATTTCATTCACTTTGCTTCCAATTTCCACCCTTCCCTCACCTTCAGACGGTCCATCTCCGACTCTTCCCTTCCCTTCCTCGACTTCTCTGTCTCCATCTCTGGGGATAGGCTATTGACAAACATTCACTATAAGCCCAGTGACTCCCACAGCTACCTGGATTACACTTCCTCCCACCCCGCTTCCTGTAAAGACTATATTCCATTCTCCCAGTTTCTCCGTCTCCGCCGCATCTGCTCTGACGATGCCACCTTCCATACTAGTGCTTCCGATATGTCTTCCTTTTTCCTCAACCGAGGATTCCCCTCTACTGTGGTTGACATGGCCCTTGACCGTGTCCGTTCTATTTCCCGCACTTCTGCTTCCCCTCCCTCCCAGAACCACGATAGGGTTCCCCTTGTCCTCACATCTTCACCCCACCAGCCTCCACATTCAACGGATCATCCTCCGTCATTTCCGCCACCTCCAGCGTGATCCCACCACCAAACACATCTTTCCCCTCACCTCCCCTTTCAGCATTCCGCAGGGACCGCTCCCTCCGCGACACCCTGATCCACTCATCTAGCACCCCCAACACCCCTTCCCCTTCGCCCGGCACCTTCACGTGCAAGCACAGGAGATGCAACATCTGCCCTTTTACCTCCTCCCTTCCCACTGTCCAGGGCCCCAAACACTCCTTCCAGGTGAAACAGCGATTTACTTGTACTTCTTGCAATTTAGTATACTGTATTCGCTGCTCACGATGCGGTCTCCTCTACATTGGGGAGACCAAACGCAGATTGGGTGACCGCTTTGCGGAACACCTCCGTTCAGTCCATAAGGGTGACCCCGAGCTTCTGGTCGCCTGTCACTTTAATTCTCCGCTCCACTCCCACTCTGACCTCTCCATCCTCAGCCTCTTACACTATTCCAATGAAGCTCAACGAAAGTTCGAGGAACAGCACCTCATCTTTCAATTAGGCACTTTACAGCCTTCTGGACTCAACATAGAGTTCAACCTGTGCAGGGAGACAGAGGAAAGGGAAGCAAGGATAGAAGCAAAAGACAGGAAGGAGAAAAGCAAAAGTGGCAGTCAGAGAAATCAAGGGTGTAAATCAAACATGGCCACAGTAAATAATAATTCTAAAAGGTCTAAGAGTGTTAAAAAAACAAGCCTGAAGGCTTTGTGTCTTAATGCGAGGAGCATTCGTAATAAGGTGGATGAATTGGCTGCGCAAATAGATGTAAACGGATATGATATAATTGGGATTACGGCGACGTGGCTCCAAGGTGACTAAGGCTGGGAATTCAACATCCAGGTGTATTCAATATTCAGGAGGGACAGGCAAAAAGGAAAAGGAGGTGGGGTAGCATTGCTGGTTAAAGAGGAGATTAACACAATAGTAAGGAAGGATATTCGCTCTGATGATGTGGAATCTGTATGGGTAGAGCTGAGAAATACCAAGGGGCAGAAAACATTAGTGGGAGTTGCATACAGACCCCCAAACAGTAATGCTGAGGTTGGGGATGGCATTAAACGGGAAATTAGAGACACGTGCAATAAGGGCACAGCAGTTATCATGGGTGACTTTAATCTACATATAGATTGGGCTAACCAAATTAGTAACAATACTATGGAGGAGGAATTCCTAGAGTGTATACGGGATGGTTTCCTGGACCAATATGTTGAGGAACCAACTCGAGATCAGGCCATCTTCGACTGGGTATTATGTAATGAGAAAGGATTAATTAGCAATCTTGTTGTGTGAGGCCCCTTGGGGAGGAGCGATCATAATATGATAGAATTCTTCATTAAGATGGAGAGTGAAGTAGTTGACTCAGAGACTAGGGTCCTGAATTTAAATAAAGGAAACTACGATGGTATGAGGTGCGAATTGGCTAGGATGGATTGGGGAACGTTACTTAAAGGGTTGACGGTGGATAGGCAATGGCAAACATTTAAAGATCGCATGGATGAACTACAGAATTTGTTCATCCCTGTTTGGCATAAAAATAAAACAAAAAAGGTGACTCAACCGTGGCTAACAAGGGAAATTAGGGATAGCATAAGATCCAAGGAGAGGACATCTAAATTGGCCAGAAAAAGCAGCAAACTGAGGATTGGGAGCAGTTTAGGATTCAGCAAAGGAGGACAAAGGGATTAATTAAGAGGGGGAAAATAGAATAAGTTTGCAGGGAACATAAAAACTGACTGTAAAAGCTTCTATAGATATGTGACGAGAAAAAGATTGGTGAAGTCAAGCGTAGGTCCCTTGCAGTCAGAATCAGGGGAATTTATAATGGGGAACAAAGAAATGGCAGACCAATTAAATACATACTTTGGTTCTGTCTTCACAAAGGAGGACACAAATAAACTCCCAGAGATGTCGGGGAACATAGGGTCTAATGAGAGGGAAGAACTGAATGAAATCAGTATTTGTAGGGAAATGGTGTTAGGGAAATTGACGGGATTGAAGGCCAGTAAATCCCCAGGGCCTGATAATCTACATCCTAGGGTACTTAAGGAAGTGGCCCTAGAAATAGTAGATGCATTGCTGGTCATCTTCTAAAATTCTATAGACTCTGGAACAGTTCCCATGGATTGGAGGGTAGCTAATGTAACCCCACTATTTAAAAAAGGTGGGAGAGAGAAAACGGGGAATTATAGACCGGTAAGCCTGACATCGGTAGTGGGGAAAATGCTAGAGTCCATTATAAAAGATGTAATAGCAGAGCACTTGGAAAACAGTGACAGGATCGGACAAAGTCAACATGGATTTACAAAAGGTAAATCATGCGTGGCTAATCTACTGGAATTTTTTGAGGATGTAACTGGTAGAATAGATAAGGGAGAACCAGTGGATGTGGTGTATTTGGACTTTCAGAAGGCTTTCGATAAGGTCCCGCATAAGAGATTGGCGTGAAAGTTAAAGCACATGGAATTGGGGGTAAGGTACTGACTTGGATAGAGAACTGGTTGGCAGACAGGAAGCAAAGAGTTGGAATAAACGGGTCTTTTTCCGAGTGGCAGGCAGTGACTAGTGGGGTACCGCAGGGATTGGTGCTAGGGCCCCAGTTATTCACAATATATAATAATGATCTAGACGAGGGAACTAGATGTAATATCTCCAAGTTTGCAGACGACACAAAGCTGGGTGGGCGTGTGTGTTGTGAGGAGGATGCAGAGAAACTCCAGTATGATTTGGACAAGTTGGGTGATTGGGCAGATGCATGGCAGATGCAGTATAATGTGGATAAATGCGAGGTTATCCACTTTGGTGGCAAAAACAGGAAGGCAGATTATTATCTGAACGGTAATAGATTGGGAAAAGGGGAAGTGCAGCGAGACCTGGGAGTCCTTGTGCACCAGTCATTGAAGGTAAGCATGCAGGTGCAGCAGGCGGTTAAGAAGTCAAATGGTATGTTGGCCTTCATAGCAAGAGGATTTGAGTACAGGAGCAAGGATGTCTTGCTGCCGTTGTACAGGGCCTTGGTGAGACCACACCTTGAGTATTGTGTGCAGTTTTGGTCGCCTTATCTGAGGAAGGATGTTCTTGCCATGGAGGGAGTGCAGCGAAGATTCACCAGACTGATACCTGGGATGGCAGGAATGACGTATGAAAAGAGATTGGGACGATTGGGCTTGTATTCGCTAGAGTTTAGAAGAATGAGAGGGGATCTCATTGAAACTTATAAAATTCTAACAGGACTAGACAGACTAGATGCAGGAAGGCTGTTCCCGATGGCGGGGGAGTCCAGAACCAGGGGTCACAGTCTAAGGATAAGGGGTAAGCCATTTAGGATTGAGATGAGGAGGAATTTCTTCACCCAGAGAGTGGTGAACCTGTGGTATTCTCTACCACAGAAGGCAGTTGAGGCCAACTCATTAAATATATTCAAGAAGGAGTTAGATATATTTCTTAAGGCTAAAGGGATCAAGGGATATGGGGAGAAAGCAGGGACAGGGTACTGAATTTGGATGATCAGCCATGATCTCATTAAATGGCAGAGCAGGCTCGAGGGGCCGAATGGCCTACTCCTGCTCCTATTTTCTCTGTTTCTATGTTTCTATGTTTCAGATCATAACCTCTGCTCCTATCTTTTTTTTTCTCTCTCACATGGCAGCCGTCGATCATTCTGCCAGTGCCATTTACACTTCATCTAGAGTCATCTTTTGTTTCTTAACTTGTCCCATTACCATCTCCTTTTGCCTTGCACCATCATCCCTTTTGTCTCTTAATCTCTCCTGCCTTCCATCCTATCACAGACCTTCCCTTTTGTTCTTTCCTCCCCTCCGCCCTTTCTCTGCCCCTACATTTGCTTAAAAACCTGTTCCATCTCCAACTTTTTCCAGTTCTGACGAAGGGTCATCGACCTGAAACATTAACTCTGTTTCTCTCTCCACAGATGCTGAGTATTTCCAGCATTTTCTGTTTTTATTTCACAAGATCCCATTGCTTGCAGTACCTAGGTACAGGAGGAGGCCATTCAGCCCCTCGAGCCTCTCCTGCCATTCAATTAGATCATGGCTGATCTGTATCTTAACTCCATCTACCTGCCTTGGTTCCGTAACCCTTAATCCCCTTGCCTAACAAAAATCTATTGATCTCAGGTTTGAAATTTTCAATTGACACCCAGCCTCAACAGCTTTTTGGGGGAGAGAGTTCCAGATTTCCACTACCCTTTGTGTGAAGTGCTTCCTGATTTCATCCCTGAATGGCCTAGCTCTAATTTTAAGGCTATGCCCCCTTGTTCTGGACTCCCCCACCAGAGGAAATAGTTTCTCTCTATCTACCCTATCAACTCCTTTAATCATCTTAAACACCTCAATTAGACCACCCCTTAATCTTCGATACTGAAGGTATAGAAATGCCCATATGTGTTGGAGGTAAGAAAGAATCTCAGAGCAGCGCTGATGGGGGCTGCAGATCAGTCAGAATATCCACATTCCTGGCCTACGCAAAGAGACGTAGGGGTGAGAAATAAGAGAAACTTGTTGTTTTAAAATAAATTATATATTTAAAAAAAACTCTGTATTAATATTGATCATTGAATGATTGGGTTTTTGTCCAATGTTCACAGTGAAGAACAGTGCTGGCTATAATAGGTTTAACTGATGGGGATACAGCACCCTCTAGTGAGTGTGGAGAGCATGGAAACATCCCTCAATTATTTCACAATGTTTGCCACAGTTAAAGAAAGACTTGCATTTATATCGCCCCTTTCATAGAATCATAGAAGTTTACGGCACAGAAGGAGGCCATTTGGCCCTTCGTGTCTGTGCGAGCCGAAAAAGCACTACCCAGCCTAATTCCACTTTGCAGCTCTTGGTCCGTAACCTTGTAGGTTACAGCACTTCAAGTGCATATCCAAGTACTTTTTAAATGCGATGAGGGTTTCTGCCTCTACCTCCCTTTCAGACAGTGAATTCCAGACCCCAACAACCCTCTGGGTGAAAGAAATTCTCCTCAACTCCCCCTTAATTACCAATTATTTTAAATCTATGCTCCCAGGTTATTGACCTCTCTGCAAGGGGAAATAGGTCCTTCCTATCCACTCTATCTAGGCCCCTCATAATTTTATACACCTCAATTAAAGGTGCTGTCAAACACTGACAATCACTGTACAAAGGTGAGCCCTTGTACCCAGGCTCTCCAATGACTCTCTCCTTAGGATAAAACAGATGGCAGCTGCAGGTGAGGTTACAGAAGTGATCTGTCACTTCTCCCAATGAGGTAAGGCCACACAAACACTTCAAAGCTTGTCACCTACAGAAAAATCTAAACACGTTAAAAATGACTTTCCCAACATCTCCTTACCTCTGATATTCACCAGTATCCCATTGGATCCTTCACACCACTTTTGCAGCTGTCATCTATACACAAACATTACAACAGACCCACAGCACGCCTCACTTACCCTGGCGGGGTTCCCCGACGTCGGGAAGCCCGCAGCAGAAGTCTCAAAATGGGAAAAAGCCTCTTAACTGCCTGTTAACTACCTGTTAACAGGCAGTTAAGTGGCTGTAATCCTCTTCCCGCCGCTAGGAGTCGGGTCCCTGCGCAAATCGGGGATCCGACTCCCGGGAAGATTGTTTGGAGGCAGGTTCAGGACCCGCTCCCATTCTTTTTGATTTTGCCAGCAGTCCCGCCTCCAAACCCGCCTCCTCAGGGCTGGTAAAATCCAGCCCCCAGAGTCCAGGTATCTTATTCTTGTGAGATGCAACAGCCAATTAGAAAAGGCAACTGGAAATCTCAAGAATATTAAGTGATGGCACTCACTATTGGTGCCAAGTCAAACAAGAGCTGACCCGGAGCACAGGACGATCCCAGCTCACTTTAACCCCTGCTTCTGACGGGCCTCTGGAGCTGCACAACATGGCACCAGTCAATCATCCACAACCTGTAACAAGCCCTTAACACATTCCATTGTGCTTTTTCCAAGAGCTGGGCACAGTGATTAATTTATCACTTTCTCCTGGCTCGATATACAAGTCTTTGTTTTCATAGAGGATTGTTGGTCTCCTGAGTTGATCTAAAATGCTCCAATCTCAAAATTCTATCTTATTTGTGGAACTGTTGTGAAAATCAGACTTACCATGAACTTTGAATATGTTCTGAACTTGGAGGATGATCCACTGAATTTTCAAAACCTCTGCTGTCAGGACCAAATGTGTATGACCTTACCTCCCCTAGGAATAAAATGACACAGTATTTAACCGTTCCCTGCATCTCAAACTGAACCCTCGACTGTCTGGCAATGCCTCGATTTTAAAATTCTCATCTTCGTGTTCAAATCCCTCCACAGCCTCACCCCTCCCCATCTCTATAACCTCCTCCAGCCTTACAAGGCTACAACCCTCCAAGATCTCTGCCCTCCTCCAATTCTGGCCTCTTGAGCATCCCTGATTTCCATCGCTCCACCATTGGCGGCTGTGCCTTCAGCTGCCTAGGCCCTGAGTTATATAAATGCACGTTGTTGTTGTTGTTGTATGGATTCCAAGTACTGAAGGGTAGTCCCTTGTTTAGTCTTATATGGTCACCAGTGAATTCTTTCCCATAGTACCAACACATTTCAGTGGTATTACAGCAAGGGTTTTACACTGATAAATGGGAAGAGCAAAACCGCAGCTCATTCATACTCCGATGTCCGGTACCACAGCTCCTGCTTGTGATTCCTGGCACACTGCATTCCTGATCTCAGGCAGAGATGCCAATCGGAGTCATTTCCCCACGGAAGGGAAGGGAAGGAAATCAGAATCTGTTAGCCTACCTCACAGTGGCCTCTAGGGATCAGTTACAGATCCTGCCCCCATTTCGACCAGTGAAAGGTGTCCTGAACAGCAAGAAATAGAAGAGAGAATTGGGAAAAGTAGAAGCTTACCCACTGAGTATAAGCCTTTTCCAAATAAAAATTAATACATATTTCCCATAGACCCCACCTTGCAACAGAGAAGCTGAAAGTGTTTTAATTTAGAAAAAGATATGTGAATGAGGAGTAATTCTGAATCAAATAGACCAACATTTGGACTCATAGTTTACGAACATATAATAAATCAGCCCGAAATAAATGCAGCTACCGACAGAACCGTTTGACAGGTGAGTAGGAAAAAAGCTGGGTTATAGTTTGTTGCAGAATTAGTAACAAATTGCTGGAACAAAATAAACCCTTTGAAGAGATATCTGAAACGCTGCCCAGTATATCCGGGAAAATGCACATTTGCATTTTTTTTGTTGGCGTAATCAGACTCCTTTTAAAACCATTCAAAGTATTATTTAAAACTGCCAAACACTTCTGCCAAATGTTACAAGGAGGCCATTCGGCCCATCATGTCTGTGCCAGGCTCTTTGAAAGGACGATTCAATTAGTCCCATGCTCCTACTATAGAATCATACAGCACAGGAGGCCATTCGCCCCATCGTATCTGTGCATGACCATTCATTCAATCTAACCTTTATAAACTACACACCATCAGTTTCCATGCCATAAACAGAATTGCATTTAATCACCTCCAGGGAATACTTACCGAGCTCATCTACAAAAAAGTGTGTGGCACCAGTAGAGGTATCGTGGTGTGATGAAGCTTCATGCCTTGGACTGTCACTTGGACACCCCGAGCTGCCCCAGTATAATGAACGGGAATGGTTCTGCATTTGGTGATTATCCTGCAAGCTGTAAATTGTTTCACAAGAATTTAAGTAAATAAAACAGTGAGCACATCTATCTGCACTTATCAGGACATCTGAGGGCCAGCTCAATTTGCTTGCAACTCTTCAAATATTGTCGGTAACACACACAAAAACTGGGGTCTAGGGGTTAAAGTTGGAACTGGTCAACTCCACCCCCTTAAGATGCCAGTGTCAGCACCAAGCACGCTCAGTCAAGCACAGTATAACCAGATACAGAGTATTACATAGTATTTACAGCACAGAAACAGGCCATTCGTCACAACCGGTCTATTGCCGTGTTTATGCTCCTCCCGAGCCTCCTCCCACCCCTCATCAAGTCTATCCACATATCCTTCTATTCATTTCTCCCTCATGTGCTTATCTAACTTCCCCTTAAATGCATCTATGCTATTCACCTCAACCACTCCCTGTGGTAGTGAGTTCCACATTCTCATCACTCTCTGGGTAAAGAAGCTTTTCCTGAATTCCCTATTGGATTTATTAGTGACTATCTTATGGGGATAGGGCGGGAAAGTGGAGTTGAGGTCGAAGATCAGTCATGATCTTATTGAATGGTGGAGCAGCCTCGAAGGGCCGTATGGCCGACTCCTGCTCCTATTTCTTATGTTCTTATGTTCTTGCATTTCTCACACTAGCCACCCTGTAAACTCTCTAAGTGAGACTCCCAGTCCGTCAGACCTGATTCATGACACACTCAAATTTCCGGAAACCTCGACTTGCAACATCTACCCCAACAGCTGTTGAATTGCAGGCTCAAGATAATGCCTTGCTGCAACACAAAACACTGGTATCCAATTCCTTTAGAGGTTAGGCCAGAATGGAAGTATGTGACCTTACTAGAGCAGGTATTCTGCAGTGAGTGTCTCACCTCCTGACGCCCAAAGCCATTCCACCATCTACAAGGCAGAAATCAGGCATGTGATGAATACTCTCCATTTGCCTGGATGAGTGCAGCTCCATCAACACTCAAGAAGCTCGACACCATCCAGGACAAAGCAGCCCATTTGACCGGCACCCCATCCACCACCTTAAACATTCACTCCCTCCACCACCGGCGTACCCGTGGCTGCAGTGTGTCTATCATCTACAAGATGCACTGCAGCAACTTGCCAAGGCTTCTTCGGCAGCACCTCCCAAGCCCGTGACCTCTACCACTTAGAAGGACAAGGGGAGCAGGCACATGGGAACACCTCCAAGTTCCCCTCCAAGTCACACACCATCCTGACTTGGAAATATATCGCCGTTCCTTCATCATCGCTGGGTCAAAATCCTGGAACTCACTACCTAACAGCACTGTGGGAGTACCTTCACCACACGGACTGCAGCGGTTCAAGAAGGCAGCTCACCACCACCTTCTCAAGGGCAATTAGGGATGGGCAATAAATGCTGATCTTGCCAGTGACGCTCAAATCCCACGAATAAATAAAAACAAAATGTCAGTCTGCTCACACTGCATAAAACTTTGACAATTAATTTCCAACTTTTTTTTAGACAGCGGGGGTGGATTCTGCTCTGTGCTCACTTTGCATACGACTGATATTTAATTTTAAAAAACATGAATTTCACTTTCCGAATTTAATTCTGGCAAGATCCCAGGATTGTGGCATTCTGTGAAGCTTTGTGTTTCAACAGTTCTATTTGCGTCACCAGGTGATGCTGGTATACAGTTAGATATTCATCTCCAGCTCAGAGGCTGACATACAGATTTTGAATCAGGATTGTAGTTAACATTTCACATGAGAGAAACAAAAGAGAATTTCTAAAGTGAAAGGAAATAGAATTTAAAGGAACTCACAAATGACTAAAGGCAAGTCAAAATCCATTATCAACTTAAAAAAAGAATTGTCGGCCAATGTTAAGTGTCTAAGAATCAGGGCGCCCATTGATCAAGCTGCTGCAATAGGGTAGCTTCTGAAATCAATGGATTTAATCTTGTTGACAACACACCCATGATTTTCTGCCCTGCATCTCACTGGCTGAGGGACCTCATCAGGGAAAAGAATCTGTTCCCTCGCCACTGATTCCATCCCTCTCCGCGGCCACTGTCTCAGGCTGAACCAGACTATACATAATCTCGGTGTCCTATTCGACCACGTGTTGAGCTTCCAACCCCTTATCCTCTCCATCACCAAGACCGCCTACTTCCACCTCCACAACATCGCCTTACTCCGCCCCTAACTCAGCCCATCTGCTGCTGAAACACTCATACATGTCACATCTAGACTTGACTATTCCAGTGCTCTCCTGGCCGGCCTCCCATCTTCCACCCTCCGTAAACTTCACCTCATCAAAAACTCTGCTGCCCATATTTAATCCCACACAAGTCCCGCTCACCTATCACCCCATCATCACAGACCTACATTAGCTCTGCTGTATAGCCCCACCGTCCAGGCTGACAGATGAAGAAATCTGCTAGTCAGAGTAGAAATAGAAGGATATTTCAAATGAATACGTGGCTAGAGGAATGGTGCAAGGGGGAGGGATTCAAATTCCTTGGACATTGGAACCGGTTCTGGGGGAGGTGGGACCAGTACAAACGGACGGTCTGCACCTGGGCAGGGCCGGGACCGATGTCCTAGGGGGAGTGTTTGCTAGTGCTGTTGGGGAGGGTTTAAACTAAAGTGGCAGGGGGTTGGGAACCTGAGCAGGGAGACAGAGGAAAGGGAAACAAGGATAAAAGCAAAAGACAGGAAGGAGAAAAACAAAAGTAGAAGGCAAAGAACTCAACGGTTTAAATCACACATGGTCACAGTAAATAATAATTCATATAGGTCTGAGAGCGTTAAAAAAACAAGCCTGAAGGCTTTGTGTCTTAATGCAAGGAGCATCCGGAACAAGGTGGATGAATTAGCTGCGCAAATAGAGGTAAATGAATACGATTTGATTGGGATTACAGAAACATGGCTCCAGAGTGGCCAAGGCTGGGAACTCAACATCCAGGGATATTCAATATTTAGGAAAGATAGGCAAAAGAAGAAAGGGAGGTGGGGTAGCATTGCTGGTTAAAGAGGGGATTAACACAATTGAAAGGAAGGATATTAGCTCTGATGATGCGGAATCTGTATGGGTAGAACTGAGAAATAACAAGGGGCAGAAAACGTTAGTGGGAGTGGTATATAGACCTCCAAACAGTAATACGGAAGTTGGGGACGGCATTAAAAGGGAAATTAGAGAAGCATGCAGTAAGGGCACAGCAGTTATCATGGGTGACTTTAATTTACATATAGATTGGGCTAACCAAATTAGTAAAAATACTGTGGAGGAGGAATTCCTAGAATGTTTACGGGATGGTTTTCTGGAACAATATGTCGAGGAACCAACCAGAGATCAGGCCATCTTAGACTGGGTATTATGTAACGAGAAAGGATTAATTAGCAATCTTGTTGTACGAGGCCCCTTGGGTCAGAGTGATCATAATATGATGGAATTCTTCATTAGGATGGAGAGTGAAGTAGTTGAATCAGAGACTAGGGTCCTGAATTTAAATAAAGGAAACTATGATGGTATGAGGCGCGAACTGGGTAGGATTGATTGGGGAATGTCACTCAAAGGGTTGACGGTGGATAGGCAATGGCAAACATTCAAAGACTGCATGGATGAACTACAAAATTTGTTCATCCCAGTGTGGCATAAGAATAAAACAAAAAGGGTGGCTCAACCGTGGCTAACAAGGGAAATTAGGGATAGCATAAGATCCAAGGAGAGGACATCTAAATTGGCCAGAAAAAGTGGTAACCCTGAGGATTGGGAGCAGTTTAGGATTCAACAAAGGAGGGCAAAGGGATTAATTAAGAAGGGGAAAACAGAATATGAAAGTAAGCTTGCAGGGAACATAAAAACTGACTGTAAGAGCTTTTATAGATATGTGAAGAGAAAAAGATTAGTGAAAGCAAGCAGAGGTCCCTTGCAGTCAGAAGCGGGGGAAGTTATAATGGGGAACAAAGAAATGGCAGACCAATTAAATGCATATTTTGGTTCTGTCTTCACAAAGGAGGACACAAATAACCTCCCAGAGATGTTGGAGAACATAGGGTCTGATGAAAGGGAGGAACTGAAAGAAATCAGTATTTGCAGGGAAATGGTGTTAGGGAAATTGATGGGATTGAAGGCCGATAAATCCCCAGGGCCTGATAATCTACGTCCTAGGGTACTTAAGGAAGTGGCCCTAGAAATAGTAGGTGCATTGCTGATCATCTTCCAACATTCGATGGAATCTGGAACTGTACCCATGGATTGGAGGGTAGCTAATGTTACCCCACTATTCAAAAAGGGTGGTAGAGAGAAAGTGGGGAATTACAGACCGGTAAGCCTGACATCGGTAGTGGGGAAAATGCTAGAGTCCATTATAAAGGATGTAATAGCTGAGCACTTGAAAAACAGTGACAGGATCGGACAAAGTCAACATGGATTTACAAAAGGTAAATCGTGCTTGACTAATCTACTGGAATTTTTTGAGATGTAACTGGGAAAATAGATAAGGGAGAACCAGTAGATGTGGTGTATTTGGACTTTCAAAAGGCTTTCGATAAGGTCCCGCATAAGAGATTAGCGTGTAAAGTTAAGGCACATGGGATTGGGGGCAAGGTATTGACTTGGATAGAGAACTGGTTGGTGGACAGAAAGCAGAGAGTAGGAATTAATGGGTCTTTTTCCGAGTGGCAGGCAGTGACTAGTGGGGTACCGCAGGGTTCGGTCCTTGGACCCCAGCTATTCACAATATACATTAATGATCTAGATAAGGGAACTAAATGTAATAGCTCCAAGTTTGCAGATGACACAAAGCTGGGTGGGCGTGTGTGCTGCGAGGAGGATACTGAGAAACTCCAGGATGATTTGGACAGTTTGGGTGAGTGGGCAGAAGCGTGGCAGATGCAATATAACGTGGATAAATGCGAGGTTATCCACTTTGGTGTCAAAAACAGAAAGGCAGATTATTATCTCAATGGCAATAGATTGGGAGAAGGGGAAGTGCAACGAGACCTGGGTGTCCTTGTGCACCAGTCCCTGAAGGTAAGCATGCAGGTGCAGCAGGAGGGACAAGAAGAGGAGGGACAAGGAGAGGAGGTGCAACGAGTGGAGGGACAAGGAAAGAAGGGACAACGAGAGAAGAGACAAGGAATGGAGGGACAAGGAGAGGAGGGACAACGAGAGGAGAGACAAGGAGTGGAGTGACAAGGAGAGGAGGGACAAGGAGAGGAGAGACAAGGAGTGGAGGGACAAGGAGTGGAGGAAAAAGGCGAGGAGGGACAAGGAAAGAAGGGACAAGGAGAGGAGGGAGAAGCAGAGGAGGGACAAGGAGTGGAGGGACAAGGGGAGGAGGGACAATGAGAGGAGAGACAAGGAGTGGAGGGACAAGGAGTGGAGGGACAAGGAGTGGAGGGACAACGAGTGGAGGGACAAGGAAAGAAGGGACAACGAGAGGAGAGACAAGGAATGAAGGGACAAGGAGAGGAGGGACAAGGAATGGAGGGACAAGGAGTGGAGGGACAAGGAGAGGAGCGACAAGGGTAGGAGGGACAAGGAGAGGAGGGACAAGGAGTGGAGGGACAAGGAGAGGGGGGACAAGGAGTGGAGGGACAAGGAGAGGAGGGACAAGGAGAGGAGGGACAAGGAGTGGAGGGACAAGGAGAGGAGGGACAAGGAGAGGAGGGACAAGGAGAGGAGAGACAAGGAGAGGAGGGCGAAGGGGAGGCAGGACAAGGAGTGGAGGGACAAGGAGTGGGGGGGACAAGGAGAGGAGGGACAAAGAGTGGAGGGACAAGGGGAGGAGGGACAGGGAATGGAGGGACAAGGAGAGGAGGGACAAGGAGTGGAGTGACAAGGGGAGGAGGGACAGGGAATGGAGGGGCAAGGAGAGGAGGGACAAGGAAAGAAGGGTCAAGGAGAGGAGAGACAAGGAGAGGAGGGACAAGGAGTGGAGTGACAAGGGGAGGAGGGACAGGGAATGGAGGGACAAGGAGAGGAGGGACAAGGAAAGAAGGGTCAAGGAGAGGAGAGACAAGGAGAGGAGTGACAAGGAGAGCAGGGACAAGCAGAGGAGGGACGAGGAGAGGAGAGGCATGGAGTAGAGGGACAAGGAGAGGAGAGACAAGGAGAGGATGGACAAGGAGTGGAGGAACAAGGAGTGGAGGGACAAGGAGAGGAGGGACAAGGAGTGGAGGGACAAGGAGAGGCGGGACAAGGAGAGGAGGGACAAGGAGAGGAGGGACAAGGAGAGGAGGGACAAGGAGTGGAGGGACAAGGAGTGGAGGGACAAGGAGTGGAGGGACTAGAAGTGGAGGGACAAGGAGAGGAGGGTCAAGGAATGGAGGGACAAGGAGAGGAGTGACAAGGAGAGGCGGGACAAGGAGAGGAGGGACAAGAAGTGGAGGGACAAGGAGTGGAGGGACTAGAAGCAGTGGGACAAGGAGTGGAGGGACAAGGAGAGGAGGGACACAGAGAGGAGGGACAAGAAGTGGAGGGGCAAGGAGTGGAGGGACAAGGAGTGGAGGGACAAGGAATGGAGGGACAAGGAGTGGAGAGACAAGGAGAGGAGGGACAAGGAGAGGAGGGACAAGGAATGGAGGGTCAAGGAGAGGAGAGACAAGGAGATAAGGGACAATGGGAGGAGGCACAAGGAGTGGAGCGACAAGGAGAGGCGGGACAAGGAGAGGAGGGACAAGGAGAGGAGGGACAAGGAGTGGAGGGACAAGGAGTGGAGGGACAAGGAGTGGAGGGACAAGGAGAGGTGGGACAAGGGGAGGGGGGACAAGGAGAGGAGGGACAAGGAGAGCAGGGACAAGCAGAGGAGGGACGAGGAGAGGAGAGGCATGGAGTAGAGGGACAAGGAGAGGAGAGACAAGGAGAGGATGGACAAGGAGTGGAGGAACAAGGAGTGGAGGGACAAGGACTGGAGGGACAGGGAGTGGAGGGAAAAGGAGAGGAGGGACAAGGAGTGGAGGGACAAGGAGAGGAGGGACAAGGAGTGGAGGGACAAGGTGAGGTGGGACAAGTAGAGAAAGGAGAAGGAGTGGAGGGACAAGGAGTGGAGGGACAAGGAGTGGAGGGACAAGGAGTGGAGGGACAACGAGTGGAGGGACAAGGAAAGAAGGGACAACGAGAGGAGAGACAAGGAATGGAGGGACAAGGAGAGGAGGGACAAGGAATGGAGGGACAAGGAGTGGAGGGACAAGGAGAGGAGCGACAAGGGTAGGAGGGACAAGGAGAGGAGGGACAAGGAGTGGAGGGACAAGGAGAGGGGGGACAAGGAGTGGAGGGACAAGGAGAGGAGGGACAAGGAGAGGAGGGACAAGGAGTGGAGGGACAAGGAGAGGAGGGACAAGGAGAGGAGGGACAAGGAGAGGAGAGACAAGGAGAGGAGGGCGAAGGGGAGGCAGGACAAGGAGTGGAGGGACAAGGAGTGGGGGGGACAAGGAGAGGAGGGACAAAGAGTGGAGGGACAAGGGGAGGAGGGACAGGGAATGGAGGGACAAGGAGAGGAGGGACAAGGAGTGGAGTGACAAGGGGAGGAGGGACAGGGAATGGAGGGGCAAGGAGAGGAGGGACAAGGAAAGAAGGGTCAAGGAGAGGAGAGACAAGGAGAGGAGGGACAAGGAGTGGAGTGACAAGGGGAGGAGGGACAGGGAATGGAGGGACAAGGAGAGGAGGGACAAGGAAAGAAGGGTCAAGGAGAGGAGAGACAAGGAGAGGAGTGACAAGGAGAGCAGGGACAAGCAGAGGAGGGACAAGGAGAGGAGAGGCATGGAGTAGAGGGACAAGGAGAGGAGAGACAAGGAGAGGATGGACAAGGAGTGGAGGAACAAGGAGTGGAGGGACAAGGACTGGAGGGACAGGGAGTGGAGGGAAAAGGAGAGGAGGGACAAGGAGTGGAGGGACAAGGAGAGGAGGGACAAGGAGTGGAGGGACAAGGTGAGGTGGGACAAGTAGAGAAAGGAGAAGGAGTGGAGGGATAAGGAATTGAGGGACAAGGAGAGGAGGGAGAAGGGGAGGAGGGACAAGGGAGGAGGGACAAGGAATGGAGGGACACGGAAAGGAGGGACAAGGAGAGGAGGGACAAGGAGAGAAGGGACTAGGAGTGGAGGGTCAAGGAGAGGACGGACAAGGAGTGGAGGGACAAGGAGAGGAGAGACAACCAGTGGAGGGACAAGGGTTGGAGGGACAAGGATTGCAGGGACAAGGAGAGAAAGGAGAAGGAGTGGAGGGACAAGGGTTGTCGGGACAAGGATTGGAGGGGGAAGTAGAGGAGGGACAAGGCGAGGAGGAACAAGGGAAGGATGGACAAGGACTGGAGGGACAAGGAGAAGATGGAGGAGCAGTGGAGGGACAAGGAGAGGAGGGACAAGGAGAGGAGGGACAAGGTGAGGAGGGACAAGGTGAGGAGGGACAAGGTGAGGAGGGACAAGGACTGGAGGGACAAGGAGAGAGGGACAAGGAGAGGAGGGACAAGGTGAGGAGGGACAAGGACTGGAGGGACAAGGAGAGGAGGGACAAGGAGAGGAGGGACAAGGAGAGGAGGGACAAGGAGAGGAGAGACAAGGAGTGGAGGGACAAGGAGAGGAGGGACAAGGACTGGAGGGACAGGGAGTGGAGGGAAAAGGATTGGAGGGAGAAGGAGAGGAGGGACAAGGAATCGAGGGAAAAGGAGAGAATCGTGAAGGAGTGGCAGGGACAAGGGGTGGAGCGACAAGGAGTGGAGGGACAAGGAGAGGAGGGACAAGGAGTGGAGGGACAAGGATTGGAGGGACAAGGTGAGGAGGATAAGAGGACCAACAAGGAGGAGGGACAAGGAGAGGAGGGACAAGGAATGGAGGGACAAGGTGAGGTGGGACACGTAGAGAAAGGAGAAGGAGTGGAGGGACAAGGAATTGAGGGACAAGGAGAGGAGGGAGAAGGGGAGGTGGGACAAGGAATGGAGGGACAAGGAGTGGAGGGACAAGGAGAGGAGAGACAAGGAGAGGAGGGACAAGGAGTGGAGGGACAAGGAGAGGAGGGACAAGAAGTGGAGGGAGAAGGAGAGGAGGGACAATGAGTGGAGGGACAAGGAGTGGAGGGACAAGGAGTGGAGGGACAAGGAGTGGAGGGACAAGGAGAGGAAGGACAAGGAGTGGAGGGACAAGGAATGGAGGGACAAGGAGTAGAGGGACAAGGAGTGGAGGGACAAGGAGAGGAGGGACAAGGAATGGAGAGACAAGGAGATAAGGGACAATGGGAGGAGGCACAAGGAGTGGAGGGACAAGGAGAGGCGGGACAAGGAGTGGAGGGACAAGGAGAGGAGGGACAAGGAGAGAAGGGACAAGAAGTGGAGGGACAAGGAGAGGAGGGACAAGGAGTGGAGGGACAAGGAGAGGCGGGACAAGGAGAGGAGGGACAAGGAGAGGAGGGACAAGGAGAGGAGGGACAAGGAGTGGAGGGACAAGGAGTGGAGGGACAAGGAGTGGAGGGACTAGAAGTGGAGGGACAAGGAGAGGAGGGTCAAGGAATGGAGGGACAAGGAGAGGAGTGACAAGGAGAGGCGGGACAAGGAGAGGAGGGACAAGGAGTGGAGGGACAAGGAGTGGAGGGACTAGAAGCAGTGGGACAAGGAGTGGAGGGACAAGGAGAGGAGGGACACAGAGAGGAGGGACAAGAAGTGGAGGGGCAAGGAGTGGAGGGACAAGGAGTGGAGGGACAAGGAATGGAGGGACAAGGAGTGGAGAGACAAGGAGAGGAGGGACAAGGAGAGGAGGGACAAGGAATGGAGGGTCAAGGAGAGGAGAGACAAGGAGATAAGGGACAATGGGAGGAGGCACAAGGAGTGGAGCGACAAGGAGAGGCGGGACAAGGAGAGGAGGGACAAGGAGAGGAGGGACAAGGAGTGGAGGGACAAGGAGTGGAGGGACAAGGAGTGGAGGGACAAGGAGAGGTGGGACAAGGGGAGGCGGGACAAGGAGAGGAGGGACAAGGAGTGGAGGGACACGGACTGGAGGGACTAGAAGCAGTGGGACAAGGAGTGGAGGGACAAGGAGAGGAGGGACACAGAGAGGAGGGACAAGAAGTGGAGGGGCAAGGAGTGGAGGGACAAGGAGTGGAGGGACAAGGAGTGGAGGGACAAGGAGAGGTGGGACAAGGGGAGGCGGGACAAGGAGAGGAGGGACAAGGAGTGGAGGGACACGGAAAGGAGGGACAAGGAGAGGAGTGACAAGGAGTGGAGGGACAAGGAGTGGAGGGACAAGGAATTGAGGGACAAGGAGAGGAGGGACAAGGAGTGGAGAGACAAGGAGTGGAGGGACCAGGTGAGGTGGGACAAGTAGAGAAAGGAGAAGGAGTGGAGGGACAAGGAATTGAGGGACAAGGAGAGGAGGAACAAGTAGAGGAGGGACAAGGAGTGGAGGGACAAGAAGAGGAGGGACAAGGAGAGGAGGGTCAAGGAGAAGACCAACAAGGAGAGGAGGGACAAGGAGAAGAGAGACAAGGAATGGAGGGACAAGGGGAGGAGGGACAACAAATGGAGGGACAAGGAGTGCAGAGACACGGAAAGGAGGGACAAGGAGAGGAGGGACAAGGAGAGGAGGGACAAGGAGTCAAGGGACTTGGTGAAGAGGGACAAGGAGTGGAGGGACAAGGAGAGAAGGGACAAGGAGTGGAGTGACAACGAGTGTAGGGAGAAGGAGAGGAGGCACAAGGAGAGAAGGGACAAGGAGTGGAGTGACAACGAGTGTAGGGAGAAGGAGAGGAGGGACAAGGAGAGGAGAGACAACCAGTGGAGGGACAAGGGCTGGAGGGACAAGGATTGGAGGGGGAAGTAGAGGAGGGACAAGGCGAGGAGGAACAAGGGAAGGATGGACAAGGACTGGAGGGACAAGGAGAAGATGGAGGAGAGGTGGAACAAGGAGAGGAGGGACAAGGAGAGGAGGGACAAGGGGAGGAGGGACAAGGAGAGGAGGGACAAGGAGAGGAGGGACAAGGACTGGAGGGACAGGGAGTGGAGAGACAAGGAGTGGAGGGACAAGGTGAGGAGGGACAAGGAGTGGAGGGACAAGGAGAGGCGGGACAAGGAGAGGAGGGACAAGGAGAGGAGGGACAAGGAGAGGAGGGACAAGGAGTGGAGGCACAAGGAGTGGAGGGACAAGGAGTGGAGGGACTAGAAGTGGAGGGACAAGGAGAGGAGGGTCAAGGAATGGAGGGACAAGGAGAGGAGTGACAAGGAGAGGCGGGACAAGGAGAGGAGGGACAAGAAGTGGAGGGACAAGGAGTGGAGGGACTAGAAGCAGTGGGACAAGGAGTGGAGGGACAAGGAGAGGAGGGACACAGAGAGGAGGGACAAGAAGTGGAGGGGCAAGGAGTGGAGGGACAAGGAGTGGAGGGACAAGGAATGGAGGGACAAGGAGTGGAGAGACAAGGAGAGGAGGGACAAGGAGAGGAGGGACAAGGAATGGAGGGTCAAGGAGAGGAGAGACAAGGAGATAAGGGACAATGGGAGGAGGCACAAGGAGTGGAGCGACAAGGAGAGGCGGGACAAGGAGAGGAGGGACAAGGAGAGGAGGGACAAGGAGTGGAGGGACAAGGAGTGGAGGGACAAGGAGTGGAGGGACAAGGAGAGGTGGGACAAGGGGAGGCGGGACAAGGAGAGGAGGGACAAGGAGTGGAGGGACACGGACTGGAGGGACTAGAAGCAGTGGGACAAGGAGTGGAGGGACAAGGAGAGGAGGGACACAGAGAGGAGGGACAAGAAGTGGAGGGGCAAGGAGTGGAGGGACAAGGAGTGGAGGGACAAGGAGTGGAGGGACAAGGAGAGGTGGGACAAGGGGAGGCGGGACAAGGAGAGGAGGGACAAGGAGTGGAGGGACACGGAAAGGAGGGACAAGGAGAGGAGTGACAAGGAGTGGAGGGACAAGGAGTGGAGGGACAAGGAATTGAGGGACAAGGAGAGGAGGGACAAGGAGTGGAGAGACAAGGAGTGGAGGGACCAGGTGAGGTGGGACAAGTAGAGAAAGGAGAAGGAGTGGAGGGACAAGGAATTGAGGGACAAGGAGAGGAGGAACAAGTAGAGGAGGGACAAGGAGTGGAGGGACAAGAAGAGGAGGGACAAGGAGAGGAGGGTCAAGGAGAAGACCAACAAGGAGAGGAGGGACAAGGAGGAGAGACAAGGAATGGAGGGACAAGGGGAGGAGGGACAACAAATGGAGGGACAAGGAGTGCAGAGACACGGAAAGGAGGGACAAGGAGAGGAGGGACAAGGAGAGGAGGGACAAGGAGTCAAGGGACTTGGTGAAGAGGGACAAGGAGTGGAGGGACAAGGAGAGAAGGGACAAGGAGTGGAGTGACAACGAGTGTAGGGAGAAGGAGAGGAGGCACAAGGAGAGAAGGGACAAGGAGTGGAGTGACAACGAGTGTAGGGAGAAGGAGAGGAGGGACAAGGAGAGGAGAGACAACCAGTGGAGGGACAAGGGCTGGAGGGACAAGGATTGGAGGGGGAAGTAGAGGAGGGACAAGGCGAGGAGGAACAAGGGAAGGATGGACAAGGACTGGAGGGACAAGGAGAAGATGGAGGAGAGGTGGAACAAGGAGAGGAGGGACAAGGAGAGGAGGGACAAGGGGAGGAGGGACAAGGAGAGGAGGGACAAGGAGAGGAGGGACAAGGACTGGAGGGACAGGGAGTGGAGAGACAAGGAGTGGAGGGACAAGGTGAGGAGGGACAAGGAGTGGAGGGACAAGGAGAGGCGGGACAAGGAGAGGAGGGACAAGGAGAGGAGGGACAAGGAGAGGAGGGACAAGGAGTGGAGGCACAAGGAGTGGAGGGACAAGGAGTGGAGGGACTAGAAGTGGAGGGACAAGGAGAGGAGGGTCAAGGAATGGAGGGACAAGGAGAGGAGTGACAAGGAGAGGCGGGACAAGGAGAGGAGGGACAAGAAGTGGAGGGACAAGGAGTGGAGGGACTAGAAGCAGTGGGACAAGGAGTGGAGGGACAAGGAGAGGAGGGACACAGAGAGGAGGGACAAGAAGTGGAGGGGCAAGGAGTGGAGGGACAAGGAGTGGAGGGACAAGGAATGGAGGGACAAGGAGTGGAGAGACAAGGAGAGGAGGGACAAGGAGAGGAGGGACAAGGAATGGAGGGTCAAGGAGAGGAGAGACAAGGAGATAAGGGACAATGGGAGGAGGCACAAGGAGTGGAGCGACAAGGAGAGGCGGGACAAGGAGAGGAGGGACAAGGAGAGGAGGGACAAGGAGTGGAGGGACAAGGAGTGGAGGGACAAGGAGTGGAGGGACAAGGAGAGGTGGGACAAGGGGAGGCGGGACAAGGAGAGGAGGGACAAGGAGTGGAGGGACACGGACTGGAGGGACTAGAAGCAGTGGGACAAGGAGTGGAGGGACAAGGAGAGGAGGGACACAGAGAGGAGGGACAAGAAGTGGAGGGGCAAGGAGTGGAGGGACAAGGAGTGGAGGGACAAGGAGTGGAGGGACAAGGAGAGGTGGGACAAGGGGAGGCGGGACAAGGAGAGGAGGGACAAGGAGTGGAGGGACACGGAAAGGAGGGACAAGGAGAGGAGTGACAAGGAGTGGAGGGACAAGGAGTGGAGGGACAAGGAATTGAGGGACAAGGAGAGGAGGGACAAGGAGTGGAGAGACAAGGAGTGGAGGGACCAGGTGAGGTGGGACAAGTAGAGAAAGGAGAAGGAGTGGAGGGACAAGGAATTGAGGGACAAGGAGAGGAGGAACAAGTAGAGGAGGGACAAGGAGTGGAGGGACAAGAAGAGGAGGGACAAGGAGAGGAGGGTCAAGGAGAAGACCAACAAGGAGAGGAGGGACAAGGAGAAGAGAGACAAGGAATGGAGGGACAAGGGGAGGAGGGACAACAAATGGAGGGACAAGGAGTGCAGAGACACGGAAAGGAGGGACAAGGAGAGGAGGGACAAGGAGAGGAGGGACAAGGAGTCAAGGGACTTGGTGAAGAGGGACAAGGAGTGGAGGGACAAGGAGAGAAGGGACAAGGAGTGGAGTGACAACGAGTGTAGGGAGAAGGAGAGGAGGCACAAGGAGAGAAGGGACAAGGAGTGGAGTGACAACGAGTGTAGGGAGAAGGAGAGGAGGGACAAGGAGAGGAGAGACAACCAGTGGAGGGACAAGGGCTGGAGGGACAAGGATTGGAGGGGGAAGTAGAGGAGGGACAAGGCGAGGAGGAACAAGGGAAGGATGGACAAGGACTGGAGGGACAAGGAGAAGATGGAGGAGAGGTGGAACAAGGAGAGGAGGGACAAGGAGAGGAGGGACAAGGGGAGGAGGGACAAGGAGAGGAGGGACAAGGAGAGGAGGGACAAGGACTGGAGGGACAGGGAGTGGAGAGACAAGGAGTGGAGGGACAAGGTGAGGAGGGACAAGGAGTGGAGGGACAAGGAGAGGCGGGACAAGGAGAGGAGGGACAAGGAGAGGAGGGACAAGGAGAGGAGGGACAAGGAGTGGAGGCACAAGGAGTGGAGGGACAAGGAGTGGAGGGACTAGAAGTGGAGGGACAAGGAGAGGAGGGTCAAGGAATGGAGGGACAAGGAGAGGAGTGACAAGGAGAGGCGGGACAAGGAGAGGAGGGACAAGAAGTGGAGGGACAAGGAGTGGAGGGACTAGAAGCAGTGGGACAAGGAGTGGAGGGACAAGGAGAGGAGGGACACAGAGAGGAGGGACAAGAAGTGGAGGGGCAAGGAGTGGAGGGACAAGGAGTGGAGGGACAAGGAATGGAGGGACAAGGAGTGGAGAGACAAGGAGAGGAGGGACAAGGAGAGGAGGGACAAGGAATGGAGGGTCAAGGAGAGGAGAGACAAGGAGATAAGGGACAATGGGAGGAGGCACAAGGAGTGGAGCGACAAGGAGAGGCGGGACAAGGAGAGGAGGGACAAGGAGAGGAGGGACAAGGAGTGGAGGGACAAGGAGTGGAGGGAAAAGGAGTGGAGGGACAAGGAGAGGTGGGACAAGGGGAGGCGGGACAAGGAGAGGAGGGACAAGGAGTGGAGGGACACGGACTGGAGGGACTAGAAGCAGTGGGACAAGGAGTGGAGGGACAAGGAGAGGAGGGACACAGAGAGGAGGGACAAGAAGTGGAGGGGCAAGGAGTGGAGGGACAAGGAGTGGAGGGACAAGGAGTGGAGGGACAAGGAGAGGTGGGACAAGGGGAGGCGGGACAAGGAGAGGAGGGACAAGGAGTGGAGGGACACGGAAAGGAGGGACAAGGAGAGGAGTGACAAGGAGTGGAGGGACAAGGAGTGGAGGGACAAGGAATTGAGGGACAAGGAGAGGAGGGACAAGGAGTGGAGAGACAAGGAGTGGAGGGACCAGGTGAGGTGGGACAAGTAGAGAAAGGAGAAGGAGTGGAGGGACAAGGAATTGAGGGACAAGGAGAGGAGGAACAAGTAGAGGAGGGACAAGGAGTGGAGGGACAAGAAGAGGAGGGACAAGGAGAGGAGGGTCAAGGAGAAGACCAACAAGGAGAGGAGGGACAAGGAGAAGAGAGACAAGGAATGGAGGGACAAGGGGAGGAGGGACAACAAATGGAGGGACAAGGAGTGCAGAGACACGGAAAGGAGGGACAAGGAGAGGAGGGACAAGGAGAGGAGGGACAAGGAGTCAAGGGACTTGGTGAAGAGGGACAAGGAGTGGAGGGACAAGGAGAGAAGGGACAAGGAGTGGAGTGACAACGAGTGTAGGGAGAAGGAGAGGAGGCACAAGGAGAGAAGGGACAAGGAGTGGAGTGACAACGAGTGTAGGGAGAAGGAGAGGAGGGACAAGGAGAGGAGAGACAACCAGTGGAGGGACAAGGGCTGGAGGGACAAGGATTGGAGGGGGAAGTAGAGGAGGGACAAGGCGAGGAGGAACAAGGGAAGGATGGACAAGGACTGGAGGGACAAGGAGAAGATGGAGGAGAGGTGGAACAAGGAGAGGAGGGACAAGGAGAGGAGGGACAAGGGGAGGAGGGACAAGGAGAGGAGGGACAAGGAGAGGAGGGACAAGGACTGGAGGGACAGGGAGTGGAGAGACAAGGAGTGGAGGGACAAGGTGAGGAGGGACAAGGAGAGGAGGGACAAGGAGAGGATGGACAAGGAGAGATAGGAGAAGGAGTGGAGGAACAAGGAGTGGAGGGACAAGGACTGGAGGGACAGGGAGTGGAGGGAAAAGGAGAGGAGGGACAAGGATTGGAGGGAGAAGGAGAGGAGGGACAAGGAGTGGAGGGACAAGGTGAGGAGGGACAAGGAGAGGAGGGACAAGGAGAGGACCAACAAGGAGAAGAGGGACAAGGAGAGGAGGGACAAGGAATGGAGGGACAAGGTGAGGTGGGACACGTAGAGAAAGGAGAAGGAGTGGAGGGACAAGGAATTGAGGGACAAGGAGAGGAGGGAGAAGGGGAGGTGGGACAAGGAATGGAGGGACAAGGAGTGGAGGGACAAGGAAAGGAGGGACAAGGAGAGGAGGGACAAGGAGAGGAGGGACAAGGAGAGGAGGGACACAGAGAGGAGGGACAAGGAGTGGAGGGACAAGGAGAGGAGGGACAAGGAGAGGAGTGACAAGAAGTGGAGGGACAAGGAGAGGAGGGACAATGAGTGGAGGGACAAGCAGAGGATGGACAAGGAGAGGAGGGACACAGAGAGGAGGGACAAGGAGTGGAGGGACAAGGAGAGGAGAGACACCCAGTGGAGGGACAAGTGTTGGAGGGACAAACAGTGGAGGGACAAGGGGAGATAGGAGAAGGAGTGGAGGAACAAGAAGTGGAGGGACAAGGACTGGAGTGACAGGGAGTGGAGGGAAAAGGAGAGGAGGGACAAGGACTGGAGGGACAGGGAGTGGAGGGAAAAGGAGAGGAGGGACAAGGACTGGAGGGACAGGGAGTGGAGGGACAAGGATTGGAGGGAGAAGGAGAGGAGGGACAAGGAATCAAGGGAAAAGGAGAGAATCGTGAAGGAGTGGAGGGACAAGGGGTGGAGGGACAAGGAGTGGAGGGACAAGGAGAGGAGGGACAAGGAGTGGAGGGACAAGGAATGGAGGGACAAGGAGAGGAGGGACAAGGAGAGGAGGGACAAGGAGAGGAGGGACAAGGAATCGAGGGACAAGGAGAGGAGGGACAATGAGTGGAGAGACAACCAGTGGAGGGACAAGGATTGGAGGGGGAAGTAGAGGAGGGTCAAGGCGAGGAGGGACAATGGAAGGAGGGACAAGGAGTGGAGGGAGAAGTAGAGGAGGGACAAGGAGTGGAGGGATAAGGGGAGGAGGGACAAGGATTGGAGGGACAAGGAGATGAGGGACAAGGAGTGGAGGGACAAGGAGAGGAGGGACAAGGAAATGAGGGACAAGGAGAGGCGGGACTAGGGGAGGAGGGACAAGGAGAGGAGGGACAAGCAGAGGAGGGACAAGGACTGGAGGGATAAGGGGAGGAGGGACAAGGATTGGAGGGACAAGGACTGGAGGGATAAGGGGAGGAGGGACAAGGAATGGAGTGACAAGGAGAGGAGGGACAAGGAGAGGAGGGACAAGGAAATGAGGGACAAGGAGTGGAGGGACAAGGAGAGGAGGGACAAGGAAATGAGGGACAAGGAGTGGAGGGACAAGGAAAGGAGGGACAAGGAGAGGAGGGACAAGGAGAGGAGGGACAAGGAAATGAGGGACAAGGAGAGGAGGGACAAGGAGAGAAGGTACAAGGAGAGGCGGGACTAGGGGAGGAGGGACAAGGAGAGAAGGGACAAGGAGATGAGGGACAAGAAGTGGAGGGACAAGGAGAGGAGGGACAAGGAGTGGAGGGACAAGGAATGGAGGGACAAGGAGTGGAGGGAGAAGGAGAGGCGGAACAAGGAGAGGAGGGACAAGGAGTGGAGGCACAAGGAGAGGAGGGACAAGGAGAGGCGGGACAAGGAATGGAGTGACAAGGAGAGGAGGGACAAGGAGAGGAGGGACAAGGAAATGAGGGACAAGGAGTGGAGGGACAAGGAGAGGAGGGACAAGGAAATGAGGGACAAGGAGTGGAGGGACAAGGAAAGGAGGGACAAGGAGAGGAGGGACAAGGAGAGGAGGGACAAGGAAATGAGGGACAAGGAGAGGAGGGACAAGGAGAGAAGGTACAAGGAGAGGCGGGACTAGGGGAGGAGGGACAAGGAGAGAAGGGACAAGGAGATGAGGGACAAGAAGTGGAGGGACAAGGAGAGGAGGGACAAGGAGTGGAGGGACAAGGAATGGAGGGACAAGGAGTGGAGGGAGAAGGAGAGGCGGAACAAGGAGAGGAGGGACAAGGAGTGGAGGGACAAGGAGAGGAGGGAGAAGGAGAGGCGGAACAAGGAGAGGAGGGACAAGGAGTGGAGGGACAAGGAATGGAGGGACAAGGAGAGGAGGGAGAAGGAGTGGAGGGACAAGGAGAGGAGGGACAAGGGGAGGAGCTACAAGGAATGGAGGGAGAAGGAGAGGAGGGACAAGGAGTGGAGGGACAAGGAGAGGAGGGACTAGGAGTGGAGGGACAAGGAGTGGAGGGACAAGGAGAGGAGGGACAAGGAGTGGAGAGACAAGGAGTGGAGGGACAAGGAGTGGAGGGACAAGGATTGGAGGAACAAGGAATGGAGGGACAAGGAGTGAAGGGACAAGGAGAAGAGGGACAAGGAGAGGAGGGACAAGGAGAGGAGGGAGAAGGGGAGGAGGGACAAGGAGAGGAGGGACACAGAGAGGAGGGACAAGGAGTGGAGGGATGAGGAGAGGAGGGACAAAGAGAGGAGGGACAAGGAGAGGAGGGACACAGAGAGGAGGGACAAGGTGTGGAGGGACAAGGAGAGGAGGGACAAGGAGAGAAAGGAGAAGGAGTGGAGGGACAAGGGTTGTCGGGACAAGGATTGGAGGGGGAAGTAGAGGAGGGACTAGGCGAGGAGGGACAAGGAGAGGAGGGACAAGGGGAGGAGGGACAAGGAGAGGAGGGACAAGGTGAGGAGGGACAAGGAGTGGAGGGATAAGGGGAGGAGGGACAAGGAGTGGAGGGACAAGGAGAGGAGGGACAAGGAGAGGAGGGACAAGGAGTGGAGGGACTTGATGAAGAGGGACAAGGAGAGGAGGGACAAGGAGAGGTGGGACAAGGAGAGGAGGGACTAGTGGAGGAGGGACAAGGGATGGAGGGAGAAGGAGAGGAGGGACAAGGAGTGGAGGGACAAGGTGTGGAGGGACAAGGAGTGGAGGGAGAAGGAGAGGAGGGACAAGGAGTGGAGGGACAAGGAGAGGAGGGACAAGGAGAGGAGGGACAAGGAGTGGAGGGAGAAGGAGAGGAGGGACAAGGAGTGGAGGGATAAGGGGAGGAGGGACAAGGAGTGGAGGGACAAGGAGAGGAGGGAGAAGGAGAGGAGGGACAAGGAGTGGAGGGACAAGGAGAGGAGGGATAAGGAGAGGAGGGACAAGGAGTGGAGGGATAAGGGGAGGAGGGACAAGGAGTGGAGGGACAAGGAGAGGAGGGATAAGGAGAGGAGGGACAAGGAGTGGAGGGATAAGGGGAGGAGGGACAAGGAGTGGAGGGACAAGGAGTGGAGGGACAAGGAGAGGAGGGACAAGGAGAGGAGGGACAAGGAGTGGAGGGATAAGGAGTGGAGGGATAAGGGGAGGAGGGACAAGGAGAGGAGGGACAAGGAGTGGAGGGACAAGGAGAGGAGGGACAAGGAGAGGAGGGATAAGGGGAGGAGGGACAAGGAGAGGAGGGACAAGGAGTGGAGGGACAAGGAGAGGAGGGACAAGGAGAGGAGGGATAAGGGGAGGAGGGACAAGAAGAGGAGGGACAAGGAGTGGAGGGACAAGGAGAGGAGGGATAAGGGGAGGCAGGGACAAGGAGTGGAGGGACAAGGAGAGGAGGGACAAGGAGAGGAGGGATAAGGGGAGGAGGGACAAGGAGAGGAGGGACAAGGAGTGGAGGGACAAGGAGAGGAGGGACAAGGAGTGGAGGGACAAGGAGAGGAGGGATAAGGGGAGGAGGGACAAGGAGAGGAGGGACAAGGAGTGGAGGGACAAGGAGAGGAGGGATAAGGGGAGGAGGGACAAGGAGTGGAGGGACAAGGGGAGGAGGGATAAGGGGAGGAGGGACAAGGAGAGGAGGGACAAGGAGTGGAGGGATAAGGGGAGGAGGGACAAGGAGTGGAGGGACAAGGAGTGGAGGGATAAGGGGAGGAGGGACAAGGAGTGGAGGGACAAGGAGTGGAGGGACAAGGAGAGGCGGGACAAGGAATGGAGGGACAAGGAGAGGAGGGACAAGGAGAGGAGGGACAAGGAGTGGAGGGATAAGGGGAGGAGGGACAAGGAGTGGAGGGACAAGGATTGGAGGGATAAGGGGAGAAGGGACAAGGAGTGGAGGGACAAGGAGTGGAGGGACAAGGAGTGGCGGGACAAGGAATGGAGGGACAAGGAGAGGAGGGACAAGGAGAGGAGGGACAAGGAGAGGAGGGATAAGGAGAGGAGGGACAAGGAGTGGAGGGACAAGGAGAGGAGGGACAAGGAGAGGAGGGACAAGGGGAGGAGGGACAAGGAGTGGAGGGACAGGGAGTGGAGGGACAAGGAATGCAGGGACAGGGAGTGGAGGGACAAGGAATGGAGGGACAAGGAGAGGAGGGACAAGGAGAGGAGGGACAAGGAGTGGAGGGACAAGGAGAGGAGGGACAAGGAGAGGAGGTACAAGGAGAGGAGGTACAAGGAGAGGAGGGACAAGGAGTGGAGGGATAAGGAGAGGAGGGACGAGGAGACGAGGGAAAAGGAGAGGACCAACTAGGAGAGGAGGGACAAGGAGTGGAGGGACAAGGAGAGGAGGGACAAGGAGAGGACCAACAAGGAGAGGAGGGACAAAGAGTGGAGAGACAAGGAAAGAAGGGTCAAGGAGAGGAGAGACATGGAGTGGAGCGAAAAGGAGAGGAGGGACAAGGAGTGGAGGGACAAGGAGTGGAGTGACAAGGAGAGGAAAGACAAGGACTGGAGGGACAAGGAGAGGTGGGACAAGGAGGGGAGGGACAAGGAGAGGAGGGACAAGGAGTGGACGGACAAGGAGAGGAGGGAAAATGGGAGGAGGGACAAGGAGAGGAAGGGCAAGGAGTGGAGGGACAAGGAGTGGAGGGACAAGGAGAGGAGGGACAAGGAGAGGAGGGACAAGGAGAGGAGGGACAAGGAGAGAAAGGAGAAGGAGTGGAGGGACAAGGGTTGTCGGGACAAGGATTGGAGGGGGAAGTAGAGGAGGGACTAGGCGAGGAGGGACAAGGAGAGGAGGGACAAGGGGAGGAGGGACAAGGAGAGGAGGGACAAGGTGAGGAGGGACAAGGAGTGGAGGGATAAGGGGAGGAGGGACAAGGAGTGGAGGGACAAGGAGAGGAGGGACAAGGAGAGGAGGGACAAGGAGTGGAGGGACTTGATGAAGAGGGACAAGGAGAGGAGGGACAAGGAGAGGCGGGACAAGGAGAGGAGGGACTAGGGGAGGAGGGACAAGGGATGGAGGGAGAAGGAGAGGAGGGACAAGGAGTGGAGGGACAAGGTGTGGAGGGACAAGGAGTGGAGGGAGAAGGAGAGGAGGGACAAGGAGTGGAGGGACAAGGAGAGGAGGGACAAGGAGAGGAGGGACAAGGAGTGGAGGGAGAAGGAGAGGAGGGACAAGGAGTGGAGGGATAAGGGGAGGAGGGACAAGGAGTGGAGGGACAAGGAGAGGAGGGAGAAGGAGAGGAGGGACAAGGAGTGGAGGGACAAGGAGAGGAGGGATAAGGAGAGGAGGGACAAGGAGTGGAGGGATAAGGGGAGGAGGGACAAGGAGTGGAAGGGACAAGGAGAGGAGGGATAAGGAGAGGAGGGACAAGGAGTGGAGGGATAAGGGGAGGAGGGACAAGGAGTGGAGGGACAAGGAGTGGAGGGACAAGGAGAGGAGGGACAAGGAGAGGAGGGACAAGGAGTGGAGGGATAAGGAGTGGAGGGATAAGGGGAGGAGGGACAAGGAGAGGAGGGACAAGGAGTGGAGGGACAAGGAGAGGAGGGACAAGGAGAGGAGGGATAAGGGGAGGAGGGACAAGGAGAGGAGGGACAAGGAGTGGAGGGACAAGGAGAGGAGGGACAAGGAGAGGAGGGATAAGGGGAGGAGGGACAAGAAGAGGAGGGACAAGGAGTGGAGGGACAAGGAGAGGAGGGATAAGGGGAGCAGGGACAAGGAGTGGAGGGACAAGGAGAGGAGGGACAAGGAGAGGAGGGATAAGGGGAGGAGGGACAAGGAGAGGAGGGACAAGGAGTGGAGGGACAAGGAGAGGAGGGACAAGGAGTGGAGGGACAAGGAGAGGAGGGATAAGGGGAGGAGGGACAAGGAGAGGAGGGACAAGGAGTGGAGGGACAAGGAGAGGAGGGATAAGGGGAGGAGGGACAAGGAGTGGAGGGACAAGGAGTGGAGGGATAAGGGGAGGAGGGACAAGGAGAGGAGGGACAAGGAGTGGAGGGATAAGGGGAGGAGGGACAAGGAGTGGAAGGACAAGGAGTGGAGGGATAAGGGGAGGAGGGACAAGGAGTGGAGGGACAAGGAGTGGAGGGACAAAGAGAGGCGGGACAAGGAATGGAGGGACAAGGAGAGGAGGGACAAGGAGTGGTGGGATAAGGGGAGGAGGGACAAGGAGTGGAGGGACAAGGAATGGAGGGATAAGGGGAGGAGGGACAAGGAGTGGAGGGACAAGGAGTGGAGGGACAAGGAGTGGCGGGACAAGGAATGGAGGGACAAGGAGAGGAGGGACAAGGAGAGGAGGGACAAGGAGAGGAGGGATAAGGAGAGGAGGGACAAGGAGTGGAGGGACAAGGAGAGGAGGGACAAGGAGAGGAGGGACAAGGGGAGGAGGGACAAGGAGTGGAGGGACAGGGAGTGGAGGGACAAGGAATGGAGGGACAGGGAGTGGAGGGACAAGGAATGGAGGGACAAGGAGAGGAGGGACAAGGAGAGGAGGGACAAGGAGTGGAGGGACAAGGAGAGGAGGGACAAGGAGAGGAGGTACAAGGAGAGGAGGTACAAGGAGAGGAGGGACAAGGAGTGGAGGGACAAGGAGAGGAGGGACGAGGAGACGAGGGAAAAGGAGAGGACCAACTAGGAGAGGAGGGACAAGGAGTGGAGGACAAGGAGAGGAGGGACAAGGAGAGGACCAACAAGGAGAGGAGGGACAAAGAGTGGAGAGACAAGGAAAGAAGGGTCAAGGAGAGGAGAGACATGGAGTGGAGCGAAAAGGAGAGGAGGGACAAGGAGTGGAGTGACAAGGAGAGGAAAGACAAGGACTGGAGGGACAAGGAGAGGTGGGACAAGGAGGGGAGGGACAAGGAGAGGAGGGACAAGGAGTGGACGGACAAGGAGAGGAGGGAAAATGGGAGGAGGGACAAGGAGAGGAAGGGCAAGGAGTGGAGGGACAAGGAGTGGAGGGACAAGGAGAGGAGGGACAAGGAGAGGAGGGACAAGGAGAGGAGGGACAAGGAGAGGAGGGACAAGGAGAGGAGGGAGAAGGAGTGGAGGGACAAGGAGAGGAGGGACAAGGGAAAACCGCCTCATTCTAAAACTCAGCACCAATGATTTGTAGATTGTAGAATTTATAATTGATCCACGCAGGACGATGAAAGCTTACCTCTGGGGTGAACTGATGGAGTTTGCAGAATGAGTTGGATTGTTCCCTTCATTCTGCCGTTGTCGCATTGCTGATCTTCTTGGCCGACTGCTGTGGTCACGCCGCCGCCTATTTTCTGGTCCAGTCTCCGGTAGGGGCACAACTATATCAGAGTAAAAGGTTGGGAGAATTTTTCATGAAAAGATTATTGAGTTTGGTGGAATAAAGCAACAGCTGAGTGGGCCCATGGAGCAGAAAGCCAAGTTTGTCACTTTACCCAAGCTCACCCTTCCCTAACCTGGACTGAGTTTTCATAACCCTCAGCTGCGTACCTCTAATTAGTGGCAGGAGATTGGGGGCTTACGTAATAGAGCAACTCTGTACCACACAGCATCTCCTTCAATGTTCGACTTCTGAAGACTTGCTGATACTTCCTCTTTGTGCTTGTTAGAGGCGCCGAATTCAGCTCATCACCGATCTCCACTCATCCCCGATCTCAGCTCATCCCCGATCTCAGCTCATCCCCGATCTCGGCTCATCCCCGATCTCGGCTCATCCCCGATCTCGGCTCATTCCCGATCTCGGCTCATCCTCGATCTCCTCTCATCCCCGATCTCCTCTCATCCCTAATCTCCACTTATCCCCGATCTCGGCTCATCCCCGATCTCCTGTCATCCCCGATCTCGGCTCATCCCCGATCTCCGCTCATCCCCGATCTCCTCTTATCCCCGATTTCGGCTCATCCCCGATCTCCTCTCATCCCCGATCTCCTCTCATCCCCGATCTCCTCTCATCCCCGATCTCCTCTCATCCCCGATCTTGGCTTGTCCCCGATCTCCTCTCATCCCCGATCTCGGCTCATCCCCGATCTCGGCTGATAACCGATCTCCTATCATCCCAATTATCCGCTCAACCCCGATCTCCGCTAAACCCCGATCTCCTCTCATTCCCGATCTCGGCTGATCCCCGATCTCCTCTCATTCCCAATCTCGGCTAATCCCCGATCTCGGCTCATCCCCGATCTCCTCTCATCTCCAATCTTGGTTTATCCCCGATCTCCTCTCATCCCCGATCTCGGCTCCTCCCCGATCTCCGCTCATCCCCGATCTCCTCTCTTCCCTCATCTCCGCTCATCCCCGATCTCCTCTCTGCCCCGATCTCCTCTCATCCCCGATCTCGGCTCATCCCCGAACTCCTCTCTTCCCTCATCTCCTATCATCCCAGATCTCCGCTCATCCCCGATCTCTGCTCATCCCCGATCTCCTCTCATCCCCGATCTCCTCTCATCCCCGATCTCTGCTCATCCCCGATCTCCTCTCATCCCCGATCTCGGCTCATCCCCGATCTCCTCTCATCCCCGATCTCGGCTCATCCCCAATCTCCGCTCATCCCCGATCTCCTCTCATCCCCGATCTCCTCTCATCCCCGATCTCCTCTCATCCCCGATCTCGGCTTATCCCCGATCTCCTCTCATCCCCGATTTCGGCTCATCCCCAATCTCCGCTCATCCCCGATCTCCTCTCATCCCCGATCTCCGCTCATCCCCGATCTTGGGTCATCTCCGAACTCCTCTCATTTCCGATCTCGGCTCATCCCTGATCTCGGCTCATCCCCGATCTCGGCTCATCCCCGATCTCCGCTCATCCCCGATCTCCTCTAATCCCGAATCTCGGTCATCCCTGATCTCGGGACATCCCCGATCTCCGCTCATCCCCGATCTCCTCTCATCCCCGATCTCCGCTCATCACCGATCTCCTCTAATCCCGAATCTCGGTTCATCCCCGATCTCGGGTCATCCCCGATCTCCGCTCATCCCCGATCTCGGCTAATCCCGAAGCTCGGTTCATCCCCGATCTCGGGTCATCCCCGATCTCCGCTCATCCCCGATCTCGGGTCATCCCCGATCTCCGCTCATCCCCGATCTCGGCTAATCCCGAAGCTCGGTTCATCCCCGATCTCGGGTCATCCCCGATCTCCTATCATCCCCGATCTCGGGTCATCCCTGATCTCGGCTCATACCCGATCTCCTCTCATCTCCGATCTCCTCTCATCTCCGATCTCGGCTCATCCCCGATCTCTGCTCATCCCCGATCTCCTCTCATCTCCGATCTCGGCTCATCCCTGATCTCGGCTCATACCCGATCTCGGCTCATCCCCGATCTCGGCTCATCCCCGATCTCCTCTCATCCCCGATCTCGGCTCATCCCCGATCTCCTCTAATCCCGAATCTCGGGTCATCCCCGATCTCCGCTAATCCCCGATCTCTCATCCCCGATCTCGGCTCATCCCCGATCTCCTCTATTCCCGATCTCCACTCATCCCCGATCTCCGCTCATCCCCGATCTCGGCTCATCCCCGATCTCCTCTCATCCCCGATCTCCGCTCATCCCCGATCTCCGCTCATCCCCGATCTCGGCTCATCCCTCATCTCGGCTCATCCCCGATCTCCTCTCCTCCCCAATCTCGGATCATCTCCGATCTCCTCTCTTCCCCGATCTCCGCTCATCCCCGATCTGGGCTCATCTCCGATCTCTGCTCATCCCCAATCTCCACTCATCCCCGATCTCCGCTCATCCCCGATCTCCGCTCATCCCCGATATCGGCTCATCCCCGATCTCCGCTCATCCCGATCTCCCCTCATCCCCGATCTCGGCTCATCCCCGATCTCGGCTCATTCCCGATCTAGGCTCATCCCCGATCTCCACTCATCCCTGATCTCGGCTCATCCCCGATCTCGGCTCATCCCCGATCTCGGCTCATCCCCGATCTCGGCTCATCCCCGATCTCCTCTCATCCCCGATCTCCTCTCTTCCCTAATCTCCACTGATCCCCGATCTCGGCTCACCCCGATCTCCTCTCATCCCCGATCTCCGCTCAACCCCGATCTCTTATCACCGATCCCGGCTAATCCCCGATCTCCGCTCATTCCCGATCTCCTATCATTCCCGATCTTGGCTTGTCCCCGATCCCCTCTCATCCCGGATCTCAGCTCATCCCCGATCTCCTCTCATCCCCGATCTCGGCTCTTCCCCAATCTCCTCTCATCCCTGATCTCCTCTCATCCCAGATCTCGGCTCATCCCCGATCTGGGCTCATCTCCGATCTCTGCTCATCCCCGATCTCGGCTCATCCCCGATCTCCGCTCATCCCCGATCTCCTCTCATCCCCGATCTCCTCTCATCCTCGATCTCGGCTCATCCCCGATCTCCTCTCATCCCAGATCTCGGCTCATCCCAGATCTCGGCTCATCTCCGATCTCGGCTCATCCCCGATCTCGGCTCTTCCCCGATCTCGGCTCATCCCCGATCTCCGCTCATCCCCGATCTCCTCTCATCCCCGATCTCCTCTCATCCCCGATCTCCTCTCATCCCAGATCTCGGCTCATCCCAGATCTCGGCTCATCTCCGATCTCGGCTCATCCCCGATCTCCGCTCATCCCCGATCTCTTATCACCGATCACGGCTAATCCCCGATCTCCGCTCATCTCCGGTCTCCTCTCTTCCCCGATCTCGGCTGATATCCGATCTCCTATCATCCCAGATATCCGCTCAACCCCGATCTCCGCTAAACCCCGATCTCCTCTCATTCCCGATCCCCTCTCATCCCCGATCTCCTATCATCCCAGGTCTCCTCTCATCCCCGATCTCCTCTCATCTCCGATCTCCGCTCATCCCCGATCTCGGCTCTTCCCCGATCTCCTCTCATCCCCGATCTCCTCTCATCCCCGATCTCGGCACATCCCCAATCTGGGCTCATCTCCGATCTCGGCTCATCCCTGATCTCCTCTCATCCCCGATCTCCTCTCATCCCCGATCTCGGCACATCCCCAATCTGGGCTCATCTCCGATCTCGGCTCATCCCTGATCTCCTCTCATCCCCGATCTCCTCTCATCCCCGATCTCCTCTCATCCCCGATCTCCTCTCATTCCCGATCTTGACTTGTCCCCGATCTCCTCTCATCCCCGATCTCCTCTCATCCCCGATCTCGGCTCATCCCCGATCTCGGCTGATAACCGATCTCCTATCATCCCAGTTATCCGCTCAACCCCGATCTCCGCTAAACCCCGATCACCTCTCATTCCCGATCTCGGCTGATCCCCGATCTCCTCTCATTCCCAATCTCGGCTAATCCCCGATCTCGGCTCCTCCCCGATCTCCGCTCATCCCCGATCTCCTCTCTGCCCCGATCTCCTCTCATCCCCGATCTCGGCTCATCCCCGAACTCCTCTCTTCCCTCATCTCCTATCATCCCAGATCTCCGCTCATCCCCGATCTCTGCTCATCCCCGATCTCCTCTCATCCCCGATCTCCTCTCATCCCCGATCTCTGCTCATCCCCGATCTCCTCTCATCCCGATCTCTGCTCATCCCCCGATCTCCTCTCATCCCCGATCTCGGCTCATTCTCCCGATCTCCTCTCATCCCGATCTCGGCTCATCCCCAATCTCCGCTCCTCCCCGATCTCCTCTCATCCCCGATCTCCTTCATCCCGATCTCCTCTCATCCCCGATCTCGGCTCATCCCCGATCTCCTCTCATCCCCGATCTCGGCTCATCCCCAATCTCCGCTCCATCCCCGATCTCCTCTCATCCCCGTCTCCTCTCATCCCCGATCTCCTCTCATCCCCATCTCGGCTTATCCCCGATCTCCTCTCATCCCCGATTTCGGCTCATCCCCAATCTCCGCTCATCCCGATCTCCTCTCATCCCCGATCTCCGCTCATCCCCGATCTTGGGTCATCTCCGAACTCCTCTCATTTCCGATCTCGGCTCATCCCTGATCTCGGCTCATCCCCGATCTCGGCTCATCCCCGATCTCCGCTCATCCCCGATCTCCTCTAATCCCGAATCTCGGTCATCCCTGATCTCGGGACATCCCCGATCTCCGCTCATCCCCGATCTCCTCTCATCCCCGATCTCCGCTCATCACCGATCTCCTCTAATCCCGAATCTCGGTTCATCCC